>JBBBDQ010000122.1:4250000-4487500 GCA_037127315.1 Ascarosepion bandense | reverse complement strand
AACAAGAAACAAAACAAATCCATTTCGAGAAGAATCCACTTTACGGAAGCTATCTTGACGAGTGTTGCCATATTCGCAATGGAGCAACTATCTTGTTAGGGGAGACATTTTCTTTGAAAATAACCATTACCTTGAAAGAAAGACCTTTGCTGCTACACACCTTTCTCGTAAACATCGTTTTATTTTTTTATTCATGCATTTGCTTTTGTTGAAGTACATATTCGACATATGGAAAAACATTCTATTTTTCCCGCTTACAACTTAATGTGAATTGACATATTTTCATGCTATATTGCATACTGCAATGCAAAATAGGCCCTTTAAGTGATTATGATAAAATAAATGAATAAATAAATAAATAAATAAATAATAATAATAATAATAATAATAAAGGAAATTTTATGAAAGCAAGATACGTTGTGATACTTAATAGTTTGGTGAATATAAACCGCCTGAGAATTTGGTGCGAAATCTGAACGTGTCTGTTTGTCAGATCATTCATTTATTATTTATTATTATTGTGACTCAAAACGAGTCTATTTCAATCAAGTCGATGGAAACTAGATGTTAGAATGTGGAGTGTTTGTTTTTAATAATTAATTTCCTTGAAATTTTGGATTTTGATGATTTGAGAAATTAGTTTTCTACGACATATCAAGCCAAAGCTTATTATTTAAACCCAGAAAAATATTTTCAGATTGATCGTAAGATCTTTTTGAGATAATAATGGTTCTGTGGTAAAATTCGTAGTTATTTTGCCATAGCTAAGGCGGGGAATGAATTCATATCTTTCTCAAAGTTATTTTCGCGTGCGTAATTATAAGGAACGTAATTGGAACCGGAACTGGAACTTAGTTCTCCAATTAAGCCTTTTTTATAGAAGGATGTCATATTTGAGAAGTTGCAGGGACCACGGAAAATGAAATAGAAGTAGCAATTTCAATTCACGCTCGATTCTGTTTATTTTATATCGCCCTAATCATATTGCAATGTGCACGGGTGTATATAGCATGCAAACCAACCTTGCCTTCAGATAGCTACCAGCGTACGCAAAGAATACTGACTTCTGAATCATCCAGAAGACGGAGAGGCTCCGTCAAGTTATGTTGAAAAAAACAAAACACAATTTAGCTTCTATGGCTGCAGTACATTTGATTCTCTTATGACCTTAGTAAGTTACGAGACACCTAACACGATGTAAAGTTTTATTTTATTACAACAACCCTGTAGGTCCGAGGTAAACAGTGAATGTTGATTTCACTATCCAATAGCAATTATATAAAAGCTCACCTTGCTATCATTCGATGAGTTTTCTCATAATATATTTCATGTTCTTATATAGGCCACAAGACTTTAGGATAAAGGTGACATGACTATTTATAATTTACTCTCCCGAGTAGCAGTTTTTTCTACCGTTGTTAAGGCCACCGTCCCCGTTCCGCTATACATCCACACAAGTTCGTTATTTTAGTGGCTCGCTGCTTTCCACTATATCTCTTGACCACAATATACAGTTTTGCAACACCATAAAAAATTCGAGTTATCGATTACAAAACACAACTATTTTTCCTTGAGCATTTTAAAATAATAAATTTAAATTATTTCAAAGTAAAAAATATATTTATTATGATGTATGTTAAATTTTGATGTTAAATTCAATACTTTATGTGCCTTGCTCTATTTTTAAGAACAGTTTTTTTTTCGATTTGTCACAGATTCAATTAATGATTTTAAATAGTTAGATCTAATAGAAGTCCAACATCTTTGTAGGACAGCTTCAAGTTCAATTGTTGTTGTTGGAGCAGCTTTACACACCTGTGGTTGCAGGAATGGACCATAAAGTGTTGATGAGATTGAGATCAGCTGAATTACTAGACCAGTTTTGCAGAACTCTGAAGTTATTGTCATCGAACCACATCGTCACAGCTTTTGCTTTAGAGCAAGGTGCACCATCATGTTGAAAAACCACATTTTTACCAGAGTAGTATTCTATCAAAAATTGTGGTAGTCTGTTTTTGACAGCGTTCATATACCATTCCTTGTTCATTGACGTACCTTTGGGTACAATCACTAATTCTTCGACCCCTTGAAAGAGGAATCACCCCCAAATATGAACGAGGTCCGGATGCTTGTCTGGCCTCTCGATCAAACAAACTAAGTTTTACCAGTCGTCGGTCATCTCGCACTGTAGACACTTTTGAACGATCACTTCGAACCCCAACTTCGATGTTTCCATTTTTTTTTCTACTTCTAGTCTATTCTGTTGACTGTTGCTGCATGAAACTGTTCCTGTTTAGCAATATGACGACAGCTAAGACCGGCTTTGTGTAAAGCAACCATTGTAGATCGTTTGGATTCGGAACAATGACCTTTTCCCATTTGGATCAGAATTAGATGTACAAAATGAATAATGTAGTTTTAAAAAAAAGAATTACTGTCCAATCTTCTTCTTTTTGCTTTTCACTTCACTCTGTCTGCCGAATATGCGATTCAAAAAGAAACTAGGATTCAACCTATACACTCTTTTATTTCTCCCCAGAAAAAATATTCTCATTTCATAGAATTAAGAACTCGCCCATGCAAATATCATAAAATTTGCACAAGCGAATTAAATACATCCTATTTATTGATTACTCATTGTTTAACTCTTATTCGGTATTCAAAAATACCTGAAACTATACGTTTACATTAACTTTTGGCTACAGCTGCACAGTAAGGTGAAACAAGTATTTGGATAGTAAAAAATGAATTTAGAATCATATATTGAATGGAAAACTTTTTCTAAAGCTCACAATATATTAGTTAAATGATTATATTTTTATAATTAATTTTTGCTGTTTATTTGCATTTATAATTGTTTTACGAATATCTTGTGAGCTTTAGTCAGTGCATTTTCTTCAAAATATGATTCTAAATCCATCTTTTACTGTCCCAATATTTGATTCCTCTCCCTGTATTCATGAGGGTTAAGATATCCAAAGAATCTTTCCTCATTATTTTTGATGTTGTTTTTTCTACTTCTATCTAATAGTTTTCTTAAACTCGCTATCTTATTATGATTTACTTGTTGGTTATTCGCTCCGTCCATGGAATTTTCAATATCCTTTTGCAGAACCACGTTTCTGCTGCATCTATTTTTTTTAATCCGTGGTGAATTTATCCAGCATTCCTTGCCAGGAAAGTGAATGGAGAACACAAATCACTCAAGCAGGATTTTCTTTATATCTGTACAATTAGTTTCGTATTTCGGCAGCTGGGATACATCTTTTGATATTCTAATGCACTGTCAAATCATGGTATCGTATTTTACTCCTGTTAAAACACTTCTCAGATATTTAAATTTCTGCATACCTTCATATTTCTAATTTGTAAAGGTAGGTAGTGAACACATGTGAGGGAAATTCGATTTAAAGGTGGAAAAAATTAAATTTGGAAAAAAAGAATTAGAATTAAAAAAAGAAACATAGTAGAAAAGAAGAAGAGTAAAGAAATGGTCAGAGAAGGTAGTACTTTTGGAGAGATAAGTTGTCTAACGTGAAAACAGTTTTCGGCCTCTTCCACTCGTTAAGTTTAATTTCAGATATTGGAATTATATCCTCACGCCGCTGTATTAAAATTAACATAAGAAAAGCACAATAATTTCTGTGAGATCCATTGGTAGTTTTATAAGGAACACAAAAAGATAAAAGAAAGTTAGTTATGCATAGGAAGATTGGTTGTGAAATAAGATATTAGCAGAGAAAACAGGGCTTCAGAAATGAAATTAGATTGGCTTCGTTATGTTGTTTTATTCAGCAATTGCAGTCTGGTAGAAAATGTTAAAATTACAAAGTGACTAGAGTGAGATGTACCCATTTGTAAGTAAGTTAACGGAAACTGAAAATAATACAATTAATGCTCCAGATAGTTACATGTCAATCATCATTCTTAGATGTGTTCAGAGATTTATGCAGATTTTCTTCGTTTTTTTTTAATTCTTTTTGTTGTTGCTACATCGGTCATATTTAGGGTGACATGCACTGCAAAAATTTCATATGTCTGCGTTTCATCATAGTATGATTGAAATTTCGGTAATTCCATGTGTAAAGTGAAATCGAGCAGAGGTACGCATGATATGTGCAATGGTCATTTACAAGATGTCAAATTGAAATTGAAGAGATGGTTAACGTCTAAAATGTACGTTCGTGCACCGGGTGTTGGTGTGGTCACTTTGATATTGATATATTTTTATGTTATCTCTTGCATGTGTTTTTGTTAAGTATTTTTTATTAGTCATATTATGTAAACGATCGCATAGTGACGTGGGTATTGTAGCGGAGTGAAAATAAAAGCACTTAAAATGTTCATGGTAAACATTTTGAAAACACGGGGTTAAATAATATCCTGATCAGTATAGAACTGTGTGAAAAATTTTATTTTCTACTGAGCGTAGCAGGGATGTCACTGGGTTCAAAACGCACAAGCCAAACCTAGTTTTATATTGACTAACAAGAGTCTAGTGAGCCAAAACTGGAGAAGGTAGGGAGTACACCGGAAGCCGAACGTGTCAGGCATCGAAATGGTGGCAATTATGTAATCTGCGTCTCCTTCACAAATTTAATTTTAACAGCATATAATCATTCCTCCAAACTAACCATTATCGAAGTCATTATCTACGCAGAGGTGATTCAGCTTCTCACGGCCCACAGGCTTCTCTCGGACAAACAGTACGGTTTCCCCTTCACCAGGTCTACTGCTGATATGCTAACGACCATTACCGACTACATATACCAGGCTCTCGACAAGAATGGCGAAGCACGAACCGTTGTCTTGGATATCTCCAAAGCGATCGACAGAGACTGGCATGCTGGCCTTTCATGCAAACTGCGGAGCTATGGTATAAATGGACATTTGTTTGATCTAATCCAGTCATTCCTATCTAACCGCACATTGAAGGTAGTATTAAACGGACATGCCTCCCATAACAACCATACGAACGCTGGCGTCCCTCAAAGATCTATCCTGGGTCCAAATCTCTTTCTGATATACATGATCTCCCAGATGCCATTAGATCCCAAGTAGGCATGTACGCCGATGACACCACAATTTACTCTCGCCTAGATCAAAAACACGGTGTGGGCGACAAAGCGAACCTCGCTGCCGAGCTTGAAAAGGACCTGCAATCTCTGGTGGAATGGGGTAGAAAGTGGCTCGTGAATTTAAATGCTTCCAAAACGAAGCTGCCATCAATTAACCACCATAGACAATCGCATCTACCTCCCATTATCATGGAACAGGCTTGCCTCCACTACGCCTACTTGACCTTACACTCTCAGCAGACCTCAAATGGAATGACTATATCGAATCCATTGCTAAGACCGCTGCTATGAAGGTCGGTTCTCTGTGCCTCTTCTATAAATACTTCCCTGTGCCTCTTTTATAAATACTTTTACGGCTTCTGCTCCGATGAACTTAGGTACGAATTTACCTAGGTACGAATTTAGACGTGATACTAGATTAGCAACTAGGTCCCACCCTTATACAGTGAAACAGATAAGATGTAACCGTAATTTCTACTCCAATAGCTTCTTTTCTCGCACTTCACGCCTGTGGAATTCCCTTCCATATGCTTGCTTTCCCAACAGCTACAATCTCCAGGAGTTTAAGTGTAAGGTCCATAGACACATCCTAACACACTAACTTGCATCTATTCACTCAAACACACTCACCATCTAACCAAACCTCATTCTCGGTACCCTTACCCGTCTATCAGTCTCCTTCTGCCATTTCCTATATCTAACCATCCTTTTCCCATCACTTCCCCGACCCTATGTAACCCACTGCGCAATAGTGGCAGTGGAATGCCTTGCTCGGAATGAAACGATTAAAAAAATGTCGAATGTCACAGAAAATCAGTTTAGAGTTTTAGAGAGTTGTGTTGAAGAGAGCAGCCTGTGTGCTCCGACCAGACTAAACCCACTCGACGCTAAATCACTGATGAAAGACGAATGAAAATATGGAATATTTTTATTTAAACATGAAATGTTTATGCGTGTCATTCTATCAGTGTAAAAACAGGAAGTCATTTTGATTCTCCTTGCGTCCAGTTTATTTCTACATCTATATGTGAAAAATAATCTACATTTGGTTGAAGACTTCATACCTTCCATCATTATGAATAACACTAGTTTTCTAGCAAGCAACCCACTGCGCCTCTTTGACGACACTCACTCAATCGATTCTAGACGTAACAATATCATATAGCTGGATACACGGCTAGAAATGTTGGGTCTCATCAGAATCCATCTTCCCTTTTTATAAATCTACTATTAATCCGTGTAACTTTGCTATTACTGTCAGATGCTCCTGCTATTCATCACCATGTTTCTAACAAAATCTAAATAAGGATCTCTAACGCAATCTAACGCAATCTCTAACACAATCGATGTAGACTTAGCAGTCACATTCTCACCAACATCATATGGCTTTCTTCTGTGGTTTTAAAATATTTTTACAGCTTCTGCTCTGACAAGCTTCTCTTTCTGGTTTCCCGACCACATGAATATACTCTTCCTACTAGATAACTATCAAAGTCTCACTCTTTTACTGTTAAAATATTAAAATATAACCGCCACCGTGGATCTCCCTTCCGCATAATTGCTTCCCTGATATTTACAATATCCTAAAGTTTAAATACAACTTCAATTGCCATCTTATTCTCCTTAAATCCTTCCCATCCCTTAAGTCGAATCAATTTTTTCTTCTGAAATTCCGTGTCCTGTTTTTCTGTCTGTAACGTCCTGCGATGAGTGTTGTGTTTCAACTGATATCAGTTTTGTATGAGAAATCAGAGGGCCATGTTCGAATTCCCGTTGAATTCCTTTCATTCACTTGCGAACAAATACTTTGGGAAAAGTATTAATTCCTCGTTTCTCTATACAGCTATGGGTTGAATAGCAGAACAGATTCTATATATTTGGTTAACAACCAGTTTACCACAGAATATAATGATAAACTATTGCGGGAAAAATCTTCCTAGACAGTCATATCTCGAAAGAGACCGAATCAACGAAGTCTGTATCAGGTACATAAATTAACTGACTGAACGCATGCCCACCAGTGGTAATACTTTTTTGCTTTTGATGTAATGATTATAAAAATCACACCCTAATTGAGCGCTCCGGAAGAATGGTAGACTTTGAAAAACAGTAGCTACTCTACGCATCGCTAATTCAGTAAAATGAATTAGAGCACACTGGCTATTGGGCGCGTATAATGATTATATACTTGCTAAAAAGTATGTTTTCTTCTACCGAGCGCACATAGCCCAGGGGTAGAATCGCCGACTGACGCCAATGCAGTCGGTTTTCAATCCTTGGTTAAAAAGCAATCGGAGTCTAACCGTACTGATGAACTGTGATACAGCGAATCAGATCTGTCTGCGGATGACTATATATATATATATATATATATATATATATATATATATATATTATTGTATTCTCTTAATAATAATGGAATGAGAGTCGCAACGCTTATTGTTTATGCGAGAAAATGACAATTTATGTTATTATGAACAGGATTTTTGTCACTAAAATACACAATTTATATTTAGAGCAATAATTATCTCTGCAAATATTTTTAAATTTTATGATTCTTCACGGAGGTATTTTCTGAGATAGGGTAGATTTTTTTAACATGATTCCGATAATAAATCTGATATATTACATAACATATTTGTCTTCATAAATTTATATTATTATAGTACAATCTAGTATATATCTTAGTTTAAAACACAAATTATTTATACATTTATATGTCGCGAAACCTTGACTTGAAGTTCGAGATGTAGCATGAATTTTAAGATATTATATCAGAAAAACACACACACGCACGTGCGTGCGTGTGTATATATATATATATATATATGTGTGTGTGTGTGTGTGAGTGTGTGTGTGTGTGTGTGTGTGTGCGCGCGCGTGCGTGGGTGTGTTGCTTATTGCGTTTATCACGTATGGGTGTTATTTCTAGTGTTCATTTTTTTTCATACGCTGTATCTCTTTTATTGCATTGGGCTTTTGAATCGCCCGGTTCACACTCCACCCACGTCTATTGAACAGGTGAAGAGGCTTATCCCTTGTTTCCTGTTTAGGATGCGGTTTCCGGTTTTTCTTTTCTAATCTTCTCACTGTTTTTTCAATTGGAGTAGATAGACTAAACTATCGCCCGGTTCACACTCCACCCACGTCTATTGAACAGGTGAAGAGGCTTATCCCTTGTTTCCTGTTTAGGATGCGGTTTCCGGTTTTTCTTTTCTAATCTTCTCACTGTTTTTTCAATTGGAGTAGATAGACTAAACTATCGCCCGGTTCACACTCCACCCACGTCTATTGAACCGGTGAAGAGGCTTATCCCTTGTTTCCTATTTAGGATGCGGTTTCCGGTTTTTCTCTTTTCTAATCTTCTCACTCTTATGTAGCCCCCTGCACATCAGTGGCGTTACCGCCTTGCTTGGGGTGATATGATTAAAAAAAAAAAAAGTATAGCAATGTATATATATATATATATATATATATATATATATATATATCCACAGACATTTATATATGTATGTTTGTATGTATACATATATAAGTGATTATATATATATATATATATATATATATATATATACTAGGCATGTATATTTTTTTTATTTTTATATCAATGCATGTATTTGTCAATAAATTGGTTGAACGATATTAAATATACATTACTAATGTCAATTTTGTATGAGATAATCTCAGATATATTTATTACATCTCCCAAATATATTTTAGCCTCATGTTACGTCTCCAGTATTTGTAAACCATTCATTTATTTGACATCTCGTGTTATTTTTCTGTGCAGCAATTCAACATATATCATTATCTTTACCAGAAAGCAAACCATTTTCCCCGTTCGATCAGGTGACACAGTGTTATAAATACGGGTTAGCTTAATGGCAACAACATATTGTGCATCTCTTCACTGATATCATCATTGCTTGGGGCTGGTGTCTCTAGATGCCAGTGTTTTTTGGAATAGTTGAGATTACACCTTCCAACTTATATTGTGATCGGCTGCATTTTAAATCACTAGTCTGCCAATTTGTGCCCCTTTTGTTTGTTTAACAATTTAAGTAAACTTTTCAACTACTTCATTTCTCCAATATTTCTCTTCGGAATTTCACTTGCCATGCCAAAGTATTTTTTTAGTTTAATTCCTATAAAATACCTCGAAATATGAAATTTCGTAAGATACTGCTGAATTTTACGATTGTAAGTATATTCATATTTCTACTAATTATTCAAGACATTTTTAGGTTCACAAGAAGATATATAAAATCAGAGTGTATTTTTACGACGTAGTTATATCTAAACTTCAATAATATAATTATTATAAGGCTTTTTTAAAATATTAATTACCTCCTAATATTTTGTATGGAAGATTGTGGTTATATGAAAAAAGGTTCAACAAAGGTTATCATTGAAAGAGCTGGAAATTCTAAAATCGATATATTTAAAGTTAAATCAAGTAGTTTTCTACGGTGTAATAATAAGTGATTTTATGTATCTTAATCAAAGTAAGTAGAAATACCCGTGATATTTTCATGGCTTTCATTTTTGAATGTTCTGATAAATCTCTATTCTGTAACATTCTAAGCCGATCGTATGGAAAATATTGAGCTTATACAATTTTTACAAATTATTACATTAATAATCAGAAGTGTGTATGGTGGTCGTTTCTAAGAGGTAACAGTATACAAACGAAAACCTTTAAAATGACCCCACCCCTTTTCAGTTTCTCTAAAACAGACGTAAAGATCTTCTATTCTTTCTTTCTTTCTTTTTCTCATTGAAACAAACCTTCTTTTATGTACCTTGTCTCTTCAGGACGTAGACAATCATGGCCTTCACGTCTTTCTATCCCTGGTGGCTCTTATTAGGCTTTCTCCTGCAACGTCTCTCAGACCCAATTGTCATCCACCTGCTCAGTCTGTTTAAATATGTTATCCGCTGCTTTCCTCTCTCTCTTTTTCCCTCTATCTGACCTGTTGGTATCAGGCCCTCCAAGCCCTTCTTCCTCATTGCATGTCCCAGGAACATTAGTTGTCTCTTCATGATGCTCATTATTAATTTTCTTTTCGTTTCCATCATTTTCAAAACCTCGTCATTTAGCGTCTCTGTATTTATCTTTTTCCGTCATTCCACGCCATTAAAACGTTTATTCTATTATTTATGAGGTATTAGCAAAAGAATTCAATCTCTCCTTCTTTCTTTTATTAGGTCCCTTTTTTGTTTTTATTTTTTAATTGTAATCAAGTAGTTTCCCTGGTAAGTCATTACTTTTTACTAGGGAATACAAATAGAACAGTCGATTATTCATGAGATATTGGCAGAATGTTGCTTTTATTTGTAGTTTATTTATTTCCTTATTCAGTTCTTTCTTTCTTTCTTTTTCTCACTGAAAGCAACCAGCATAACTTAAGATATCATTTCTGCCTTTCATCACTATTATAACTGAAATGTCCATAATATTAACAGGATATCGACAGAGCGTAAAATGAAAGCAACAAGCATAACTTAAGATATCATTTCTGCCTTACATCACTTTTAGAACTGAAATGTCCATAATATTAACAGGATATCGACAGAGCGTAAAATAGATTCTAACTAATCAAGAAACAGAAGAACGAGAAGATTTATGATAAGTGATGAGACTACTGAGAATAAAATTAATATAAGTATGGAATTTTCATTTTAGTAGATTTTTTTTATTAACACATTACACAAATTGCATTACTTTACTTCCTTTTGTCTCTTTCCTATTAATGTTTGGGAAGTTTTTGATTAGTAACCGTTTCTTACTGCTTCCTGTTAGCTCTAAGTGACTAGCGGAACCAATAGAGTAAATGCATAATCCTAAGCACATTATTCTTTTTTTTTTGCGTCCGTCTAATCTTAGAGAGATCTTTACCATCTACGATATAGAACTGTTAATGCTTTTCTCTCTACTTTTCATGTAATTTATTATCACGATATTGTTTGAAATATCTTTTTTTAAAATGACCATTTTCATGGATTCAACTTTCGTTTATATTTCTCTATGAATATCCTTTCTGTTCGCTCTGTTATATATTCAAACACTGTTCCCAAATGTAACCTTTAATGTACTTTTCTTCGTTTCCGTCAAATCACGCCAAAAATAAACGTATTTCTGTAGCAGACTTTAAACATATCTATATAAAAAACGTACACGCTAACTTCCATTACCAATTTGGACCGATTATCTGACTGTAACACTATTCATTACCCTTTTACGTTGTTGGACTTTACTTATTTTATTGTCAGTATTTCTTGACCTGCAATGCGTGCTTTTATGTTCCATTCTTTTACAGTTAAAACATTTTGTTATTAATACCAAAATGGTGCCATATATATATTCATTTATGTTGCTAGTTTTATCTTTTTGGTCTTAAACCGGCCTATAAATAAGACGTCGTCTTTTGAGCTTTAATTATTTTAAAAAAGTTTACCTGCCTGTCTTTATTTACGCAAGTAGGCACCTCAACGTTTTCAAGCTTGTTTCGCTATAATAATTAGTTACGTAAGCGTATGAAACAGACCCGTAATTTGGTAGCAGAGCAAGACATTTCTTCCTTCTCAAATTGGAAACATTTTTTTTTACTTTCCGTCTTTGACATTTATCTAAAACACTGTTAGTGACTTGACTCCTTATTCCGCATATTTTACGTTATTTTTAGTTTCTTGAAAGTATATGAGTTCAGCAAATACTGAAAAATTGAAGTAGTCCTAAAACAAGGATTTTTTTTCGTAATGCATTTATTCAAGCTATACAACTAAGAATTCCGGTAGAATTCCTTGCATTCACTTACGCATAAATACCCTTAGAAAAGGTATTAATCGTCTCTTCCCTCCAGTTATGTGTTAAATAATAGGACAAATTCAGTTCTGTAGCCTTGGCTGGCAACCAGTCTAGAACAAAAAACAATGGTAACCTACTGCAGAATAATCTTCTGCCTAAAGCGTGTATCACGCATGGCACTTAACTGATACAGCGAAGCGATTCTGAGAGAATTAGAATTCCTAACATGTTTAATTACTGGCAGCCACAATCTTAACATGAGATTAGCAGGTAATACAATGTGATAGCAATTACAGAAAAGAAGCTACAAAAGCTCCTAAAGATGATAGTCAATGGAGGCGAGAAGAATGAATTCCCTATAATATACAAAACGATAGAATGTTTGTATATCACAAAAGGATGAGCCGAAAATGTAATTTACAAATTGGGGATACTAAAATCAAACATGTACAAACATTGAAATATCAAAATAAGTGATCTATCAGAACACAAAAGTGCGACTCTGAGTTCCGAAGAGGTATTGCTATGCCCAGATATGTATTCCATAAGCTTAGTAAAATATTTAGAAATAGAAAAAAATTAGAAGCAAAGAAAAGTGAATGCTTCTCAATCTCTTCAAAGGCTAAACAATAGAAATCTGTAAGATGCTTCGGAAAACAAAGCTGGAATATTCAAACAATGACAAGAGTTTCAGAAAAAATAGAAACAAAAATGAAGTTTTATTTTTAACATTAGGAAGAGAAACAAAAATGAAGTTTTATTTTTAACATTAGGAAGAGACATTTGATATTTCTGGGGTATATAATAAGGAAAGATATCTTGGAAAATCTGACACTCACATTAATTATTGAGGGTAAAAAGGACAGTAGAAAGCAGTGTGTAACATACTTTTAAGCACGAGTGTATGAGTAGAAGAACAGGTTTTGGAATAAATAACAAAAATACAAAACTTGATAGTTGCGAGGACAAGGAAAGCGTGATCGCTTACGTGAAAACGTGATCGCTTACATAGGGGAAGCGTGATCGCTTAGGTCTCGAAAGGGGCACAACACATAAAAAACTTTCATTGTCCTTTCAGTTTTTCTTGTTTAACGGTTTACTATGATGGCATATTCGTTCCGATTATTAAAAATATTCTTATCATTTTAATTAATTGATCAGTATTCCGGCAAGAAGTAACATGTGTGCTTCTACTTGAGCTCATATGAAAGCATATCTCATCAACAGCACCAAGTTATTCTTCATACTCGAGATTTTCATCGAATATTTGCTCAATTCATTTATGTAGGCAGTTAAATGTCATATGTGATACACGCTTTAGGAGATCATGTCTCTTTCGAGACATAATTGACTGGGCAGAAGATTATCCCGCATTAGCTTTCTGTGGTAGACTGGATGACAGCCAAGGCTATAGAACGCAATCTGTCCTATTATTTAACCCATAACTTGATTGAATAGACGGATTAATACTATTCCGACGGGTATTTGTGCGTAAGTGAATGCATGGAATTCGAACTCGGTTCCCCGATTTGTCGTTCCCAGTCGATATCCACTGCACCACAACGCACTTCTCTTTTACATTGTTTAACAAATAATGAGTCTTTGGACTGTTCGAAGCAGAATAGAAGTATGCAATACAAACCTACTCCACCTCCCCCTCTCACTATCTATCTATCTATCTATCTATATATATATATATATATATAGGTGCTTGTGGGCGTTCATGCAGGCGCTTTTGTTTGTGTTACGAAGATGCAAAATATGATAGAGACAGCTTGTTCATTAGGTATTACGTAAAAAAAATTGTGCACTAATTAGAATTTTTTATAAGTTCCGTAAACGTAATGTGATATCTATTTTAGTCTATCACAAGTTTGTTTATTTGTTTTTCTTTTACACTTGGCTAATAATTTGATAACATTTATCACATCATATGTGACAATGATTATTCTACATTTGTCATAAAACGCAAAGGCGCAATATTGGTCACTTTAAAGAACAGATTTATTTTTACCTAGACTGTGTCTAATTTATTTAAAACTGACGTGGCTAGGAATAAAAATTCAATTGACAGGATGTCAGCTTGCATTATTTATGATTTTCTAAATGTCAGCTTACGCTTTGTATTTGGTTTTAGATCGTCGCTTCCCCCTTTTGTTAAAAATGGTTTTCACACTTACAAAAAGGTTCCATACTGTATAAGTTTAAATGTCAGTGTGACACTGAATACGTGGGACGAGACAATCAAAGACGAGTGACACGGATTAATCAACGTGTTCCAGTTATTATGAGAGTAAACAACCTGGATGAGTGTTAAAAGACGACTCTATCTTGGATTTGTCACTGTCTGAATCAGTGTAATCCGACTGGAGGAATCCATAAATGCTCTGCTAAACTGTAGAGTCTCGTCAGAAGAAAATTTACAGAAGACTCACCTTGCCTTGTACAGACTCTACGGAGTATTTTGCCGGGATTAAGAGCTCGGAATACCCGCAATACCTGCATTCAGCCACAGTAGGGAGGTAAATAAAGACGTCGCAGTCTGCATGTGACCCTGAAACAGTCCAAATTTTGTCTGATGGTCTAGATTGCACTAAGGAATATGTGGATAGCTGTTTAACTGTTTTGCACATAGCCGTAACACCTCCTATGTGTCATTGACGCGATATATAACAATTTACTTCAACCGGGCCTGTACAAACAAAAAGAGATTTCATTTGTTTTATTGTTTGATGCGTTGTAAATATATATATATATATATATATATATATATATATATACACATTGTTGGAGAATTTTTTTCATGATTTGTTTTGCAAAATGGTTGTTTTAATCGTGTTTTCAACTATGGCTTCTGCATTTAACATTTTTCTGTATAAAAAAGACACTCATTAATCAATTATATTCTCTACCCACACCACTTTCTTCAAAATTCAAACGGACAATTCCCAAGACTTATTCTCTTATCACTAACCCCAACCAAAATCCCACACACAACTCACAAAATATAAGAAAAGAGGCTTTCCATTCTTGTCCACACCAACTGAGGAGGCATTGTAGTTTCAATGTCGAAACAAATGTACAATTTGAAGTGGATATATAACAAATTTGTACATGTTCTATAATATAATATATTATATATATATATATATATATATATATATATATATATATATATATATGTATATTGATTGATTGGTTTATTGACTTAGTTTCTGGTTATAATAAGGTTAGATCAGTGCACAGTTTTATCAAAATGTGTTCAATACAATTATATAGTAGAACTGTTGAATATTTTCCATTTTTAAACCGACTCATTACGCGACCTGGAGTTCTATAATGAGTGGTGCCTTCAGGCGGTTTGAAAATCGCCTGAAAACCCCAGTCATGGTAGAAATCTAGGTCGCGTAAAAACTCGTTTACAAATGGAAGATATATATATATATATAATATTGGTTTTGATGTTTGGTAAATTTTTGGAGTGTTTTAAACTATAATATTTTAGCACGATATCGTAAGCAGATGTATTTAGTCATTCAATAATTACGCTCCACTGCAAAATATAAACAATTCAAATTTAATTATTCTTTTTTTTTCCATTCAGTCTATTCTAGTTTAACTGATTGTTTTCTTTTTACTTAATATACCTTTGAATTATTAAATGGAACACAACAAGGTGGAGAATTATCAGGACAGTACATTTGCTGTCAAATGTTTAATAACGTATGCACTGAATGTAGACTATAGGTTTTTGCAACAATCGGTGTATTGAGAATACAAACATATCAGCGACCTAAAAACACTATTCTCCAAAATAAGTAGCAAACCATTTTTATAAGGTACAGCGAATTTTTAAAGAATTATCCTGTCACCCTTTATTAAGTTATTTTTAACTGTATTGTAAATTTTTTTCAGTAATAAATGATCTTTCACAAAATGGCGTGTGATATTTAAAGAACTGTTTCGATTTGAGAATCTTCAATCATACAGAGGCGATTTTCTTCCTTTAAGAATTTGTTTAGAGTTGTTTTATCAGACAGTGAATCGTCGTAGTAATTTTAACACTGTCTTTAGTTTTGCCAATGGCGTTTCTGGCTGGAGGAACCCATAAAAATTATCGTTAATCAAAACACAACAAACTTTTTGAGGTGCCTGTTTCAAGGCCATTATTTTTTCTGAATGTGCGTTTGAAAACGTATTTGTTTTTAAATAATTTTCCTTATCTTTTAAGGAGAATATATTCATCTGAATATCGTTTGGTTTGATAACGATATTTATAAATCATTACAATACCTTATTCCTCAATCATATATCGATTAGTCCTCTTTTCAGGATATTTCTTTTCTCTTAACTATTTTGTTATTGTTAGACTCTTTCCTTGTTGTTCGTTGATAGACGTTTTAATAACACACTTGACTTTTGTCTTCACTCTTTCATTAATTGCCGATTCGACAGCCTGATTTATCGTTTTATTTACTTGAATTTTCTTGTACGTTCATTGATCAATACTTATTTGTAATTTTCTTTCTTCTTCGTGAACTACAAGACGACATTTACTTTATGAACTTTAATTCCAACGTTATTTTGTCTTGATTTTTTCGTGGTTTCTTTTCAACCAGTCATTATTCAGAGACTACTTCAATTCTGTTACTGTGTTTCTCAATATATTTCTATCATAAAATATTTTATATTTTATATTTTTTCTTTTGTTTTCCGTTTATTTTAGTATTTTTGGAAATTCCGGGATATTATCAATTACTGTTTTTCCTTTTCTGAAACTCCTGTGTAATTAATTAATATCTACAATTTTTGATTATTAAATCGATTTTTCCCTTATTCTAATTCTCACTCATCGCTTCTTTATTTTGCTATATTTCTTTGTTCTTTTCTTTCTTCTGTCATGAATTACACTTTGTATCAGAAAATCTTTCTAATTTTCTAATTTCTTATAATTTCTAATATTTGTTTTAAGTCGACTAACATCAAATTCGTTTCACGCTTATTTTAAATTTCCCTTAGTAATTTTTGTTTTCTTTTTTGTATACAATTCTTATTGGGGAATATCCGTTATTCTTCGAAATTCATCGTTCATATGAATGCCAGTCATGGCGGCAAATCCATTCAGAAATATCAAAACTCTTAGTTGAATATAAAGGTTTTCTTAGAACTGTTGTTAAAAATGGCTTTGATCAAATTAAACTTGGATTTCGTTCTTCAAACCCCGTGGAATAACGTTACAGAACTACTAAGAAATGTATTAATTAACAGAAAACATATCCCGTGAAGAATTTTAATAACAACAGCGACTAAAATGCCACAATGACAGAACGAAAATTTTGAGATTCCATACTACTTGAAACAAAATGTTTTTTAAGAATCTCCCAGGCATACTGGAAAGAACTATGACTGCTATCATACTTGCGAAACCAATTTTCTAAAGATGAATTTTAAGAGAAATAGAAATAGAGACAGAAATAAGTTTCAACTGTCAGTGACACTGGCTTCACTGTCAATGACTTCTGAATGTTTCCTCATAAAGAAGACGGCTTACATTATCATAATCAAGTATGTCTTCTTTCTTTTTATTAATGTTCTCCAATCTATTTATTTGTTCTTCTGCTTTCATTTTCATTCTCTCCGATTTTCAAGAGGATTTCTTCTGACTTTTTCTTTTTTAATTGCATTTTTCGCTTATTAATTTTTGCTCAATCCATTCTGACTTACTTTATATCAATGTTGTCGTGCTTATTTTTTCGTTTACTGCCGCTCTTCCATTTATTTCTTCCTCTTTTCACTCTTTTTATTATCTTCGTGGTTTTTTTCCATCGCTCCTTAATTCGTAAATAGCGTCTTCTTTCTTCTGTTTATTTGGGTCGCCATTTTTCTTTACAGTATGGTTTTCTCTTTCTCTTCTTTCATATTCACAACATATTTCCCCTTCCACTTTATCTTTCAGATACAATGTGAATTATATGATCTTATAATAAATTTAATGGCGGTCATTTTGAATAATTCTCTTCACAGGCCAATGTTTATGCCGGTAATAAAAACAATATCATTTAGCACACAGTCCTTCGGAAAATTAAGCAATGTAGAAATTATTTAATTGTCAAATTCTGGCTGTGTTTTATAGTAACATTTTATTTATAAAAAAGACATATATTATGAACTTTTTCTTTAATATTAAGTATAATAATTTAAATCATTTTATAATTATTGTTCATATTTTCCGATACATACCTATACATCACTGGTTAATTTTCATTGTCTTATTGATAATGAATACGAAGAAGATAAAAAAATATTTTCTGTTATTCTCAGCGTGCAAAGCACATTTAATACTTGTCTGATATATATATGGTGGTATGGCCTATTTCCTTCATTAATAGATCTGTTTTGAATGTATATATTCAGGAAAAACTCTTCTTTTATTCAGAGTTCATTAAAGCTTAGGATCACATGGGATTTGTTTGATAGATGTGTTTTGAAGCTACAAATTTGTGGAATAACATATTTTTTCTGGTGTAAGTCTCATATTTAAGTTAGTTTCTTTGTCAATTAATTTTAATTTCGACATTTTTCTATTTTTCTTATTTCCGTATTTCTTTTTTCTTTTTCCTATTTTAGTTTTACTTTTTATTCTCCTCTTTTTAACGTTGTTATTCTCTTTACATTAGTATTTTCGTACATAAATATTCTTATATTGTTATTTTTCGCTGTATTTAAAACAGCGTAGTAAACGCCCTTTTTTAAGTTTATTCTTGCTTTTTTGGATAGGTACGTTTAAATTTTGTATTGTTTCTGTCATATTGTTTTCTTATAGGCAAGTCTTTTTTTCTACATGTGCTTAGAATTTTAATTTTTCTGTCTTCTTTGTTTTGTAAATTATTGTGATTTCATTTTGTTTGTTAAATTTAAAGTCCACATTTTATTTACGTTCATGTTTTAATATTTAAAAAATATTTTTCGTTTGACGGTAAATAAAATTTTCCTGTTACATTTTGGTTCCTTGTTTACGTTTACACGTTAACAGCATATTGCGACATAATTTTCTTATTCTTTAATGTTTAATTTAAAATACTATAGTTTATTTGCGTTGTTTTATTGTTCGGGCATTATAGTTTATTTTTCTTTCATTTGTTAAATCTTTTTGGTTTAGTGGTAGACCAAATTCTTTTAGTTATATTTTCTTGGAAACGCTTATACGTACACAAGTTTTAATTTTTTCGAAAACTTTCTATTTTTTCCCCGTAGAACGTTTGGTTATCGTTTATTTTTCCAGTTCAATCTATTTTTATTATGCTTCAACTTCTGGCAAATTTCTTTTCAAAATGGCCTACAAAATCTGTCTGGTTAATTAAAAGCAACCTGACAAAAAAAGAAGAAAATCAAGAGAAGAAACCCGAGAAAAAAAAACTAAATAATAAAGACAATATTATGGTGGACGCAAACGGCTACATTTCGAATTCGAGAAAACTCCCAAATATCAAATAGAAGATCAAATGTAAAGAAGCAAGTAATAGAAGCAAATACGATGTAGCGGTGAGAAAATCGTGTTCTTGCTAGAAGTATCCCCAAAGTGTATTATCAACATCACGGAATTTCTGAGAGAACAAAATCTACGAACAACTTATGAAAGAAGATAGGCTTTTGGCAAGCCCAAGGAATTACGAAAGGTTGAAAAAAGAATTGTGTTCCGTAATGGACGGATAAGAACTCGGGCATGATAAGACACAGTTATCAAATCTTTGTCATCTTTGGGCGTTAAATCCCAAAGAATCATAAAAAAGTAAATGTTACTTTATGTAAAACTTACTGTTACTGACACCTGCCAAATGTGTAAAATTTTATCATACGCACAGAAATAAATGGCCGTGGCCAGAGATTGGGGACTCGCCAGGCAAGTTTCGATCGCGATCGCGTTCGCGATGTTCACAGCCAAGGTGTAGACGTATGTTTTGTTCAATTAGGGACCATGAATATATAATGTCTTGCAGGTTTGTCTTCTATTCAGCATGTTTTGAAGAAGAATCGAGGAGTGTTTCCTGGCTAGTGAGTAAGTCTTTGGTTGCAGCGTGTGCTCTTATCTTCATAGATCCAGCAACCAAACTTTGCATAATGGATGTTAACATAAAATCCAGGTCTCTTTTTCTCATTCGGGTTAATCCGTCCAATGACCAGTCGGAGCCGTCTGTTTTTTTAGGCAGATCGAGCCGTTTTTTTCTGACACCACGTTGGCTAGTTCTAGCGTAAGTTTGGAAAAACGTCCTTGACCCCAGTATAATTGAAATAAATCAAATAATAGGTACTAAAATGCCGGAAGTGAAACCATTTCGGAACTTTATCAACAATTTCGATCATCTTTATAAGTATTGAAATGACCACTCCCAGCAGTAGGAGTAGATTTCTTATAATACGGCTGGCTAAGATTCGGTGGTGCGATATAGTTAAATCGACGGATTTCTAGTTAAGACAGTCAGTGTATGGCTCTTTGGTCGTTCAATTTGATAGTTTACACGGATCATCACTTTGTCCGGGTTCGTGTAATCTTAGACAAGGCTAAGTTAGCTGGCTACTGGAAAATTGAACGCATCATTGTTAGATTAGCAAGATTCCCATGCCTAGCTGATACAAATGCTATAGCTTAATTGACGGCGGCTGAGGTTGAAAATAAGTCGTGGGATTCATCGACATTTTAAATCAGGTCGTTTGCTGCTGAGTATAGTTGTTTACTTATTCTAAATAAGTTAGCAGCAGAAACGGTATGCGAAAGTTGATGAGGCGATTGAATACCTTATATAGGACGGAGCTTACCTCCATGCTTATCAAGAAAGATCAAGATCTTGTAGGTCAAAAAATGCCTAAGGAGGCAACGAATATGGCCGATGAACTACTTGCAGAGGAAAGGCGAAATTCTACTAATAGGCATCTCGCTCGCGTCGAATTAACGGACAAGTGAACCGTCATATGAGAGACTTATCTTAAATATTTCCAGAAACTGTTCGCCAGGCCACCTGGTTTTTGCACTGCTCAAATCCATATCTGTTTTTCCAGCTTTTATTTTTCTCGCATATATTCATTTCAGCTTTGTCCTTTTGATTTTTATTTTGCAGGTGATAATTTATTATTTAGGCTGTATATTTTTACTTCGTTTTACGTCGATCATTTGATTTAATTGGTAAAAGTTTTTACACTCGGCTTTTATTCATATTTTTTTCTAGTATTTATTTTTTATTCTTATTTTGTTGGTTTTATTTTTAAAAAGAGACATTTTTAGTTATGTTGTTATGTTGTAAATTTATTGGTTTTATTTTTTCCAGTCAATTGTTCTTTTGCTGGTCATTTTCTTCTGTAAATGTTCATTGTTAAATTTGTTTTCCTCTTTTTTTCAAGAACTTTGTTTTAATTTGTAACCGTATTTTTGTAAATTCCCTTTGGTAAGACTTTTTGTTTCATTGTGTCCGTAAATGTGTTTTTCATTGTTCTGTATCTGTATAAAAACTTATGTTATTTATTAATATATTTTCCTTGTTTTTCATTTAAAAACAAGTAATGTAAAGTGACCGTTAATAACCGATAACGCTGGTTAATTAAAAAATAAATTTTCCTGTTACATATGAAAAAATCTCTCAATAAAAAAACATTCAATAAACATTGACTCCAGAGAACGTTAACATTGTCAAAAAATTGGAGAGAAAATAAATACAGAGAGTTGTATGGAGGCAAAGAGTACTCAAAATTAGAAAAGATTTTGGTCTTTGGTCTTTTGTGTGTCCGGGAACACGCCCTCGTTCTGAAGGTCCCCAATTGACGTGCATGATCAATACAACAAAGTTGCTGGAGAGAACAAAGAGCTACGAATGCCTTAGCAAAGAAGATGAAATGATGGCAGACTTTAAAGAATAACATAAATTTGTCAATAATATGTCAGTCTTTGTAATCGACAAGTTTTCGTGCAAACTTTGTATTTCTACAAAAGACACCGTGATGAAATCATTTACGTCCCCGTGTATTAAACTCAAAATTGTCATAAGCCACAAATGATATTGAACGTTGGCCGTACTGTTACTAACGCCCACTGAATTTTAGGATCCTTTCAATCTGAATCATATAAAAAAGAACTTTATCATAAGAACTGAATGTGTAGTTAGGCATAACGCCAATAAGAGTATTTTTGAGGTCGTTCTTCATCTTAGGGGAGCACGTAGCTTCTGTCTAAATTTAGGCAGATATTAAGTTTCTTCCGAGACTGACCGGAAAAAGAACTTCAGCTCTAAATTATGATTGGCATCTCCACTTGTCTGGATGTACAGGTCTAGAACATTCCAGTCATTGTAACATGACATAAACCAACTTGCTGGAAGTCTGGAGAGACTGGTTTTCACTTATCTTCCTGCCCAAAGATGAATCTTGCTCTCGCCGACGAAAATCACTTATTAGCGGTGTCTGTTAGTTCCGTTTCGTATGTAATGGGCATGGTAGCGACAAGTAACGCTATAGTAAAACCTGTAGTTTTGTACATTTCGTGGTACCATTTTCTCCGTTACTCCGTGTGCTATTGTGCAGAAAGAAAAAGGAGAATTGCAGGTAGTTGGTTTGGCCAAAATATAGCTCCAGACCAAGAAACCAATACGAAAAAAAGCGAACAGATCCCCTCTCCCACTACTATTCCTTATGGCAATGCTATAAACCCATAGATTCAACTACGATAACAATATCGGGAAGGAATAAAATAACATAAAATCATCATTGAAAATATGTCTTTTCCTATTCGTCACCGTTATCCCCCTTCACTGAAAAAGCACATCATATCTTCTAAATCCATGACCAAATCATTAACTCACACCCCGACCAAAATGACCATCTTAAGAACGGTTACCAAAAACAACTCTCTAACAAGAGCAACACTCCTATATCCACTACTAATTCACCAATTTCACCTCCACGTATGAACGTACCCAAGAAAAAAAAAAACAGGAAAGGCAAAGCAGCCTATTAGCCGAGAAGCGTATCACCAACAGTGAAACAGATTCAAACCTTAAGGTGTTGAGAGTCACCTTAAGCGGCCGGCAGATAAAACAATTATTCATTGTAGGAAACATTAAATATTTACATTTTTTGCTAACCACTAAAGAAATAAACCGAAAAACGAGGAAGACCCTACAAAATCCTATTAGCAAGAGAGGTTTTTAAGTTAGGAATATCTGGGCAGGAATCTCAAAAAATTTCAAGAAGCAAATGATATATTTTTCACATTTCCAAACATTAGGCAGTTTTGATGATGTCAATGACACGGTATTAAACCAGTTTTCTTTAGGAAGTCTTCCGCGTTTTTTTTCTTCATCTCTCCTTTTTTTTTGTGAGAGCTAAAATTAATATTCACAATAATGTTTGCATATTATGCGCATTGGATATTGTCATTTTCAGCGAAAAGAAGACACTCTATTACAATTGTATAAAAATCCCGTTGTATTTTATAGCAAAGAAAACATTTATCTTGTTAGAGAACAGCATAGCGAAAGCAGGCATTAGTATGGCCGAACATACACTATCTGTGGTAGTAAAGACTGATGCCTCAGAGTACGCTAGAACCGCCTCTTTAAGAGAGAACGGAGAGGTCATATGATTTTTATACACAACCTTTTCTAAATCAGGACGTAGTCTTTCTGCAATAATAATAGAGGCTTATGCTTCTGTCAAATTATTGAAAAAATAGTTATTATTTGAGCGAGCAGCACTGTAAACTAAGTAGAGACAATTAAAGAGTCACATTCAGGTTTAATGACTAGTAAAACGACTATCAAAATAAAAAAAATGAGAAGATAGTGAAGTAGCGGATGGAATTTTGTGTTAAGTATTCGACATAACATATCACATTTATATAACTTGGTTCTCTAACAATGTGAAATAATGGGCAGCAAGAGAAATAGCTCGCACATACGAGAGAGCTGACGGCTTTTGCCTGTGTTTTCGGTATTGATGTCTAACATAACTTTGTTGTTTGTTGTCTGTGTTTTCTGTCTTTGATGTCAATCATAACTTTGTCGGCTATTGTCTTTCAAGTTTTCGTTGTTACTCTCTGTCAGTACCATCACCGACCGGAATATATTTTGTTAATTATGTTTTGCATTTTTAATAACATATTTTATATTAGTTGAGGGTAATATATTACAAACATTCCCCGTAATGAAAATGCAAATGGTGAACTCCCTCACCCGTGTGTGACGCTTGGCTGTTAGCAAAGAAGAATTAAAGAGACTATATGCAAAGTTGATCCAACCAAGTGATCACCTGAGGGAAATCAAAAAACCTTCTCTAATCAATACTGACTTTAGTAAAGCTTACATTTAAGTCTATAAAAAGTGTCTCTAACTACTTTACTCCTCATATATATATATATAGACTTTGAGATTTCACTTGCCTGATCGACTCAGTTGATTAAAGATTTAATTGGACGATTAAAACTTATTGCATTACTCGCCTACGGTCGATTAAAAATGAAAATAAATCTGGTTCCATTTACAACCCAAAATCATACCATTGAAGATTCACAAGTTACTTAGAATGAACTAGAATTACATTATTGAACTCTTAGCTTTTATCGTCCCAGTCAGTTTAAACATTCATTTAATTAACGCTTCCAGAGTGAAGCCAAAATGTCTTGCCGCCCAGATTAAAGTCACGCGCAGATTTTTAGAAAACATTTTTGGAAAAACGAACATTTGAAAGAAAGAAAAAATAATTATACTTATTTCAACCACGCACTCTAAAAAATATACAATTAAGTAATATTTTCTATAGAAAATCGTTGAGAAAATCAGATTTGTTATTTTTTATAATCAATGAGATAGAGGTTGTAGTCAAACTGAAGAAAGAAACTATGAATTTAGGTAACTTCACTCAATTGGTAAAAAAAAACATATCATGATATTAAAATGGCTCAAACTTAATAAAAACAAAATGTTTATGCTATTAATAAGTGGAAAGAGCAAATTCTGTTTTTATTATTTTTTAAATTTGTGAAATCCTTTTAAACACGTTCGAAATTTTAATTAAGATTTCATTTTTTTGTTTTCCGTCAGCGATTCACGCTATGTTTCCGTAAGGCGACAATTAAGAAAATGTAGTCGGTCGAGTAAAATTATTTTGAGTCAAGCAAGTTTTCCCTAGCGCTCGACAGCCGGTCGAATGACTTTCTCTAATATTAAAGCATTTCTTCCCGTCATATTCAGTTGAAGTATGTAAAATCGACAACATGTTATAATTGTGAAAACATCCCCATCGATTATGTCTAGTCCTCTTCAAAATCACCCCGACCTGTTAGAATTTAGCTATTGTTTTCTGAACTCAAAACTCGTTCAACATTAGATTTTTGATCGGGGTGAAAGAAATATATTGCAACACATATTTATTCGGTATGCAGATGTCAAATCCAAAGAGATACATGTCTGGAATGTCATACCTCTGCAGATGTAACAAGTTATTTTCTTTATCCAGTGAATGCAATACCAAGTTCGTTTACAACGCATGTGTAAACAACCGTATTTAACTTGAGTCAATCATCACTGAAAAGCTACTGAATGATTGTCTCACGCAAAATGACCAAACGACAACTTTTTATTTTTAAGAAAGAATTTCTTGAATTAAGTTCATCAGTTCTCTCTTTTACGCTCCATATTCTGAAATATATTATCGTTTTGTTTTTGCCACATTTAAATAATTTTTCCAAAAGCGTGCACGTGATTAAGGAGAGTATAATGAATGTTGTCATTACAGTGTATTTTGAAAGATGGATAGAACACTACTCTTAATTACAAAATGTTTTGAATACTGCTGCCACATCTGGTCAGGTGCTCCTGCTACTCAGCTAGGGGTTCTTGACAAAATCCAGCGGAGAATCTGTAATGTGATCGATACCGAATTGGCAGCTTGGCTGAAGTCGCTATCTCACCAGCATGACGTGGCTTCCCTCTGCCTCTTCTATAAATATTTTCACGGTTTCTGATCCAATGAACTTAGATAACTGGCTAACCCCTATGAATGAGTTTACACGAGCTACTAGATTAGCAACTAGATCCCGACCTTTTACAGTGAAACCTATATAATGTAACATCAATTTCTAGTCTAACAGCTTTTTTAACGAACGTTCCGCCTGTAGAAGTTCGTTCCATATACTTGATTCCCCGACAGGTAAAATCTCCAGGAACTTAAATGTAAGGTTAAAAGCCATCTCCTAACTCACTAACTCGCATCTATTCCCTCAAGCTCTTTTTTCATTCACTCCATCCCCATTCTCACCCGTCTATTACTCTCCTCCTGACATTTCCTATAACTAACCCCTCTTTCTCATCACATTTCTCTACGTAACCCCCTGCGCAACAGTGGCTCTAGAATGATTTGCTTTGAGTAAAATGATTGAAAACAAAATACTGGTAGATTGGAGAAAAACCAATTTTTGAAAATCCTTTGGAATGTTAATTTTTTTCGGAACACCCAAACAATAAGTTTTGAATTAACAAAAATTTTGAAATGAACAAAAAGTAAAGTTTAGAAAATAAATGCAATGGGTTTCGAATAGCATCATTTTTTCCAAATTAAAAAATATCTTGCCAAGCTAGTCGATTTCAGTCAGGACTGTAGAAATAATGTACAATTTTACAAGAGGAACAGTATATTTTCAATTAAAGCTAGAAATTCGGAGATGCCAACTGCGTCTAAACACTAAAATCAAAGATCTTTGGTTCATCTGCGCATAGGAATATCTTTATTAGAAAGCAGAGAATATCCCTGTTCAAATTCTGCTAAATTATGAAATCTTCAATTCTTAGTTCAGTTTTAAAATATCAAATGTTTTTATTTCCAACCGTATGTAATTCTCAGTCTTTCACTCATAAACTCTTGACATTAGTCTTTTTCCATTATATATTTTTCCTTTCCGCCCTCTCTCCTCTGTTTTTTCTATGCACTTATCTATCTATATCTCTATCTCATTCTTTCTCTCTCTCGCTCTTTCTCTCTCTCTCTTATATATATATATATATATATATATAAAGAATACCTAGAGAGCCAGGCAAACTACCTAAGTTCATCTAAACAGATCGTCAGGGAAAGCCAGCTTTCCCTGACGATGCGATCTTAAGTATTGATCGCTTTTTTGTTAGTTGATTGATCGTGTCGGTATTTTTCTTTGGGCTACGTGCTAACTCGGTCTGAGCTATTTTGACTGATGTTTATGTACTTGCCTCTTTCTTTTTTAAAACCATTTTTCCCTTCTTCGTAGATCAGTGGACGGTTTTTCGACACGAGTATAGTTATTATATATATATATATATATATATATATATATATATATATATATATATAATGACTCTTCTTCCGTGTTTCGCCGTATAAGGATCAAGCGGTTTCTTGAAGTAAATAGACAGACTAACTGTACCTTTTACCTTAATTTAATATTCAATATTTTCATATACCAGACCCCATTTGATTTAAGAACTGAAAAAAAAGGACTGTGCCACAGGTTACAGTAAATTTCCAAAAGGAACCTCTTCGGGCTTGGAAAACAGAACAATCAAAGCACGAAGCATGATCACACCAGAAGATATAGGATGCAGACTGACATTTTAGTTACACATAGCTGCGGAAAAATGTTTATTGTGAACTCAATTAGGAGAAGAAAAACTCCGATTTTCATCTTTTCTAATTTGCATTCATAGAGAAACACAGAAAAGGCTATGTAAATAAATCCACATCAGAAATCTTGAAGTGGAAATCGAAGGTAGTTGTTTGTCAGCAAGAGATGCTGTCAAATGTAATACAACCTTTTTCTTTTGTATCTGGTTTGTACGTCGCGGGAATAGGAACATGTAGTTCATGAAGGACAATATTTTGTCATTAAAGAACAGTATTTTCACTAAACACTATGTTTATTTCAAGAAATAAATGAATACCTATAACAATTAAATAGAGTAGCTAGATTATAGATCTGAGTCTTATATACAAAACCGAGATCTACAGCAATGTAATTATAAGTACATTTTAAACCAGACAATTATTTCTATCTATTTTGATTATAGTAATATGATGTATGCCATCAATATCATTAGACTACAAACCTTGGTTCAGTTGGGACGACTGGAAATCAACACAAGTAGATGAGACCGATTAACAGTTATATAACATCACCAAAACATTGGAAGTTGGATGATAACAATCGACATTCATAGATTAAATGAAGGATTTGTTTGAGAATTTTGAGAAATCTACCAAATGTGATTGCAGTCATCGGAAGAAGATTAGAGTAGCCAAACGGCTATGAGTATAAAAACCTATACGAGCAGACTGGCTTGAATAGCATATCATATCAGAATTTCACATTTCAGAAATTACAACATAACTACGTTTTACTTTGTTTATAAGTTTTCAAATCACGATATTAATTGCTTTTGATTTGTATATTGACTAACTTTGTATCAATACTTAACTTCTTTCTGCAAAAATGAACTTCAGTCTTAAATATTTCCGATAGAATTTTTAAAAAATCAATTTGTGCCAATAATTTTGATCAGCAGTGTTATACAAATGTTTTAAGAAGCTCATTAATAGTATAATTTATTTGCATGAGTTGACATTGATGTATGAGAGAGGGAAGAAAAAAACTGATTTTAAATCTCTGCAAAATGTTATTGAATTAAATCCGTTTAGGATTCCCGAAGGTGATTATCTGTCAATACTGAAAAAATTCTGGCAATTCCTGCGTCTCAGCCAGTCAGGAATACAAGGATCGTTATTAATTTTGATCTTGATGTACGGCCAAAAGTTGGTAGAACATATAGTCTATGAAGCATACGTCCTCCATGTATCATATCCCTGGCTTTGCCCCTGGTGAGGGCATTCAATCTTCATCAAAATATTAAATCATCATTTTCATCACAAACATCATCACTACCACCATCAAAACTCATTATTATCATAATCAACATGGATATGTGTTATATGCGACCTCCAGAATTTTAAATGCAAAGTCAATACTCATCTACTAACCACTGGACTCTAGCTCTCTCCCCCACCCCCGTATAACCTTCCCTTTCTCTCCACCTATGTATCTGTCATCGCACCTGCATTCTCAGCTTTATATTGCTCCTTTCTAACTAGTTTTGTACTCCTCACTCTTTTCTAATTTTTTTACAGTTATGTAACCCCCTGCACATCAGTGGCATTTCTGCCTTGCTCGGGGTGAAATGATTAATATATATATATAATTCACTGGTTCTCAACCAGAAGCCTTAGGACAGAAATTATTATTATTATTATTAATAAGAATATTATGTCTATGCAACGTGGAAAAGAAAAATAGAAAAAGAAATCGAACAACTTAGAAGTGAAATATCAGTACTCGACAAACTGACAAGAGGAATAAATGTAAGAACTAGAAAAGCCAGAAGAGTCGAAAGAAAATACAACATTAGAAATGAAAATGAAGTCCTATCAACTGGGGAAAAATAAAGGAAACAATACAACAGAAGGCTCAAAGAATAAGACGCTATGAGAAAAGATCAAGATTCTACAGACAGGACAAGATTTTTCAAACTGATGCAAGGAATTTTTAAAGGGGAATAGGTAAAAAAAGAATTGAAGTAACAGTCGCCCAAAGTGGAAGATGTTATACAGTTCTGGGGAAAAATATGGGCTTGTCCTAAAGAACATAACAAAGAACTAAACTGTATTACAAAAGAGAATCTGGAATCACAGAAGATGATAAATGTGCACTGAAAAAAAATTTCCAGGTATAGATAAAATTCCTAACTTTTGGCTATATTATTTAAAAAAACAGCACATAAAAAATTAGCCAAAGAACTTCAAGAAATGGGTAACGAAACCACTAAAATTCATGCATGGATGACAAAAGGAATTACATTTTTTCTACCCAAGAATAGTGACACAAACAACCCAAAAAACTACAGACCAATTACACGCCTTCCGACAACATACAAACTATTAACATCTATTTTAATAAAACAGACATATTTATTCTTGGAAAGAAATGACATGTTACCGCTTGAACAAAAAGGGTGCAAACGTGGCTGTTACGGATGTAAAGATCAAATGCTTATTAACAGAATGATCCTGGAAAACTGCTACAATACAAAGAAAAATCTTAGTACTGCCTGGATAGATTATCGTAAGGCATTCGGTAGTGTTCCACATTCTTGGATATCACCCGTCATCATCAATTTTATCAAACAATGCATGTCGATATGGAAAACAAACCTTTACCTCAATTATATTAATGGAACCTATAAAGCTGGTGAAATAAAAATTAAAAGAGGTATATTTCAAGGTGAGTGCTAAGAATGATAACGAGCTGGAAGGTTTCTGCAAAAAGTAAAATGCTTCAGCGAAGACATTGGAATTTTTTTTAATCATATCACACCTTGCAAGTCGGTGACGCCACTGATGGGCATTGGGCTACTTAAGAGTAAAATGATTGGAAAAGAGAAAGCCGGAAACCACATCCTAAACAAGGAACAAGGGATAGCCTCTTCACCCGTTCAATACTTATGGGTTGAGTGTGAACCGGGCGATAGTTGAGTATCTACTCCAATTGAGAAAGAAAAAGAGAAAAAATAGTGAAAGAAGATTGGAGAAAAAAAGCCGGGAACCACATCCTAAACCGGAAACAAGGAATGGGCCTCTTCACCTGTTCAAAAGACGTGGGTGGAGTGTGAACCGGGCGATAGTTTAGTCTATCTACTCCAATTCAATGAAGTTCAATTTGAATAAATGTGCTAAACCTAAAGTTTTACGTGGATCACTACAACAAACATCCTCAATTAACTTAGAACGTGCAGTAACACTAAAAAGATTAAAGCCAGAAGAACCTAATAAATACCTAGGAGTAAATGAGTGTGAAAGAATTCAGTAGAAAAAATGAAAGAAATAGTACGTAAAGATTACTATAGAAGGCTACGACTGATATTAAAAACATAATTGAATTTTCAGAACAGAATTATTGCAATTAATAGCCTTGCAATACTAGTTGTCCAATATAGTTTCAACATCTTAAACTGGACTCTAAACGACATCAGTCGAATGGATTCTAAAACAAGAAAGTTTCTTTCTAAGCATAAGGCTGATGTATACCGTCAAAAGACCAAATTGATGGTTACATGCATCTGGATTAAAGTCTGAGACTGAAGGCTTTATTCTTGCAGCGTAAAACCGAAATCTTTTCACTAGAAACTTTCAGGCAAATATTATACATAATAATGTGGATCCAAAATGCAGGTTCTGTGATAAACACCAAGAAACAATAGACCGTCTGATATCATGATGTTCTCAACTTACTCCAAATGAATATAAAAATCGTCACGATAGAGTGGGGCAATATTTACATTGGACAATGTGCAAACACTATGGAAAAGCTGTAAACAAACACTGGTATGACCATCACCCAGCACCGGTTACAGAAATAGATGTCACCATTCTATGGGATATAGACCATCTACACAGAGAGAAAAAAATGAAGCAAATAGGCCGGACATTATTGTTAAAATCCAGAAAGAAAAAACTTGTCTTTTAATTAAAATGGCTTGTCCAGTGCATTGTAACATAGCAACCAAGGAATTCGAAAAACTGTCAAAATTTAAAGACCTGAAAATTAAATTAGGAATAAATGTGGAAATTGAAAACAAGAATCGTGCTAGTGGTAGTAGGTGCACTTGGAATGATAAAAAACGGAACAAAACAAGACATTGAAAGAATCCCTGGAAACCCCAGCTTAAGAGATATACAAAAAATTTTCTTGTTTAGTACAGCCCACAAACTAAGAAGAAGTTTGTCTATGTAACGCTAGGGATGTTAACCATAACAACACACAACGACCTGCTTTAGGTCTTCCCGCAAACTTGGTGGGTAGGGCGACCATAGTAGAAATCAAACTATGATATAAAATAACAACATAATAACAATAATAATACCTATTATTATTATTATTATTATTATTATTATTATTATGTCATTTTTCATCATATTTAGATTTCTGCATTGGTCTCACTACCAACCAAGTCTGCGGGGAGACCTAAGGCAGGTAGTGGCGTGTTGTTATGACTCCATTTCATGTTTTTCTATCCTCCCTATCATCCCCAGCATTACATAGATAACGTTTTCCTTAGTGTGTGGGCTGTACTTAATAATACAATTTTTTGTATATCTCTTAAGCTGGGGTTTCCAGGGATTCTTTCAATGTGTTGTTTTGTTCCATTTTTTATCATTCCAAGTGCACCTACTATCACTGGCACAACTCTTGTTTTCAATTTCCACATTTTTTCTATTTCAATTTCCAGGTCTTTATATTTTGACAGTTTTTCAAATTCCTTGATTGCTATGTTACAATCCGCTGGACAAGCCATATCAATTAATAGACAAGTTTTCTCCTTCTGGTTTTTAACAATAATGTCTGGCCTGTTTGCTTCAATTTTTCTGTCTGTGTAGATGGTGTAATCCCATAGAATGGTTACATCTTCTATTTCTGTAACCGGTGCTGGATGATGTTCATACCAGTGTTTGTTTACAGCTTTTCCATAATGTTTGCACATTGCCCAATGTAAATATTGCCCCACTCTATCGTGGCGATTTTTATATTCGTTTGGGGCAAGCACAGAACAGCCTGAGATTAGGTGGTCTATTGTTTCTTGGTGTTTATCACAAAACCTGCATTTTGGATCCATATTATTATGCATAATATTTGCCTGAAAGTTTCTCGTGAAAAGACTTTGGTCTTGTGCTGCAAGTATAAATCCTTCAGTTTCAGACTTTAATCCAGATGCACGTAACCATCGATGAGTATTAACTTTATCAACATTGGATTTATTGGCACGTACTGGATATTGGCCATGCAGAGGTTTGTCTTGCCAGCGCTGTTTCATCTTTTCAAGAGCTTTATCTTTGGCTTTCATTTTCATATTTTTTGCCGCAATAGTTGGTTCTTGGCTACTGTTTTGCTTTTCTACAGAATCTACTAACTGTAATTCTTGTTTGTATTTACTGCCTTCTTTTATTATTGAATATTTTTATTATTATTATTATTATTATTATTATTATTATATCAGTTATATACACAATTCTTTACGGTTCCAGCCAGTGATCTAAGTTCGGAAATGGCTACATGACATTTTTCACTAATGGTCTTTATGAGAGAAAAATAAAGACAACCCAAGTTAGTGGCTTTTTGAATGTATTCTTTCGTCGATAGATCCTAGATCGCTTTTCATGTAGTTTTGCTCTCCGTGGTCTTCATTGCAGTTATTTCTTAATCATTTCTCTGATTAGAGAATTTCGTTTATTGCTTTAAAGTTATATTTGTACTTGATCATCTTGCTTTTACCGTGTTGAACTACTTGAATGTCTTGAAATCTCATCTGATATCGACGATAACTCATATCTGATTTTCTCAGATTCTCACTTTAATTTTGCCTTCCAAGTGTAATCTTTTAGTCTGTTGTTTAATTATTTATTTGATTTGATGTTAAGTTTTCCAGTATCTGTTAATGTTATTTCATATATAACATTGTTTATTGCTCGGATGTCTTGTTGTCTGTCCGTTAATGATGTCTACAATGAAGTGTTTTATACTTGTACAATACATTTGTTAGACTTTGTTATATGAAATTTCAAATGCCGATATCTTACTGATATTTGTGTACGAGTTTATTTGAATGATGTGATTTTTCACTTCAGTGATTTTGTCCCTGTTGTTTACAAGGATTTCTGATCTTATGTCGTTTGATTCATGTTCATCTTTGACAGAATATGAATCAGTGTAATTGTTTATGTCACAGTAAGAGTCTTCTGTTGCATTTCTTGAGAAAATATTTCCATGTTGTTTATTACCTTTTTCCATATTTGCCTTACTCTTGTTTGGATTATATCGGCTTTTACTTTGGCTTATTTTTAGTTTTATCTCCTTCCGTGTCTGTGAGTCTCTTTTGTCGCATGATATTTCTGCGTACATTGGCAAGCATATTCGGGTATTAGTTTAGTTTTTACCTGATCTCTCCATTTTTTTATATCTGATAGATGATGTTCTTTTGTGGATTTTACAGTGCAGTGAAAAAGGTTACTCTGATAGGTTAATACTCTTCAGGATTATATTTTGTTCATTTTCTTATTGATTTAGCATTAACTCACAAGGTCCAATGTTGTAGTTAATCCCGTTTTTGAGACAATGTGTTTCATAGTAGGTAAAAGATTTTGTTCCAGTGATGTATTCTTTGACCTCAGATTGGTTTCTATCTGAGAGATGTTGACACACTTTATCCGGGTGATGACCTATCCAGTATAAGTTTTTTATTGCAAAAATTGAAATTTATAATTTCTGACGGGTTCATCTGAATCGGCAAGGGGCAATTTAAAATACCTTCATGACGACTGTCGATAAAAACTAAAAAACTCGTCATGAACATGAGATATGGTCTCAACAGATAATGGATCCACGCCCCAAAATTTATGTTTCAGCTGCTAGGGACGGTGCAGCATATGATATAGCTGTACAGGCTACATGAGAGTTACAATATCGCATAAGTTGCCAGAAAGAAGTTGAACCAAATATTGAACGGTCTTAGGAATTCTTGCTCTGGATTTGTTTACTCACGAATCATTTCCCTTATAGAATATGGCGGCAATCAAGCAGACGTTTAAAATAAGTGATTTTCAATATCTTAGATTGAATACACTCATGAGCTGCCGTATTCAATCTAGCAGAAAAAATATATATATATTTATCATGATATAAAATCCTGAAACGGAGATGATAATCTGTTGGGGTAGAACACATCTATAATGGACTGTTCCATTCATTACAAATACCGGCTAGGCACTGTATGCACAGACGCAGGACAGTCGCCAGGAAGTAGACATATACAGAATATTTGTCACAGATTAGAGGAGGTTTCCACTCAGACTTAATCTTTCTGTATTCTTGTTTTTCAATATATCTTGTTGTTTGTTACAAGTCCCGTCTTCGTGTCTTCCTTTCCTACTAACTTCCTCACCACAACATAATCCAAATACGTTTATTTGATATAACATATTAAAGGGTTGAAGTTGTAGCTTCATACAGAGAGCACAATGTTTACTATCCAGAGCAATATGATATTAAAATTTATGGTCTGATGAGACGGATACCAAAATCCTACCTGTCAAAACAAATTATTGATTATAACCAGTTTCGATGAGATTTTTCTTGGCATATATATGCAAAACAGTTGTTAATCCTATATATATATATATATATATATATATATATATATATATATATCTGTACGCATAAACACATGCATATATATTTTATACTGGATGCCGGAGTAAAACATTTCGTTATCAAATGTATATGTTTTTTAAGAGTTAATATTAGTTTCATTGCTTTATATGATAATAACAACAATCAATAAATGAGAAAATAATAAAAAAGTTATACGAAAATATCATCGGATATATGAGAACATTTATTTAATATCTGAAATTAAATATTAGAAAAAATGATTTTGAGCCAATAGAAAAATTATTAAACAAAATAAAATGATTTTATATCCGGAAACGCTTTCTCAACAAATTTTAAAATGCATCCTTATCCCTAAAATATAATTATTTTTAATATTATATTTATTATTAGTAGTATTAGTAGTCGTAATATAAAAATAATGGTTGTATAGAAATTATGGTAGAAAGTGATGTAACTGAATGGGAATACTGATAATCCAAAACAATATTATGTTTTATGTTTAATGGCAATGATAGCTTGCTTTTCATAAAATTTATAATGCTTTATTATTGTACTCAACTGCGATATGTTTACAATTCTTTGCTTTTCGGACAGATATTCGTATAAATTAAGTTTTTATTTATTATTTTCTGCTCATAGCAAAAATGCATTTGTAATAATTTGTTATTTCTTTTCATTTCCTGATAGCATCCTTTGAAAAATGCATGCGTCCACGATTTTCCTGCAAAAACCCTGTTTAACCTAAGTTTATTTTGTGTTGCCCTATACAGCATTTGATCAAATCTGTTTCAATAAACATTCAAATATAAAGCTGCCAGGAAGAGAAAGCAAAGGAATGTAACACGTCGCTCTGCCCCATAAAACTGGCATAATATAAACAAACAAGGCATAAAAACATTAATCTTATTACTTGTTTTATAATGGGATAAAGACGGAAAAGAGAGCTATAAATGATTTCGGAAGTAATGATTCAGTGACCCATTAGCCAAAATAAAACTTCTAAGTAGATTTTATTAGATTTAACCATTTCCCAAACAGGAAACACTCTCATTTATATTTCCTGCCTATCTTACCTTGTTCTTTAATGGCTTTATGAATTCATTGACTTTTCAGAATGGTTATAAGAAAAGAATACCATTGTAAATGACAGAAGATATTACTTGGTGTTCTTAATATTATATCTTTATTCGGTTGGCTTCGATTTTTTCTCAGATTTCTTTTAAACATTTCCCCTATCTTTATTTTTATATGTTTTATATTTTTAATTTTTAATATTATTAGTATAATTATAATTATTGCTCGTGGTTTAATGGATAACGCCTCGGATGAAAAATTAGAAAGCTAATTACGAAATCTAGTCAGATTTGTTATATTCATTTACGAATTATATCAGGAAACCTATAGCTCTGGTTGACAATATGAATACTGGCGTAAGTCACGAACCAATAGACACAATTTTGCAAGTGTGTACCGTGTAAAGTCTTCATCTGCTTCTTCTGTAATCGTAATGTTACTGTGATAGAGAACACTCTCATTTCAGGATATATATATATATATATATATATATATATATATATACTACCGGCTACAATTATCACGCCACGTCAGTATTTAACAAGATTAAGTATTTCATACTATTTTTTAGTTATTATTGCCAAGTGAATAGTTGTAAATGAAAATAGAATGGTTCTTTTGATAATACTGCGAAATAACGTGTGCATCGAATGAATTTATAAAAATTTAATAATTACCTATATTGCAGTTTCATCAATGAAAGAATGAAGAAAATCTAGGGTGTTTCGGACGTGTTGATCTTACTTGCTTTGTAAAATTTTGCAAAGTAAAAATAACAAAATACCATTCTATTATCATTTGAAAATAAATACTAAAAATAGTATGAAATACATCGTTTCTTTTGAAAAAACTGGAATTGCCCAATAAGTATGACCGGTAGTGTATATACGGTACCCACTATATCTATCACACAACAAGTCAACTTTAGATCGTGTTACCCAGTAATTTCAGCCAGTATATATCCATGGCGCACAATTAATAACAGAGAGATGCAGATTATTACCCTCCAAAAAGTTATGGTCAAATAAGTATGTGATACTGATGTTAATCAAGATCGATATGGTCTGTACTTCGATGACTGGCAGATTGTTAACGTAAGTGTTGTTGTGAAGAAGTGTAGTTTATACTGCCCCGGATTCTTTTAATCATTTCACTCTAAGCAAGTCATTCTACTGCCACTGTTGTGCAGGGGGTTTCATCGAGAAAAGTGATGAGAAAGAGGTGTTAGTTATAGGAAATGTCAAGAGGAGGGTAATAGACGGATGAGAATACCGAGAATGGGTTTGGAACAGATAGTAAAGAGTTTGAGAGAATGGATGCGAGGTAGTGAGATAGAAAATTATTGATCTTACATTTAAATTCATGGAGATTGTAGCTGTCGAGAAAACAAGTATATGGCAGGGAATTCCACATGCGGCAAGTGCTTGAAATGAAGCTTTTAGAGTAGAAATTGCGGTTACATTTTATCGGTTTCACAGTCAAATAGTGGGGTCTATTTACTAATCTATTACTAATTCATATCTGGGTGCACCAGTGGTCAAAGTTCATTTGAGTAGAAGCCGTAAAAGTGTTTATAGAAGAGGCACAGGGAAGCCACGTCACGCCGGTGAGATAGCGACTGCATCCCAGCTGCTAAGTCGGTATTGATCACATTACAGATTCTCCGTTGGATTTTGTCAAGAACCACGAGCTAAATCGCAGGGGAACACGACCAGATGTGGCAACAGTATTCAATACACGGGCGGTAGATTCATGTATGTGCAGGCTGGACTCAGACGGAAAAAATCTCCCGGCTGTGCACAGTGAAACAGAAATTCCAAGTTCTAATTTCATTTGGGTCCACTATATTCACTTTAAAACCCTAAGAAATATATGATTACACTTCATTTAAACCCCAGTTAGGAATTAATTATCAAGACATGTAACGCTATGTCATTCTCATCGCCAGAAATATCTTTAAAAAATTAATTGTTTTTAACTTCCTACAAAGTGTTGATAAGCCAGAAAAAACTAATCAATCAATCAATATAACCACCTCTAATCAAAATCAGATTTTAAGTGGGAAATCGTACCTGGTATTCGATTTTAAACACCTCCTCATCGGAATATGATATTTTAATTAGGATTTATATCAGGAAACATGGACTATATGTAGGCACATGGGCTTCACATTTATAAAATGACTTAATGTTACATACTACTTTAGTGCGAGATGTCAGTAAATAATATTTTGAATATTATATATTTTATTATGTAACTACACAACCTCCATTATCAGCTGATATACGTTATCATATTTGTTATTGATTGTATTATTTTCTCTTCAATACCGATTTTTCCCTTTTGTACAAAAATATTTCACTACAGAACTCAGGACCTCGGACCTCTAGAAAATAGTAACTAGATTAAGAAATTTATAACTGAAAAGCCGCCATCCCATTAGATCAATGGCGTTTGTTTTGGAGCATGAAATCCATTCTCTTATAATTTTCAAAAATATTTATTACTGAGAGTTCAAAATATTTTGACAAACTTTCAACTGTTATTTGTGTCATTTTATATTTATGCAATATCCAAATCTTTCAAACTGTTTATAACTTACCACACAGAATGATAATGATGAGTACAGACCTTAAACTGCTTTGCCATAATTCCTTAGGTTTATCATGTCTTGTACGTTTAAAATTCTATCCTTGTTTATGATATTTTACAGCTAGTATCACAACAAGATGAAACGCCGGTTCCCGGACGATTACTGAAGTTAATTAATATAGTGCTTGATCAGTACGGAGATGGGTGACTATTTAGGAACATCTTGTTACTGTCAGTTTGTTGTAATGGTGGTGTCAATGGATATCATCATTATTTTTTCTTGTCTTAATTTCTGGAATGAGAACTTCTCATTATTTTGATTAAGGGGATTAATTGTCTTGATGTTATTATCCTTTTTTAGTCATCAGTTTCTAGTGTGACGCATCTTTTCCATAGGGCCTCATTAGTATGTTTCGGGATATTTGTTTGCTTGGGATAATTATTTGTTACAATTATGAGAGGGAAATCAAAATTTTGGAGATAGACATTTATTTCACAAACGATACCAGAAAATTAAGCATGAGCCTAAGTAAAAAAAGGATTTTAGAAACACGAATCAATAAATGTAAAACAAACAGCAATACAAACAGCACTATATATATATATATATATATATATATATATATATATATATGGAACTACATGTGACGGAAAAAACATGAAACTAGCTATAATAAGAATTTAAGAAAAGTGTGTTTGAGTGTACAAAAGTAAAGCCAGAAAACCATGAAAACGAATGTGTCTCAGTGGGGGACACTTTACTCACGTGTGACTACAGCGGAATGTCAGTGTTCACTGTATTAACAGTTTCTGGTGAAATCAAGTAAATTAAACAACAAGTTTATCACGTCTGTTGCCCACAGAATTGATAATATCTGTTCGGATTTAGGTTAAAGTAATACACATTATTTGCATTATTTACATCAGGAATATAATCCTACCTTTTTTGGTTTTTAGCTTGAATGTTCAATTTCAAATATCAATCACTTACCTGCAAAACACGGTTTGTTACATTTGACTAGTTTGGTAAAAATTGGTCGAGGTTTTTTTTACTTTGAAATGAAATGTCCTCAAATTACTGAGAATAGATGATGAAAGCTGGATCTATTGTTATAATAACTGAAGAATGGGCTAATGGAAGTGTCTTCAGACGCAAATAAACACAAGTAATCCAAACTAAGTAGCCCCACCTAGAAGCTCATTTTGATCAGTTTTTCAGTCACAGGAATATCTATATACACTACATCTCTTCTGGCTAGAAGGCGAATAAATAATTCTATGTGGAGAGAGATTAAAATGACATCTCGACTAAGATAATGCTTCCTGACAAAATTCATTTTACTGACCAACTACTTGATCAGGATAAGCGACAAGACTGCCTCTCACTTCGCTAAAGTCAAAATCTTGCGCACTCCTAGTTCTGGCTGGTTTCCAAGCAGCAAGAGAAACTGCTGTCGTTTTGAGGACTTACATTACGTAAGAGGATCTCTGACGAGGATCATGGAAAATATTGATTCGATGGCTTTCGATAAATAGGTGAAAAGTTACAATTAACTTTGAAGTCGGAGGGTCCTATATTGACTCTGCTTAGATTCGTGTATTTTCTTGATATAAACGACTATACTGATAAACAGGTAATTCTTTAGCCCGGCATAGCTCGGGTGTAATGAAAGCTATAAAACTAATCCATGGTCCTCTTTGGACGTTGGTACGAGAAAAAGCAATAGTTGTTTCCAGTTAAAGTGAAAACCGTAGGCTGGAAGAAAAATGAATGGTTGTACGTCAAATATTGATTTCCTGGTATCGACATCATATAATTTTGTTTCGTTGTAAACTGAATTTTGAAGGCTAAATAAGTCCTCTGAGTAAATGGTATCATGGCTGAGACTAAGAACTACAATTATACCTACTTAGAACCAAACTCGAAGCAAAAACTAAATTAAAAGGGCTGAAAAAAATACAGAAATACAGGCAGATAAACAGACACACACACGAACATCTTGTCTTACTTATATATATATGTATTATTGGTTTTCTGCACTATTGTAAGAACTGCAACCTTGAAACTTCTGAATATCGTTTCTTATGTCTTTGTATATGAGTGTATCAAATTTGATTAAAATCGGACCACTCCTACTATAACCGGATTTTTTTTATTATCGATTTTCGATATTTATCGGGGGTACCTTGATACATAACTTAGCTAAGAACTCTCGCAGACGCTTATAGTACAACTATGTAAATTTTCAAGAAAATCGGTTCAGCCGTTTCGGAGTCTATAGGTATCGGACACACACACATACACACACATACACACATACACATAGACAAAGTTCCATTTATGAATAAGTTTAGATAAATACGTTGATTCGACGTGGACAACAGTGTTTAGAATAGAATTAATTTTCAATTCTCAAAATATTCTGACTGTACAATTTCGAGCCTGAAGACGACTGACAATATGATAATATTATTACAGTTAAAAGAAGTAATAGCACAATTACGTGTCAGATCAAACAGAGTCCAATGCTGCCATGAGAGTGTGTGTTTGCCTCCGCTGAAGCAGACGTTCATAAACGTCATATATCTGCTCTTGTCTTCGCTGGTAAAATATATAGACGTTGGGACATGCATAGTTTTCTGTAGCTGACTAAAGTATTTTATGCATTAGTTTTATGGTGATCCCTGTATCCTTTTGTTGTTTCGAGAGAATTAGATGAAGGCATTACTTTCGGAGCTCAGCTAGTATATGCAAGCAAAGAAATAAACCTATCACAATCAGTTAGCTTACTGTAATCAATGTCACTAGATTTAGACGTCATTTAAACTCTACTTTATGATTATAATTTACTATTTTATTTCATTCTTTTGTCCAACAGTATCTTTCCGCTAATTCATCTTATCGGCTGCGACGAAAATTACCGCTTGGGAACTGTCTTCAACGAAAAAAATTATAAAGAAACCAAGTAAAGAAACTGTAAATTAGTGGAGGATTTTATGGCTGTCCTTTGAGATAACCTTCGCTGTAGAGCATTAAAGAAAAGCTATGTTTGATTTTAGACAGCGATTGTTCATTTTCAATATAAGAGTTTGAAAAGTTGTTAAAAAAATATTAAGAACACGTATTCGATTAAGATTTTAATTAAAAGTAAAAAATCGTTTGATCTTTCTAATTTCACTTTTTCGTCCATCTCTTTTTATGCTAACATTTTTCGAACTATTTATGTCGTCTGTTTAAATATTCCTGCAATTTCTTAGAAGTAAACTAAATGATACGTTTCTAAATTAAAACGCTGAATAACTTCATAATTATAAGTTGTGAAATCAGTTTTTAAAATCGTATGTAAATTTTTTATGCATCTGTCTATTAATGTTTTCCTCACAGACAGTAATTATTCGACAATATAATGTGAATAAATTTAACCTGTTTAAAGTACAGAATCTTACCCATGCATGCTATAGAACTTGGCACAATCTCAGTTTGTAGGCATTGGCGTATTTTTATATATTTTAACTGAGCTTAGGTTTTTGAGTTATTAGCAGTGATCTTCCGACCTAATGTCGTTTTCTTTTATGGAAGTATGCGGCCACATTCTATTTCTAAATATCTGTGAACTGTCAATAGCATTGTGTGTTCTTATGAAAGACAGTGTTCTGTATTTTCATTGAATTCTTAACAGCAGGGGTTTTCTTTTTTATGAGTCTTTAACTTGTTTTTTAATTGATAAGCAATTTACTTATTTAGTTTTTTCAACCGTATATTTTTATGTACAAATTTTTACCTAAAATAATCATAGAGATCCATTGATGGTAAATCTTTTACCTAAAATGCTAATGCTGAACGATGTGTTTGGCAAGGAGGAGAACGTGGTAGGTAATGAAGATAAGAAAAAATCATAATGTTTAGAATTTTACTTGAAGATGTCAAACTTCAGACTAGAACTGATTATCGTGGCCTGAGGTAATATCTGTATTTGGTCGCTTATGATGATAAAATACCTTTTTTATGAGTTGCATTTTCATGTTACAAGCCATGGATTACTGCCAGAATGTTTACATCAAGGCCAGAGAAAATATTCGCTGTATGCTCTTGCACACCTTGGATTTCGGAGGTGCTTCTATTATGTCAATTATATAAGAATTTACCATTAAATACTTCAGGAGAGATAATCTAAAAAACAAAAATGTATAACACAGGAGAATGATTTCGAGACCGACTGTGTTGAAATATTGTGATTTTACAAACTGGATATTTATTTCATGACCCAGCATAAGTTGCAGGAATTAAATACTTAGCAGAAATTTTAATACCTAATGTAAATATTCTTTTCGACAAAAGACTCAATTCTAATAATGCACCTGTTTTTCGCCTTTAGTGTGATTTTTCTGGGGAGATGATATCTTATGTCATCGATAAAATATCTTTATTCTTCACGATTTATGGCTAATTTTCTGATACAATTTTGAATCTACTCTGACTTATTCTGTTAGTACTCACGAACGCAAAATATCATAGTTAAAGGTATGGATCCGTCGCTTCTACTTCTACCTATGCGTTGAATTTTAGTATGTGTATCTGAAAAAATAATTGTCATCTCATTATAAAATTAATAATTCTATAATCACTTGAAAAATATTCTTACGATCTAAAATTAGTTTTACCTTTAAATTACTTACATAGACAATCAATCAATAAATCAATAAATTCAGTACACCGAAATGTAGAAATGGCATCCAAAATCAGTAGCTTAACATCGAGAATAATTATATGGTCTGAATCGTTGAAAACAAAGAAAAGAATACTATAGATTTATGCGATGTCTGTCCTCGTAAATGGCAGCGAATGCTTGACAATTTACCCAAAGATAAAAGAATGTCCCGATGCCACAGAAATGTGGTGCTACAGAAGGGTGCTAAGACTACCATGGACATAATATCTGAGCGTGGAAGAGTTTTTGGAGAGAATAGAAACGAAAAGGAAAATTATAATAAACATCAGGAAAAGAAAGCTGTAGTTTCTGGGACACACAACGAAGATAAAGGCATCGGAGAATTTCATCCGTACGAGGGTCATTCAATAAATAAGGTGAAATTTTCATTATATGAACTTCTAATACAGATAGAAGCTTACTTTGTTTTTATTTTTTTCCTTTACTTCTTTTTAAAAAAGATTTAATTTTTTTTTTTTTTTTTGCAGATTGAAAAAAAAAACTTTGACAGAAAAAAAGATGGCAGACTAAGAAGCAAGATTGAACAGAGATCAGTTATCAAGTTTTTGGTTGCTGAAGGGTGCAAATCAGTTGAAATTCATAGGAATATGTCAGCTGTGTATGGTGTCACATGTTTCAGCCAAAAAAAAAAAACAAAACTGGGCAGAATTGTTTAAAGAGGAACGGATCAGTGTTGAAGATGAAGACAAGCCTGGGATTCCTACAGAAGTGAGGTCTCCGGAGGTGATCGAATCAGATATTGACACCATTCAGTCTGGCAGAAAAGTGACAGTGGATGACATCATAAAGACTTTGAGCCTATCTGTTTGGACAACACACAAAATTGTCCATGATTAACTTACCTACTCGAAGGTCAGCTCACACAGCAGCCTAAACGGTGCAGACCATCAACGAGCTGGGCTGAAAACCGCTCCCTCATCCCCCTTACAGCCCAGATATTGCCTCTTTCACCTGTTTGGTTCCTTGAAAGCGTTTACGAGAGGCACGAAGTTTGAAAGTGACGACGCAGTCAAAAGTGCTGTGTGCGATTGCTTGAGACATAAGTCCAAAGATTTTTACGCTGAGGGAAGACGGAGACTTGTGCACAGATCGGAAAAGTGTGAGGCTCTTCTGGGAGACTACGTTAAAAAATGAAAAGGTAAGCTTCTATCTGTATAAGAATTCCTTATACCGAAAAATTTAGCTGATTTATTGAATGACCCCCGTACATTGTGGCTAGACTGGAAGAAAGGGGAAAATGACGCGTAACCTACTTGGTAAGCATAAACAAATGGATATCAGAGCAGTGTTTGGGAGAAATCACACGAAAATATTTATTAAAAGCAACAAAGTTCAGTAAAAGTTAGAGGGCCATAATCACTTGCACCCTGAATGGACACGTCACATAAAAGTTACAATTTCATTGGAAGCCCAAACTTGTGACCTGGTATTAATCAAAACCGGAATTAATAGCTAGCAACTTGATACGAAAATCGATATTTTTCACTTGAGTTCTTTTTAAAGATAATTTAAATAAAACAGATATTCTCTAATCCTAGGTTATTAATGAAAATATCATGAGAGCCCATTTTAATTCAATAATTATTGCCTTCTCGTCCAAAATCATATTTTTATCAGGTACGAACCGGATGATAACCTAAACAGATGTTGAATTAAAGTTCAATTTATCTCACAGAAATATTATCATTTAGGTCATATATATTTATATATTTGCTTCCATGCAGAATACAGTTCTTGCCAATTTCTTTAGCACAATAAAATATCAAATCACTTCATTATTGTCGCAGAAATCAATTTATCCTCCAACTGAAATTCAAATCAGCAGTAAATTAAAATCATTTACAATGAAGTAACAATTCAGATTCACTAGACTTAATTTCGAAATTATTGGTTGAAAGTTAAGAAGTTTGTATTATCTATTTGTTGTGGAGTAGTTTTTGCACTGAATGTTAAAATCGTGCTATGTCGGTTGCTAATCGACTTAACGTACCCAAAATTTTAGGAACTTGGTATTCTTCCACTGAAAGTTGACTCCGTAGTATTCGGCTAACTGCCGACTAATTCCAACTGCCTAGTAGTTCTACTGAACTCCAGTAGAAGTCTAAAGAACTCCTATGAAATTCATAAATACTTCTCAAGAACTTCTTGTTAACTCTTATTAATGTAGGGAGGGTCTATTTTCTGAGGAGTAGGTGTGTTTCACCATAACATTATTTGAACAAAGTATTAGCATGTTTGGCTATGTAAATCGCCATATTCTGGTAGACATAACCCAAGGGAAGATTAAACTGTATTTAAATAAACTAATGAGTAACAAAGGGGTTGCATTACTATCCAAATTGTACATTAGTATAGAAACATTTTCATATATGTTGGGGAGTCACCCCTATTTACACATTCTATGGACTCTTCCATGGTATACAAATAATCCTGCATTCAGAGAACGGGTTGTTGTTGTTAGAGTTGCTGAGACTCTTCAACTATAACACTGTCAGCGCTCTGCCATCGGGTAGAGGGCGCTCTCTGCTTCCGAGCAGAGAGCAATAACCCAGTCGTGGTTCCGCCGAAGGTTAAAATCACGACTGGGCAAAAATAGACAGACATTTTTTGGCCGGACCATATAGCCCGGAAATCCCAGTCAAAACTGACCATGTGTCACATGTTGCCCTTACTGGGAGGGACAACTAAATATAGTTGCTGTTAGAGTTGGTGCTTGTCAGAGCAGTTGAACCGCCACTCGTTGATCAGCAGTAATATAGACTTATTACCCGGACTTACATCTTTCTATATATTTGACCCCTACTAACAAGTATTCCTGAATCTACTAACCATGTACAGGTTGTAGATCTTTTGTTCAATATAGTTACATTTTTCCTCTCATATCTGTTTTGTGTTATTCTTATATTGTGTGGTCTTCTAAACAAGAATCCACAATTTCGCGACGAATAAGTCACGCGTAGGAATAAACGTCAAGTCAATTGCCACAAAAATTTGGCAACGAAGATTCGAACAAGTTCACGCGGAGGAAAAATATATTGGCGCCAAACAACAATTTGGCGACGAAGATTCGAACAAGTCACGCGGAGGAAAATACGTGTTTTACGTCAGTCGCCACAACAATTTGGCGACAAATGATTCGTACAAGTTCACGTGGAGAAAAATACTTTCTCACCAAACAACAATTTGGCGACGAGGATTCTAATAATTGCACACGGAGGAAAAATAGACGTTGTCATATCAGTCGTAAAGAGCAAATTGGTGAAAAAAAAAGAACAGACTTAGCGTCGAGGATATCGAAAGTCACATAAGAGGTGTCGACAACATTAAATTGGCGAAACAGATTCGCGTACAATTCGCACAACAAAATCATGACGAATTTCTTTTTCACTACCCCGAATCACTTTAAGAAAGTGTGCTACAAATTGATTTGAATAAGTCAACCACAAACCAGTTGTCGACACTAACACCGAGAAAAAAATGGAAGATTTTGAAGAGGGAATACTCGAAAGTATTAAGAGAAGTGAAGAAAGACAATATCAATGGGAAATAAAGCAAATGGAATGCAAAAGCAAATAAAAGAAAGACAAATTGAAATGCAATAGGCAAATGAGGAAAGACAAATCCAACTGCAAGAATTGATATTAAAATTAACAAGTACCGTCCTGGACAGGAACACGACGAAGGAGACATTTTCACAAGATGCGGTGTGAAACGTGATTGACATTTTTAATACTCAGTTGAGGAAGATAACAATTTCGGAGAATATTACAGGAGATACGAGGATATTTATAATATCGACAGTCATCACTGGAGTGAGAAGAAAAAATTAAGACTTCTACTCAGGAAATTAGGCACAGACAAACACACCAAGTTCGTAACTATATTCTCCCTAAAAAAGAATGATCTAAAGTTCGATGATCATTGACAGGCCTCACAGAGCTATTTAGCCCAAAAATCTCGTTGTTCCATAAAAGATGGAAATGTCTTAATCTCAGAAAAGACGAAAACGAGGACTATTCTACTTTTGAAGCTATCGTCAATAAACATTGTGACGATTTTAAATTGTCGGAACTTACCACAGACAATTTCAACTGTCTCATATTTGTCCAAGGACTTGTTGCTGCTAAAGACAGCAAAATGAGGAAACGCATGCTGACGAAACTGCAAAACGAGCCAGGTCAGACATTACAAAAATTGTCAAAAGATCGCCAGAAATGCCTCAGCATAAAGAAAGATAGCAAGGACACTGAAGAATCAGGAGTAGCGTACATCCAAAGGTAAAAAGTCATTTACAATTTGTACCCTCCCCACAGACAAACAAAATTTTAATGCCAAAGAGAAAAAAAATACAGTACTACGGTTGACAAGAATCCAATAAAGAACAAGCTTCTCCATTCTGCATGTTACAGATACGGTGGATGGCATTGGATTAAGGATTGTCTTTTTAAATACAAAAAATACCGATCATGCGGTAAGAAAGCTAAGGTATGCAGAAATAAAAATCAACTTAGTAGGGTAAGATCTACTAGAGTGGAGGATAAAAATATGAGAAAATACGTTGAAATGGAAATTCTGATTAAAAAAATAAAAAAAAACAACTGGATTCGTGATCTGATTTGACGATTATAAACTTACCAACAGGGCGGAAATTGAATAGGCCGTCCATGCTACACACTAAAAAGAATTGCTAAATCCGTAAATAGGAAAAAGATAAATTTCGAAGGCGAAATCAAAGTGAACGTAAAATTCCATGGAGAAATAAAAAATGAAAAACTATGTGATAAGAAATACAGAGAAGCTAGTTAGAACGGACTGGATGCAGAAATTCAATGTATGGGATTTACCTATTAGTTCGTTTTATAAAAGAATAGACTGTGAGTTTTCGGAAGCTACAAAACTGAAGGAGGAATTGCACAAAGATTTCCCAGAAGTATTTTTATGTGGGTTAGGACGTTGCCAGAAATTTGAAGCGAACATCGATCATAAACAGAATGCCCAACCTGTATTTAGAAAAAAGAGAAACGTACCTTTCGCCACAAATGAGAAATTAAACAAAGAATTGAAGAGGCCAGAGCAAACTGGGATTGTTTCGAAAACTGACTTCAGTGAATGAGCGGCACCGGTTGTTTACCTTTTATAATTAATTTTCTTTAAAATAAATGAAATTTGTAATCAGTTTGTGTGAAAAAGCTCTAAACCAAAAAAAAAAATTCCTGCTTCATTTAAGGTTTTTTTTTAATCTAAGTCACTTAAAAATGTCACAAGTCTTAGTCTATAAATTAAAATATTTAAAAAATTATTTCAAGTTAAGTCTAATCATTTCATCATTGAAAAATTGTTTATCTAATCACTTTTTCTTAATGTCAAAGTGACTGCCTACATAATTTTGGCAATTATTTTATGTGGTGTAATGAATATCAGTTCAGAATGAGAAATTGAAGAGCAATCCGGAGAAATCCGCCTGTATTTAGATTTTTCCCTGGATTGAATAATGCAATTAATGACCATCACTGTCCATTGCCTAGCCCAGAAGAAATATTCATTAAACTTAATGGTGGAAAGATTTTCTCAAAGATTGACCTAAGCGAAACATACTTGCAGTTTCCAATTACGGAAGAAAAGTTCCAAATTATTGTGCATAAATACGGACAAATGTTTATATAAATACAACAGTCTACCATTCGGGATAAAAGTAGCGTCTGCGATTTTTCAGCAGAGGATGTATACTATGTTGACGGGGCAAAATTTCCCCACACCTTATATGAACGATATTTCATTTAAAAGCGATAATTTAAAAGACCATGCGATACACATCAAGGAATTTTTAAAAAAAACTAAAAGACTTTGGGTTAAAAGTTAAAGAGATGTAATTTCTTTTTGAAAGAAATAAAATATCTAGGCCATATCATAAATGAGAATGGCAGGAAACCTGCCCCAGTGAGAGATTCAGCAATCAAAAACATGCCTGAGCCTAAAGATGTCGCAGAAGTGCAAAGCTTCCTCGGTCTTGCTAGTTACTATGGAGAGTTTAGCGATAATATGCATAAATTGAGGGCACTCCTCAACGAATTACTGAAGAAAGATGTCCAGTGGAACTGGTCGGAGGAGTGCAAAAAGGCGTTTAACGAAATTATAAATAAATTGGCATCAGATTTAACCTTGACACATTTCATCCCTAGGCTGGAGATTATTGTAGCAAATGATGCAAGCTCACACGGTGTGGGAGAATGCATTTTACATAAAATACAGATTGGTACGACAAAACCGCTAGGCCACGCATCGAGAGCATAACTACCGGCCGAGAAAAACTCTTCACAAATAGGTAAAGAATCTTTGGGAATTATTTTCGCCGGAATTCGATTTCGTAGATATATATATGGTAGAGAATTTACACTACAAACGGACTATAAGCCGCTCCTTACTATATTTGGATCCAAGAAAGGACTACCTGTATATACCGCGAATAGATTCCTGAGGTGGGGCACAATACTAATAAACTAGAATTTTAAACTGGAATATTTACCATCGAACAAATAGGACACGCAAATTGGAAGACTCAGTAATAACAGCGCTGAGAGCTGAGGTTGAAATCAGCAAAGTATTAAGTAACACGGTCAGAGAACTGCCGGTTACATTGCTAGAGATAAGAAGAAACGCAGAATCGTATGAATTTACTAACACGACAAAGACATAAATTGAAGATAGAGACTAAAAATTGGCAGATAGTTTCTCAATTTGTGACAATGTACTAATGTATAATGAAAGGGTCGTGATACCAAAGTCACTTCAAGGGAGACTCCCAAATGACTTTCATGTGGGACATCCCGGGAAAAATCGCATAAAAGCACTAATGAGAAGCTATGTGTACTGGCCAAAAATGGATGAGGATATCGCACAGATGGTGGAAAAATGTAAGGACTGTGTGGCAGCAGCAAATTCGACACAGATTATACAAAATCCTTGGCCAAAGACGGACAGACCGTGGTCAAGAATACACGCAGACTACGCGGACCTATAAATGGTTACAACTATTTTATAGTAGTAGACAGCTTTGGTAAATGGCCGGAAGTGTTTAGATATAAACACCCAACAACCAACAATATTATATGCTGTGTGCATGAACTATTTGCGAGGTTTGGCGTCGTTGACGTTTTAGTTACACATAATGGTACACAATTCACGTCAGGTGATTTAAAAATGTTTTGTGAAATGTACCTAATAAGACATAAAAACAGCTCGCTATCACCCACGATCAAATAATTATCGTTTGAAACCATGAAAGCTTAAGTGGTTGATATTTAAACATAAACACACACACACACACACACACATATATATATATATATATATATATATATATGTTCATGTTTTCTAGTTATCCACATACAAACCTGATTCGCTGTATCAAAGCTGATCAGCATGGCTAAATATTTGTTTCTGGCGAGGATAGATACTCGACCGATTTGGTGTCAGTCAGAGTCGCTAAACTCTAAGCTATAGACTCATGGAATCAGAGAAAGGAAATTTTAGCGTATTATATATAATTGGTGTATACACACGCCAGTCACCAAAAGAACTCAATTCATTGCTGAAGAGTTATGTATAATTGCAGAAGTAGTAACTGTTTATTTTATTTAAGTTTTCCTCTCTAGAGAGCACAATTGCAATGACAGCGTAATATATATAATAGGTACAACGACACAAATGAAAAATAATGTTAGTTAGAATAACAATTTTTAAGTAATTATTATAAATCGTCGTGTAAAATATAACTTATAATTCTGATATATTTAGTTATTTATTTACATTCGTCCTAAATGTTAATGACCTGATTGTAAGTTACATTACAATTTTTACATTATATCTGTTACGTTGCGTAACAAAAAACACATTATTAACATAATATTATTAACAAAAAATCAATGACTGTTTTTACATATGGATAAGTCGTGTTTACTATTTTCTCGTTGTATGTATATAGTTTTCTCTCTGATCAAAAGATTATCTATGAGACAAAATAATATCCATTAGCAAAACGGATGAGAACATGAAACAATAGATTTTTAAGTGCCTATATAAATTAATATAATTTGCTGATTTCGGAGATATATTTATCGCAGCTCCTCTCTAATTGTATTCAGAGTTAATGTAAAAAAAAATAACAATACAAAACATTAACAAACATCACTATTTTTTATACAAACGAGGTATGAATGAAAGAAAAATACAATAAAAAAGCGTTGACAGAACTGGCCGGTGAATGGTATAACTAGTAGCTACCAAACGAAAATCCGAAAAACATAATAAAGCCATTAATAAGAAAATGCAAAGTAAGATAGGAGTTAGTAGTAGTATGCAGATCATTAAATTAAACCAGAAAACAAAAAGTAGATATTGTCTAAAATGCATACCTTTTGTCCACCATATGTTATTTCAACATATTCCTAAGATGAATATACAGAATATTTTGTTGAGATCACATATTAACGGTAAGAATGAAACATGGCGTCCTCAACAGCAGGTGTATTCTGCAGGTGTATTCAGCAGGTGTATTACTCAATTGGTATTGTTTACTCCTGGTTAGTAATTCACTCGTTCAATCTTCTACGTTCAGCATGGACATTTATTTTCATGAAGATTGTAATTTAAATAAACATTTTTAATTTTTTTCTCTTTCTCCAAACAGGAAACATTGTCTTTTGTTGCATATAGATAAAATAATTATAAAAAGTAGTATTTTTTAAAATTTTTAGTTTAAAATATTTAATAAAATGTCCTGGTTTCCTATAATAGGCTAAACTGATGTAACATTTCATTTATACAGACGATTGGGTAATTCGTTAAAAGATTAAAAAGATAAAGATATACTAATACATACATACATACATATATATATATATATATATATATATATATATATATATATATATATATATAGCGTTTCACCGCGAGCAAGTCATGCCACTGCCACTACTGAGCAGGGGGCTACGTAGAGTGGAGAAAGGATGATTAAATATTGTAAATGTCAGAGGGTGGGTGATAGGCGGGTAAGGATACTGAGAATGAGGGTTGGGTAGATGAGAGTGTTTTGAGAATAGTTGGGAATTAGTGTGATAGGAGGTATCTATTGACCCTACATTTAAACACCTGGAGATTGTAACTGTCCGGAAAGCAGACTTGTGGAAGGGAGTTCCACAGGCGGGAAGCGCGAGAAAAGAAGCTGTTGGAGTAGAACTTACGGTTACATCTTATTTGTTTAACTGTAAAAGGGTGGGACCTAGTTGCTAATATAATATCTCGTGTAAATTCGTGCTTAGGCGGCACCAGTGATCTAAGCTCATCGGAGCAGAAGCCATGAAAGTACTTGTAGAAGAGGCACAGGGAAGCCACATCACGCCGGTGAGAGAGCGGCTGCAGCCGGTCTGCCAAGTCAGTATCAAGCACGTTACAGATCCTCCTTTGTATTTTGTCAAGAAGCCCAAGGAGAGCAGCAGGGGCACCCGACCAGATATGGCAGCAATATTCAATACACGGGCGGATGGTAGATTTGTATATGTGCAGAATAGATTCAGGTGGGAAAAATTTCCGGGCCCTGCACAGGGAGCCGACTTTCATAGCAGCAGATTTGGCAATGGATTCAATATAGTCATTCCATTTGAGGTCCGCCGAGAGTGTAAGGCCAAGGAGGCGTAGTATTTTACTCTCTGGGAGGCTAGCCTGTCCCATGCTAATGGGAGGTAGATGCGATTGTCTATGGTGGTTAGTTGATAACAGCTTTGTTTTAGAGGCATTGAAATTTACCAACCATTTCCTACCCCAGACCACTACGGATTGGAGGTCCTTTTCAAGTACGGCAGCGAGGTTCACTTTGTTGTCCAGACCTGGTTTCTGATCGATGCGAGAGTAGATTGTTGTGTCGTCGGCATACATGCCACCTTGGGATCTAATGGTGTCGGGGAGATCATTAATGTAGATCAGAAAGAGCGTGGGACCTAGGATAGAACCTTGAGGGACGCCCGCGTTCGTATGGTAGTTTTGGGAGGCATGCCCATTTAATACCACCTTCAATGTGCGGTTAGAGAGGAAAGACTGGATGAGGTCAAACAGATGTCCAGTTATCCCATAGCTCCGCAGTTTGCACAAGAGGCCAGCATGCCAGACCCTGTCGAATGCTTTGGAGATATCCAAGGCAACGGTTCGGGCTTCACCATTCTTGTCGAGTGCCTGGTATATGTACTCGGTAATGGTCGTTAGCATATCAGCAGTAGACCTGGTGAAGCGAAACCCGTAGTGTTTGTCAGAGAGAAGCCCTTTGGCCATAAGATGCTGAATCACCTCGGCGTTGATAATGGCTTCGAAAACTTTGTCAAAGATTGGAAGGAGACGAATAGGACGGTAATTGGCGGGGTCTGAGGGTTCGCCAGAATTCTTAAATATAGGAACTACGCAGGAGGACTTCCAACAGGCAGGAAAGCAGGAAGCAGATAGGCAGAGGTTATAGAGTTTAGAGAGGGCAGAGGAGAGTTCTGGGGCACGTTTCTTCAGTACTATGACTGGGATTCCGTCACCGCCGCTCGCTTTGTGTGGGTCAAGTTGTGCAATTATCTTGGAGACCATCGAGGGTGTTATGTGGACGTTATTTAGTTCTGGGTGGGAAGTCTGGTGTAGGTATTCCCAACGAGTCCAGTGTCGAATTGGTTATGAATCTACGGGCAAAGCATTCAGCCTTGTCGGCTGGGGAGGTGAGAACTTCAAATTCATTGATTAGTGGGGGTATTGAAGTCTTGTTCCTGCTGAGCACGCTTTTGCAGAGACGCCAGTAATCTTTGGAGCCAAACTTAGAGGATGCTATGCGTTGCCTAATTCTGGTAGCAAACACCCTCTTGGCTTCGTTCAGTACTTTTTTACACTTGTTCCGTGCTGAGGTGAAAAGGCGCCTGTTTTGGTTCGACGAGCAGCTTCGATAGAGCCGGAAGAAATGGTTCCGGTGGGCAATGGCGGCCGAGCAAGCGGGTGAGAACCAGGCGGACGAATTTGGTTTTAGTTGAAATTTTCTGGCCGGGATAAAACCATCGATGCCAGCCTTAACCCAAGAGGAGACTTCGGAGGCACAGTCTTCGACAGGAAGATCGAAGACGTTGTTCCAGGGGACGTCCGAGAGGAAGTCCCTGAACGAGTCCCAGTCGGCTCTTTGGTAGCAGTAGGATATTCTGCTGTTCTGGTTTTCTTGTGTAGAGTTAGTGCTGATTGATATGTTTACGGAGACTACGGCGTGGCCAGAGTTTCCGAGGGGGCAGAGTTGCCTGGTAGTGCAGGAGTCTGGGATGGAGGTAAAGCAAAGGTCGAGTAAAGAGTCCCTTCCGTTAGGGTTTTTAGAGAAACGCGTGGGGAAGTCCACCACTTGCGTTAGAGCTTGGGCTATTTAAAAGTGCATGGTGCGGATCCCAGCAAGGTCGGTGGCTGAGTTTTCAAGCCACTTCGTGTGGTGGGCGTTAAAATCGCCAAACACAAATATATGGGCAGATGGGTGAGACGAAATGGCCCTGTCGATATTAGTAGAGATGCTATCAAGTACCTTACAGTCAGAGGAGGAGGGGGAGCGGTAGAGTAAGAAGAGATAGCTAACCGAGCTTAGAAGTGAGAGACGGAAGCACATGAAGGAATGATCAAGGGATTCAAGAAATGTGACCCTGGCTAGGGGGAGTTGTTCGCTGACATATACACCAAGCCCATGCATATGGACATTGGAGTCCTTCCTGAAGAAAGGAAGGTAACCAGGATCGAACAGCTCTGAAGAGGGGATAGAAGGGTCAAGGTAAGTCTCACATATAGCTAAGATATCGGGTGAGTTAGTTAGAAGGAAAGATGCTACACTATTAAAGTTACTGCGAATACCTCGAATATTTGTGAACGTAACGCAGATAGGTTCGGGCGATTTACGACTAGCTGGTTTAGGCTTGCTATTTTGTTTGTTTAATTTCATGCTGGTTATAGTTGTGGATAGAGAGAGGTCTAGAGTAAGGTCAGATGGTCGTTAATTGCAGCAGGTGAAGGATGGTGAATGGCGCCGCCTGCAGCATAATGTGGCCTCGGGGTTGCCCATCGGAAATTCATGCATGGACGCCCGTCCATGCGCGAAATGGCACTACAGGAACCCCGATATTATTCAAATGTTGATCAGAGCAGTCTCTCAAGACACGACGCAAGAGTTCGGGCTCCTAACTACTAGTCGGAAACAGCAACCAGGAAACTGCCAACCCGGTACCCTCAGAATGAAGAGACATTGCCACCATACTCACCAACTGCAAAAAGCTTCCAGCCGAACCGACATAAAGATCGAAAAATAGAGAGATCAACCGGGAACCACTTCCTAAACAAGCAACAAGGCGATCACCTATACTCCTGTCCAAAAGAAGGGGGTGGCGTGTGAGACCGGGCGATAGAAGGTACTATCTACTCCGATTAAAAAAAAAGAAAGAATAAATGTTTGCCTGAAGTTAAGTTACAACTTAGTATAAGTCAAACCTAATTTTGATAATTAAAAATAATTTACACAAACATAGTAGCAGTGCATTACAAGAGCGACAAGTAGAGAACTTAGGTTAGTAACAAAACAGGAACAAAAATTAGACAAAAATATAAGAACCAAAAGGAAGAAAAAAATTAAAAAATAAATTCAAAAAATTAGATCACACTGGCTAAAACTTACCAGTTGCAGGCTGACTGACAGAAAAAAGTTACGAAAATTTCAAAAATTATCTTCATTTTGTTTTCTCTATTCAGTTCTGGAAAGTTTAACTACCTCTAAGTAAGCAGTAACAGAGAGTGGTATGAGGGCAGAATACATTAGAGTGGGAGGAGGAGGAGTGGGAGGAAACACCTCAAAGCCATGTGTCCAGTTAGCAAGGGAGGGAGAGGGAACAATAAAATAAAGAAAAACAAACATGGCCGGTCTTAGAATTCCTACATATAACCAAAACCCTAATATGCCGAACCTAAATTTGATAATTAAAAACAATTTACACAAACATAGTCGCAGTGCATTACAAGAGCGACAAGTAGAGAACTTAGGTTAGTAACAAAACAGGAACAAAAATTAGACAAAAAATATAAGAACCAAAAGGAAGAAAAAAATTAAAAAATAAATTCAAAAAATTACATCACACTGGCTAAAACTTACCAGTTCCAGGCTCACTGGCAGAAAAAAGTTACGAAAATTTCAAAAATTATCTTCATTTTGTTTTCTCTATTCAGTTCTGGAAAGTTTAACTACCTCTAAGTAAGCAGTAACAGAGAGTAGTATGAGGGCAGAATACATTGGAGTGGGAGGAAACACCTCAAAGCCATGTGTCCAGTTAGCAAGGGAGGGAGAGGGAACAATAAAATAAAGAAAAACAAACATGGCCGGTCTTAGAATTCCTACATATAACCAAAACCCTAATATACCAAACCTAAATTTGATAATTAAAAACAATTTACACAAACATAGTCGCAGTGCATTACAAGTATATGTGTATATGTATATATATATATATTCATATTTTTATGTTTGTATGTTCAGCTGTCCATGTATGCATTTCTATATCTATATTATATGTATGTTTGCGTATGTGTATATATATACGTATGTATGTGTATATGTGTTTATGTATGAATACTTGTATATTTGTATATATGTGTATATATATACATATATATATATATATATGTAGGTGTATATCTATATATGCATGTGCGTATGTAAGTGCATAGATAGATAGATAGATAGATAGATAGATAGATAGATAGATAGATAGATAGATGAGTGTAAGTTTGTTGTCTTGGGTTTCCCGTTTTTTCCATCGTCAGGCAAACTTTTAATTTTTTATTTAGTTTACGTGATATATGTAGAAATGTGTATATTGATGAATTTTTGTAAAAGTGGGATGAACATTGGAAGGAATATTTGTTGTCTTAACGCTTTTTATACAAACACAGACATAGATTAATGCTTGTCCGACCATTGACATGCGCAGAGACACACGCACACGCGAGCTAGACAACAGGGGCTCACACAGACATAACTTCATATGAACGATATGTGGCTTAGCATATATATATATATATATATATATATATTTAATCATATCACCTCAAGCAAGGTGATAACGCCACTGATGCGCAGGGGGCTACGTAAGGGTAAAAAGAATGGAAAAGAGAAAACCCGAAACCGCATCCTAAACAGGGAACAAGGGATGAGCCTCTTCACCTGTTCAAAAGATGTGGGTGGAGTGTGAACCGGGATGTCTGATGTTTTGGGCATGCATACGCATTTAAATTATGTATTGTGTATCGACCTAGTTTCGTGTATTTCCATCGATGTGGTTATATACATTTTACGATCTGTGGAGTATTTTGTTGTATACATTTTTTTACTTAGCTTGTGTATTTGCGTAAGTATATATCTAATTCTGTTTATAGGTTCATGCATTGAAATATGATTGTGTCTGTCCTGACCTTCAAGGCTGGTCACGTTACGAATTCGCCTTGACTGTATCCAATATGTAGCAATTTAGTCTTTGTACAAATAGAGCTTTATAATTTAACAGATAAATTGACAAATCGATACAAGCTACTTTTTGTAATTTATGTATATGCAGAATTATATTAATCTGTATATGTGTCTGTTTGCTAGTGTTTGTGAATATACTCGTCTATTTTTCCATGTGTGGATGTTTGTAGGTTTATTTATGTATGCGTTCTTTCTCTTCCTCGTTTAATTTATGAATATCTTTCTAAATCTAATAAATTGTTAACTTTAGAATTTTTTAAAAATTTAGCAACAATAATAAAGTAGATCTAATAGTTAATTAATCATGCTGATCTCAATTTAATCAAATATTAATACTAATGTCCCCCAATATTTTTTAAAGTCTGCTCACATATCCTCCAAATTAGAAGTTACTTTAATCTGATTGGTCCACTTTGTACATACAGCAATGCCTCCCTGATTAAAGGGATTTCGCTTGTTTTAACCTTTTAAAACCATTCGATTTTGAAATAAACCATATCACTTTACAAGACACAAGAAGTGTCGAAACAAAATAGCTATTTTGTTGTGATATTATAGCATTTCCATGTTATAATTTCTGAATGAATATGTATATATATATATATGTCTCTGTGTGTGTGTGTGTGTGTGCGTGTTTGTGTGTTTGTGTGCGTGTGCATGTTTGTGTGTGTACACGAACACACACACACACACACACACATATATATATATATATATATATATATATATATTAGGACCCTGAATAAGTTCTCGATGTTTTTACATGAAAAGTAATGTTTTATTTAGAAAATTAGTACAAAACATGTCCGTGATCGTAGTTCCTTTGCCAGCAACGACTATTTCCCATATCTTGGCAATATTTGAATTACACCGCGAAATAACTAAACGTCTTTTGAGGTTAACCACGAGTTGACACATCTTTTGGTATCTTTATGAGAATGAATTTGCTGTTCAACCAGGCCATGTGCTATCAATCGAATGAAATGATAATTTGACAGAGTAATGACTGCTAAATACCCTCGATGTTGTAAGATCTCTCATTTAAACGTTTTCAAATAGATTTCACCAATTTTGCAACATGTGGCCTAGCGTTGTCATGTTGATAAAATCACTTTGTCTTGTCATTACTCTTGTAGCGGCCGTTTTTTTTTAACTAAACGCATCAGTTGTAGTCGATAGCAGTCTCTCATGATGATTTTGTTTATTTTGAGCATCTCATAATCAATCATACTCAGCTGATACCATCAAATGCTGAGCATCCGTTTCCAACCATGGTTATTCAGCTTTGACGCCCATGTTGATGCATGGTCGGGGTTAACCTATGATCTTCTACGCTTAAGTTTATCGTATTGTATCCACCGTTTATCACCTGTCACGATACGATACAAAACTTTCCTTTTCTGCCGTTCAAGCAGCTGTTCACGTGTGACAAGACGCTGTTCAACGTCTTTCGGCTTTAATTCTTACGAGACTCAATGTTCTTCTCTTTGAATTATTCTTGAAACTATACGCACGCATTACTGGGAACGCTATTTATCGTTTCTGGCTCGTTTGTATGATTCCTGAAATGCCTTCCAAATACTCTGGAAACAGGCAAAAGTAAGATGCAAAAATATCACGATAGCTACTTTAATAAATGCATCCTGAATAGTAAGAAAACATTTCGTATACAAAAAAATGGATATGAATTCTGCGAGAGCTACTAGACATTAGTAATAAGATAATAGAAACAAATAGATATACAAAATATCAATGAAGAATATATGGAAACATCATATTATTTGAACCAATTATAGAGCAATAATACTGTTAGACATGTTTTTAACAAAGTATTGATAAAATAAAAGAGACGTATTATGCTAATGTTTCTCGCAATATAACTCAGATTATGAGAACTGTTGAAGAAAAAAAGCGAAGATAAATTTCTCTCAGCTGACAACAATGACATTCGTTTGGTAAGAGGTAGATTAATATCATCATTATCAGGTAAAAGTAAAATCTGAAACCACAACAACACAGAATATAATAAGAACTAAGAACGTGACATTGGAAGAAATAGCCAAGGTGACAATCATGATGGAATTATTGATTATGACGACGAAGTCAACGAGTGCGAACGTATAAAGAAAGGAAGTAGAATAAGTGGATCTTAAATTAGAAGGAAAAGGGAAAAACCTTTTAAAAACAATAGACAGTAACTAAAAAGTAAATGTAAAGAGCAGGAAATAGAAATTACAAAATGGATATAATAAAATGATTAGCAAGGAAGCTACTTTGATGAGGAAATGGTTATAAGTAATAGTTAGGAATGTAAGACAAAGGAATACATTGAAAGTTAAGAACAATATCAAAAAAGATCACAGAAAAAATAAAATAGAAAACAATGAAAGAAAGAAAGAAAGGAAAAAAGAAAAAAATAAAGTAAAGAAGTGTATGAAGAAGAAAACAAAGGAAGAGATAAGGAAAAGGGAAACCACGAGGAAGGAAAGAAGTTAAGAATAAAAGAAAGACAGAAAATTGAGAGAAGTCCATAATGAAGGAAATAGATAAAAAAAGACAAGACGAAGGAAATGAAGAAAGAATCAAATTAAGAAAGAAAGCACTAACGACTGGAAAAAAGAAAGAATTAATGAAAGTAAGAAAGGATTATTCGGACTATTGTTCGAATCTCTTTTGCAATTGGTACAACGGTTCGGCCGTTGTATGTTCTGGCCATCTTCAAGTGCTACCAAAAGAACATGGCACAAGGAATGAAAATGATATTACTTAGTGATCGTAAGAAATGATTCGGTTCAAAATTCTAGGCACCTGAAGAAAACCGAGCATGTAAATGCTGAAAGGTCGTACTAATGTCAACAAAAATAAGGACAATAGTCTGAATAATGTAAATAGTGTAAATACTACATTATCTCTGAAATATATATTAATACTAAGAATGGATGTTGAAAACAATGAAAGTAACAACAAATGATGGAAAAAAGAAAGAATGTAGAAAGCAAAGAAATCAGTAATAAATAAATAAATAAATAAATAACTATATAAATAAATAAAAAAGTAACATTTTTGAAAGAAAGAAGGAAAATATTGTTTGAAAGAAATAAGGAAACAATTACGAAAAGAAAGAAGTAAGGAAAAATGAAACAAAAAATTACAAAGAAAGAATAAGGATTAATAAATGAAATAATGTAAGGAGGAAAGAAGAACGAAAGAAGAAAAAACAAACGATAAAAAATAAAGAAAAAACAAAGTAAAACAAAAATAAACAGAACCAGAAATAATTAAAAAGAAAATCGACAAAGAAAAAAAAAGAAATGTCGGCAAAACGAAACCAAAAAACATTAATAAAATAGAAAATCAAAGAGGAAAATGAGGGAAGTAGAAAAACAAATAGTAAAAGAGAGAAAAGAAAAAAGAGTATTAGATAGTAAGTTACAATAAAAGAGAAGATAGCAAAAAAGTTAATGTAAAAAAATTATGTGAATGAAGTAAAAAAATAACTATAAGAAGAATGAAGAAAATATAGGGGGATATACTCATGAATTAATCCAATATGAAAAGTAAATCGCTATAGTTTTTTTTTTTAAATAAATGAATTGAACATTGTCTTTATAAGTAGGTCGAACGAAAAAGTAATGTTCTTACAGGAAAATACTCTGTTTGCAATTTTCAATAATTGTAGACTAATCTGATATCGTTAAGTACAGAGAGAGAGCACGAAAATTGAGTAGGAGGAAATATTTATTAATAAATCCATATGAAACGCATATTTTTGTTAATTAAAGAATTCAACCGTTATCTTTTATAAATATAAGAACGAAAATGGAAAATTAATAACCTTACAGGAGAATAACTGGATTGTAACTTTCAATATTTCTAAACTCATCTGATATCATCAAGTATAAAAGGGAGCAAAAACAATTTGAAGGGGAAAATAAATATAAATAAATTCACTCAGAAACTGTTCCTTTCTTTTCTCTTAAAATAAAAATCATTTCACTACATCGCCCGGTTCACACTCCACCCACGTCTATTGTACAGGTGTAGAGTTCATCCCTTGTTCCCTGTTCAGGATGTGGTTTCCGGCTTTCTCTTTTCCAATCTTTTCACTTTTCTTTGTTTTTTTTTTTCATTTTTTTTTCTCAATTGGAGTAGATAGACTAAACTATCGCCCGGTTCACACTTCATCCACGTCTATTGTACAGGTGTAGAGGCTCATCCCTTGTTCCCTGTTCAGGATGTGGTTTCCGGCTTTCTCTTTACCGATCTTTTCACTCTTACGTAGCCCCCTGCACATCAGTGGCGTTACCGCTTTGCTCGGGGTGATACGATATCTATTTAAAATATAAGAACGTAGGGAAACAATAGTTGTTTTCCCTTAAGAGGAACAGCAGTTGTTTTCCCTCTTAAGGGATTTTTCTTGGTATGGGACCAGTTCCATTTCAAGCTTTAGTGGGGGTAGCCATGAGGAGCAATTGCTGGTGTAACGGTATTTCTTTTCTTATCGAATCTTGCTTTTTAGCAAGATTTTTCATTCTCATCCATTTGGACAACATGAACATTTTTCTTGTTTTGGGACATACTTAAACATTCTTAATGTATTGTTCTTGTTTTTGTTATATTAAATGCCTATTTGTTATTACCATCTAACTTGTCCTTCTTTTGAGTACTCGTGCTACGCCAGCGTAATAATGTTTATATTAGTATCGCGTAACTGAAAATATCGCCGGTTCGCAACTAATACCCTAAGTGGTGACTCCAACGTGTCAGTTTATTTTTGCAATTTGCAAAATAATTGTTAACTTCGTATGTTAGAAATTTTTTTCTCTCTCTACAAAAATCATTTACGACGATGACTGTATTACATGGCAACATGGCGCCCTTCTTCTTTATTTACTCCTTTTCCCATCCGAAACACCCATTAGGGGAGTAGGAGGTTGATAGAAGCAATAGCTAATTTTGACCTTCTGTTTTAAATCTTTGTGTTCATTTCTTTTGTGTGTTTTTTACTTTTTCTCCCTTGTGTTTTGCATTGTGAAGCGTATTTCTGTGTGGCCGCTGTTTCGGTGGTAAATACTGTTAGCCTAGCTTATTTTAAGCAGTCCCTGCTTTAATTTTTGCACACTTACAGTCTGAGTGCGAACTAAGAGTAATTACCTTTCAAAAAGCAGAATTTTATTTCCCTGTCTCCGAGTTGTCTCTCGAAGGTGTCCAGGAGGTGAGGGAAATTACTATCTCTTCGCAAAAAGACAAGCTGTACCATAAGTTAAAAGAGGAACTTGTTCGAAGAACGTCTATGTCACGGCAAAAGAAATTGTCCCAATTCTAGATGCAGAACAATTGAGAGAGCAAGGAGTCGCAATTTTTACGTCGTTTGCAACCTTTAGCTGGAGAATGTAATGAGGATGACATTATGAGGATGACATTATCAGTCAAACTCTGACAAATGTTCCCCACGTGAAACCAGACATTTGGATTATCTGTTACAATTCACCTCGAATATCCGTTTCATCAAGGAAGCCAACAACATACCTGCAGACATCATGTTTCGTGGCATCAATGATTTTATGCTGGTCCCGTCCTTGGAATATCAACCATTCGTGGAAGCTCAGGAAAAGTATCAACCACTACAGCGAGAGAGCCACAAATTCTTGACATTGTCGAAAATACATGTTCTAAACACAAAATTGGAAGTTTTATGTGACACCAGCTCCGGACGATTGCGCCCATTTGTACCTGAGTCAATGCGGAAGACATCAGTCACCTCCATGCAAAATTTGTCCCACCCAGGAGCTAATCGCAATTTGTCCCACCCATACGGCTAATCGCAGACAGATTTGTTTGGCTACACATGAAAACTAACATTCAACAATGGTCAAAGACATGTGTGCCGTGTCAGATAGCCAAAGTGGGAAGACATACCCACTCACAACCTGGATCCTTTCCATCACCTGACGAGAGGTTTGCACATGTGCACGTAGATACCACAGGACCACTCCCTCATATGAGGGTCAGACATATCTGTTGACATGTGTTGATCGTTTCTACCGTTGATGTCAGGCTCTTCACATGTCGGACATTACTGTACATACTACAGCAAATACTTTTGTGTCAGGGTGGGTGTCTCGTTTTGGGTTCTCTGCTATAATTACTACAGAGAGAAGGCGGCAATTCGAGTCAGACCTTTTCAACCAGCTTATGAGAATCTTAGGGCGAAAGAGAATTAAAACCATTGCTTACTATCCTGAGGTAAATGGCCTAGTAGAACGATTTTATTGTACACTGAAGTCAGCCTTAAGAGCAACAACGAATCAGGCAAATTGGCTGGAGCATCTACAATTGATTCTTTTGGGATTCTGCACAGCAGTTAAAGACGGTCTGTAATTTCTATTTGCTGAGATAGTGTATGACACTACACTCAGACCCATATGACAGATTTTCATGCAACTCTCACGACAGGTTTTAAACATGACCGCGTTCGTTGATCGGCTTACCGCGAGAATAGCAAACCGAGCATATAATCCTAGGGCACAGGCTCAAAGGCTAATATATGTGCCTTAACTTCTCCAGACGTGCACACATGTTTTGTGCAGGACTTGGCTTAGTCCAATACATTGCAGCCATCCTACAGAGGACCCTTCAAAGACCTCGAAAGACACTTGAAATATTTAATGGTGAGCATTAACAATGCAACACAAAACATTTCTATGGACACATTAAATCCTTCCTTTCTGCACACAACCTGGCTCAGTATGGACACTTCAGTGACTCCTCTGTCACTATCAGTAAATGAAGTAGTAAGAGAGACTGTGACCAGATCTGGTCTTCGTGTCAGACGGCCTAAACGCTTACCGAAATAGAAATTTTTCCTGGTTTTGGGCAGCAATAGCATTTTTGGAGGATATTCTCACCTCCTAAAGGAACTCTTCCTTATTTATGTTATAGCCAGGTTATTTTTCTTTCATGTTGTAGGTTGATATACATGTGTAGTTTAGTTTTATTCCATTATAGTAGTACTTCTGGTGCAGGTTAATGAACCTGTCTAGAGAGCGTCTACTTGTAGGCAAACAATAGTTGTCATCCCCGAGGGAGAAAAGCAGTTGTCTTACCTTTTGAGGAACTCTCGTTGGTCTGGGATCAGTTTCTTTCCAGTCTTTAGTGGGGATAGTCACGATGAGCAATTGCTGGCGTAACGGTATATCGTTTCTTATCTAATCTTGCTAAAAACATTCTCGTCCATTTGAACAACATGAACATTCATCTTCTTTTGGGACGTATTTAAACATTCTTAATGTATTTTACTTGTTTTGTTATATTAAATGCCTATTTGTTATTTCCATGTAACTTGTCCTTCATTTTACTACACGTAGTACGGCAGCATATTAATGTTTATATTAATATCACGTAACTGAAAATATTGTCGGTTTGCAACTAGGACTAATAATGTTCTTACAAGAAAATAAAAAGCGTGTAACTTTCAATACATCTAAACTAAGCTGATATCGTTAGGTGCAAGAAAACAGAAGAAAAAGTTTGAGAGGAAACAATGATGAAGAAACCAATATGAAACGTGCGCTGTTAAAGACTTTCTTAAATAAAGAATTTGGGCATTATTCTTTACAAATATACGATCGTAGAATGAATAATTAATGCTATTGCATGGAAAGAACTGGAATTTAACGTTAAATAATGGTAAACGAAGTTGATATTGTTTCATTATCACCGATCAAATCACAATATTTCTCTAATTAGAATGAACGTTTATACTCACAATGAGGCTCCATGGTTTGAAAGCCTAATAAATCTCAGATTCATTCCATAATTTTATACGTATAAATGGAGCCATGATCAATGATAACTGAAAATTGGTCGACGCATTATACCACACACGAATATATCTGATAACTCTTATGTTTGTTTTTAATAGCAAGAAAGATGACTTTGAACATTTGATACTCTTATGTCTGATTGAAGGAAAGCGAGATAGAGCAAAACTACATAACCTACTTTGTGAACATGTGTAAATGAACGCCGGGACAGGGTTTAGTTGAAGTAAATAAGAGAAAATTTTGTAAGAGCTATAAAGAAATTACCGACATATCTAGGCTGATACTGCTCAATACTTTTTCATAGGTGCAGTTAAAATCGTTTCTGTGATCTTGTTAGATAATTACTTTTTTCCCCTCTAGAATATCCCTGACACAGACGCAACATTATATGGTTTTTCTTACTCTATCGGCATTTCCATGACGGTGTAAAAGTAACTGTATCTGAGCTGCCATGTCGGGACCGACCACATTACAGAATCTCCGTTAGATTTCGTCAAGGTCTCCAAGGGGGATAGAAGTGGCACCCGACTAGATATGACAGCAGTATTCACTGCACGCTCGGATGATAGATTTATATATGTGCAAGATGGTTTAAGACGAGAAAAACTTCCTGGCCCTACACAGAGAACCGACCTGCTTCGCAGCGTATTTAGCTATGGATTCAATATAGCTATTCCACTTGAAATCTGTTGTGAGAGTTAACCCGAAAAGGCGCAGTATTTTGGTTTCGGGGAGATTAGCATGATTGATGCTAATGGGTCTGTGGTGGTTAATAAATAGCTGCTTCGTTTTGAAAGCATTAAAATTCACGAGCCATTTCTTACCTCAGTCCACCACGGATTGGAGATCCTTTTCAAGCCCAACAACAAGGTTTACTTTGTCAACATCGACAGATTTTTGATCGACGTGAGGGTAAAGCATATTGTCGTCAGCATATATGGCTACTTGGGATCTTATGCCGTGGTGATCGTTTATGAAGTAAACGAAAAGCATAGAAACTAGAAGCATAGGACTTAGAATAATAACCTGAAGTACACCGGATTTCGTATGATAGGGAAGCATGCCCGTTCAAAAATACCTTCATTATGCGATTTGAAGGAATGTCTGGTTTAGGTCAAACAAATGTTCAGTTATAGCATACATCCGCAGCTTGCGTCGAAGGCAAACATGCCAGACCCTCTAAAAACGCATTAGATATATCTAGGGCAAAAGTTCGATCTTCACTATTCTTTCCGAAATATTGGTGTATATACTCCGTTATATATATATATATATATATATATATATGAATATTTTTGCAGGTATTGAAGTTGATTATGAAAATCAAGTATTTTAAAAAAGAAGAAACTGGTTTCGCTGACGGTTTTCAGGCCTCGTCATGAGATATGGAACTAAAATATATCATGGAATGCGTGGTGGAGAGAAGTACTAAAGGCTATTGTTAGCTAGTCCCAACAAACATTCACGTTGTTTAAAGAAAGAAAGTTTGAGTGAGCTGATATACAGAGCCTCCAGTATTTTTTAAGTAAAACACCGAGTGTGATTGGGACACAACTGTTAACCAGTCGACACTGAAATCAGCAGGACACTTTCTGTTATTTAAAAAGTGGTCACCTATAGAAGAGCGATAGGTATTTGGGACATTATAAGCCAAGGTATGATTCCTGGTCTTAATTGGAATGTATTGTTTACTTTCATATCTAGGCGCTGAGTAATTCCTCCAATGTAACTGGCTCTGTAACCACAATTACATATGTATATAACGCAGAATTTACATGATGAGAGAGGAGAACATCTTTGCGAAAAAAAAAATATATATAGCCCATGTATGAAACACTACACGAACCTCTGCTGAGAAATAAAAAGCACGAACACTATACGAAATCGATCTCGTCATGATTTCAAAGCCAGCTCTAATCTACAGAAAATCTGAGATAAACAGGGATTTTTTTTAACTACAAGCGGTTCATCATTCTGAACGGATAAAGAAATGAACTGTATTAGGGAGACACTCAAAACCAATCAGAATTAAACAAACGAGGTGACAAATTTCATCAACAATATATATATATATATATATATATATACGCATTTATTATTATTATTATTATTATTATTATTATTATTATAATTATTATTATTATTATGATTGTCATGAACATACCATGGACATGACCTCCTTTTTTCACACACACCATAGCATCTTCTCTCATTCACGCACGAGAACACAAAAAGAAAAGGTATATTCAAGAAAGAATTAAATAACAAATATTTAGTAAGTTTTACATTAAAACAACGATTATGTGACATTCCAAAAATGTTTTAATACAAGAGATATTTATAAATAATAGATTCAATATAAGTGTTTTTCTTTCTGTAATAGATCAATTTTAGTAAAATTTCGGGTATGAAATCAGTTCCTAAATACAAGACATTTTTTAGAGGTTAGTCGATGCATAAACAATATATATATATAGCATTATGATGATTGTGCAACTGTAATATGAACCAACACCAGGAAATCGTGTAACGTTTATTTGCGGATAACTGTCAAATTCTAATACTGTTTCTTTAGATATGTTATATATGCACAGTGTCTGTGTATATTTATATATGTAACATTAATTTCTTCATAGTTCCTATATATATATATATATATATATATATATATATATATATATATATCAGTAAATTAACCTAGGGAGCCAACAAACCTATCAATGTTTCACCTAAACAAATTTTCAGGGAAGGTTGCCTATTGATTTCTCGTCTCGTTTCTTTTTTTAGGCTATGTACTGGCTCGGTCCAAATCGCTTTGGTTGATGTTCATCTGCTTAGCCTTTCTTTTTTTTACAACCATTTTTCCCTTCCGCGTATATATATATATATATATATATATATATATATATATAGGGTTTTTCGAAATGAGTTTCATTTACATATATATATATATATATGTATATATATATTGAATAATATAGACAAGTTCTGTCTATTTTGTGTCTGTTTCGTATGATCTGATTAGTTTAATAGTGTTGTCATGAAAAGTCGACAAGAAATCGCAGTAATTGTTGATTTTTTTATCAGGTTTGAGCTTTCGCCTTACATAAGCCATTATCAAAGGATGTACATTTAATATGCATTGCACATAGAACATTTAAATTATTAACAGAGTGGAGTTATACAGAGAAAATTAAACAGGTCCGTTTTTTTGCGTCGCAGATGGCCGCAGGCCGAGAACGAAATGGTGGTGGTAGGTTTTTGTTCAAATGAGAGTATAGTGGCATGAGGGGATTGGTCTGGAAACTGCTACGACTATGGGTGTAGAGGGTAAGTATAGTAACTATGACCTCTCCCTTCGATCATAGGCATTGGAGTATGTTAGTGGCGGTATCAAAATTTATTTTATTTAAGCTAGGTTTAAACTGTTTGATGTAGATAGCTTCTAGTATTTTAAGTTTTCGTTTATTATTTTCTTCTCTAAGTATATATGTATTTTCAACAAGTGTTTTCCTAAGAAGTGTGTGTTGATAGCTGTGGTGCATTAAATGTCGGAATATGTTTGAATTTTCATTTAAGTGTAATGTAAGCCTCGGCAAAAGCGAGTTCGTTGTATGTCCAATGTAGATATTATTTAGTTTGTTAGAAATACATTCTCGAAAGGGGCATTTGAATTTATAAACTACATTGTTTTTTTGCAAATCGCTAACGGTGGGGGAGGAGTCGTTGCGGACGATTGAGTTGGATGTTGTGGATTTAGCGTAATATATGATAAATTTAATTCTTTTGTTGGGGTCTGTCGGAGAGATATTAGTGTTTATGAGTTTTTTTTAGAATATTTTCGTCTATTTGGTAGTTGGAGTGCATTTGGCTACAATATAAGAGCGTGATATATTTGGGGTTGGTTGGGCTATTACCATGAGTTGTTTTTCCATTTTAAGGTTTTTAAGGAAATGTCGTTTTGTTCATCAACTATGTAATTGGGAAAATTATTGTTGATGAGTGTCTGTTTTATGTTTTTTATTTTACTGTGGAAGATCTGTTTTTTAGACGAATTGGTTTTTGCACGATGTAGTAGATTTTTTGTAATTGATAATTTGTAATAGTGGGGCACTCGCTAATATAATTGAGCATATTTATATATATATATAAACTATTTAGTTTAAACAAATAGAATATCTCTGCAAATACGAGTATTGATTAAAAATAAATCGGTTGTTAAACCCATTTCGTCAATCTCCGGAATTTTCCGTAATATATATACATATATATATATAGTCATCCGCAGCCTGATCTGTTTCACTGAATCACAGCACATCAATACGGTTAGATTCCGACCGCTTTTTAACCCAGGATTGAAACCCGACCGAAATGGCGTCAGTCGGCGACTCTACCCCTGGGCTATGGGCGTTTGGTGGAAGTAACCAGGACATTGATTAATGAAGAGATCGATCATCTCACTCAACTTAACAACATTGATCCTATGCCATATATGCACATTAACTTGATTTTAAAAATTATCAAAAAGTAAAAACAACGTAAACTGTCTAAGATTTTAATCACTGAATGTAAGATTATATGTAGTTCATCCAGTTAAGAAATGTGAGAACGCATTGCTAAATTCAAAATTAAATATTTACGACTGAAAGAAAACTTATGTTATCAAGACTGCGAAAAGGAAACGCATATCATTTGGCAAAAGAAGCTTGCAACTTTAAAACAAAAGGAAAAAGCTGAACTGAAATAAAAATACCGAAAAGTAAAATATAAAATCGAGAGAGAGAGAGAGACAGAGAGAGAGAGAGAGAGAGAAAGAGAGAGAGAGAGAGAGAGAAAGAGACAGACAGACAGACAGACAGCTAGACAGACAGACTTATAAAATTAAGCGTTATTTTATACTTATATTATATAAAATGCACACACATTCCCACACAGATATTTCCCTGAATCAATTTTGTTTTTGTTGTTCGTCACTTTCTGTTATTTTCTTCATCCTTTTATCTGACTATGCGTGGGAGTCAGCTACTATTGGAGTAGAATCATTGACCATACCTCTTTGCAACTAATTTAACATTTTTTACCTTCCACTTTATATTTTATGCAGCGGCAAATAATCTCAACATCAATTGGGGTTGCGTGTCCAGAATCTCTCACAGTGAATATATACATGCAGTTCAATAGTGACGGACAAGCAATAGAGCAAAATGCCAATGGGCTAAAATGACGGAAGTAGAAACTTTTCTAAGTGACATATCTCTACACCAGCTAAATCAATTGAAAAGAGGATAAGATATGCCAATAATTAGAGCCGAACATTAGAAAAAAAAACACGCAGAAGACAAATATATTTCGGATATTAACAGTGCATACCTAAGATTAGAATGTATTCGAGAAGAAGATACTGAGCTGGCTGATGATAGACACGCAGGAAATATACCAGGTTTAAAATTAACTCGAAAAAGACTGATTAGCCCGTAAAACAGAAACGGAGTCAGGACGCATAGAACGGGAGATCAAACTTGAAGAAATGGAAAAAAAGTAATCAAAATAACTAAGCAAGGAACAGAGAATTCAACCTAACCAAACTAGTTAGACCAGTAAATAATTTTCAGAAAGATGAATAGACACTAAATTACCGAAAAATACCTGATCAATTTTGTTGCATGGCTTAAACGATATATGCAAATCTTTCAGTGCGGATTATAACTCATTAAAATCAGTTGTTGGTGTAACGAACTTTTCAGAGGCATATCTCTATATTTTAAGAACAAACTTAGATCCAGTTCCGAAAACAAAACATAAACATATTTTTACTGTTGGAATAGGGCGGAAATACTCAAATGAATATGGAAAAATAGAATATAATATTAATTGGGGAATTCAAAAATTGTGTAACAGAAGAGACTAAAATTCAAAGAAGTGAAAGGAAGAAAGAATCTTCTTAAGAGTTATCAAACAAGATATCATAGAGGGAGCAAAAACTAACTTTGGAACTCAACCTCCAAATAAATTAGTACGATAAACTGCTGGGCCCGGCAAAAAGAGAATCCATGAACTAATTTACAATAAAGCGTAGAGAGTCATATGTGAGAACGAAATAACAGGCGTATACAGATCATTCATGCTAGGAGGGTAGATTTTCTTGGTAGATGATTCTACGAAAGACTTCTCATTGTAATCTTAAGAAATTCAGAAGCTACGTAGTTTCTCTTTCTACAAAGTAGTTTGCCAAGAAAACAAATGTTAGCTATCTGTATTAGAGGAATTGAAGACAGTATGCCTGTAGAAAGGTTAACATAGAATCGAAATTAATATCTGGATTACTTACCGCGTGTGTCATAAGCAAACTTCCTATGAATAAAGCATCGGTATTATTAGAAATTGTTTTGGTGGGTACGAAAGTAATAATAACTTTCCCAAGCAAACCGAGAGAACCAGTCTGTTTAGGAAAAACGAGAAACTTAAAACAGCCAACATAACTTCGTATGCAGTAATTCTAATGCAATTAATAAAAGAAAAGTGGTTATAGGATGAACCAAGCGGCAAGCAATTGTTAAATTATGCAAATCAGAAGCAAATGGGTTAACCCGAGAGCACTTCCAAATTTTAAAGGCAACATAAAGGGACGATACGATAGGAAAAATATGGAAGTAAAATTCGAGATAAGTGGTGAAGTTTGAATTTTACTTCCGACGAGAAAAACATCGCCTATAAACTTAAGTTTCTAATCTCTTACGCAATAAAGCGAAACATAAATGTCCTCAATTAAATAATGAACACGGCTTAGAAAAAAAGAGAATATATATATATATATATATATATATATATATATATATATATATATATATATCACAAATAAAAAAGAGAATTTATGTAGATGAAGATCATTTCCATAATTCCATAAACGTAAAGTCACTGGTGAAATACCCGACCTAAAATTAGCACACTTACCTATTGCCGACAATGATCGGTTAATTTTCCTTATTTGGGAATAAAATAGTTTATTTTCTGACGTACCTGGTGAGACAAATGTGTCGACTAAGAAAGTGACAGAGCTAAAACTAAGCCAATAACATAATATCCTTATCGGATGAATCCGTAGAAAACAAAGCTTCTGGAAGAAGAAACACAATATATATATATATATATATATTAGACTTGTTACAACGAATATGTATATAGCGTCACAAACGTCTTTATGAACACGTAATGTATCATACAAGAAGCAATTATTATGAATAATAATAATAATAATAATAATAATAACAACAACAACAACAACAATAAATATACACTTATTATATATATATATATATATATATATATATATATATATATATATATATATACAGAAAGTAGATAATCAAACCCGGACACAGTGAATAGACGTCCTCATGCGTATTGGAAGGAAAATAAAACGGGTCGATAAGATTTTTACGAATTATTGAAACTATATAAGACTACTAAAATATATACTCATCCAATTTCACAAAATGATGACTGCACAGACTGTATTGGAAAAGTTAAATTTATTACGAAATGTGATATTTGCAAAAGTTATTAGTTGTTAACATTAACTGACAGGGCGAAAAACACCCGCCTTTGTAACCCCTAGTTCAATTTAGAAATTTGTAATTGGTTTCAGTATTAATAATTCGCAAGTTATATTTGTAAGACTAGCAAACTATTGATTCAAAGATATATAAGGAGTATATCGATGACACCTTGATATATCGGGAGAAGATCACCTCTTGACATTGCGAAAATATTTTTTGGATTAGATTGGTGAAATGTACTATTAATTTATTAAAAAGTGTTTCTTTCAGAGTAAATATATTTAAGACATATTATGTGGCACGGGAGGTGCTCTCCACTAGATGCTAAAGTCTAAGATATTAAATGAGATCTCATTTCTGATAAAATGAAAAGTTTACGAAGATTATAACATAGCAGGTTATCACCGATTTTGAAGATATTTCTGACATGTTTTCTCCTCTCACGCATCGGTTAAGTAAGAAAATTCTATTTATCAGGACTTCAAGAATTTGTTAAATAATTTCGTCAGCATTTTACTATTGCTAGCAATCAAGGAATTGGGGCAGTATTATTACAATTAGATGATCAGAATAAAATACACTCAGTAACTGATTATCCGAAGAAATTTAACAAACAACATAAAACATATCCCACGAGACAGAAAGAAGCCCTAGTGTTTTCATCCAATTAAAACATTTTGCAAATTATGTAATAATGGCAGTCACTTCCAGTTATCTATACGGATCACAACACGTTAGTTTTTCTTAACAAAAAGACAAACTAAAATAGATGAAACTCAGCGTCGAGTTTAGTATTACAAGAATTCAATTTAAAAATTGAGCATGTTAAAGGCATGGAAAATAAAAATATGAATTTAGTCTCCCGTATCTGAAAATGCACCGGCGTTTCTCTCTGTTAGCTGTGGAGATATTACTTTCTCACGTATTCACTCTTAAGTCTATCCGTACTAAATGAACATACTGTCAATAAATTTGAACTATTTCTTTCTATCTCTAAATGTAATCATCAAGTAAATTAACTTCAGACAGTAATTCATAGAAGAAAAGATTGTCTGTTGGCTAAATTTATCATTTCATACAAGTGCAAAGTTACGTGAACAAATATGAATGATTTTGCTGGTAAAAAACATTAGAGTCAGTGAGACAGTTGATCTCGAGAGGTAAATATTCCTTTTTAATGTATCAATATATGAGGAGATTGATTAAAGAAGAGCCCTAATATTTCAACCACCGTAGCAAAATTGATCCCATATCACACACGGATATTTACTTAACTGCTTAAATAGTCACAAACCAAGAAGCAACTGCGAATTACTAAGTGTATCAATCACCTAAAGTAAGGACATATATGTTTCTTCCAGTTAAGAAGGACAAAGAATTCATCAGTCAATTCACATAAAAATTTTATGATTGAAATTGATGTTGTCGAGACTGCGAAAATGAAATGCACATAATTTGGTAACAGAAGCTTGCTATAATGAAAAGAAAGTAAAGAACCAAACTAAAAGAATATATATATAAATAGAGAGAGAGAAAGAGAGGAAGAGAGAGAAAGAATATAAGGAAAAAGGGTACATATTTTATTTCAGATTACGGACAAACGTTAAGTGTCTTTTATCCTCATGTCTCTTACACTAAACTGACATGTAAATACAGACATGTTTCTCTGCATCTTTGTTGCTTTATATTAAATTATATTAAATTTTAATCTCGGCATTTGTTATACTTGATGGTTATTTTCCTTATCCGTGTATGCGACCCTGCGATACCTCTTGGTCTACTAAAGTAGCAAATTTGGACATGTCTATTAGCTACATGTGTAACAGTTTATTACTTTTCTTTTTATATTTGAGGCAGTGGAAAATAGGTAGTAACAATATATACCTCACATAAGAAATTTTTATATAAGACGAGTTACAAATATTGCAACTTTTCATGAAGTTATTATATCTCTGTAGTTTATAAAGACTCATTTCTGATTATAAGAGATGATGCTATTACAAACGTTGTTAAGGTATCCTTTAACGCCTCATCAAAGGGGAACCATTATTTTATTAACGTTTCATCATGTGATCACTGACGAATACAGATTTTTCATCATTTTCCTCTTCATTTCTCATATCTAAGATTTTAGAATTCACTTTGTGTTTACTAATTAAATGCAAATTTCGTTCGTATGTGTGTAGAAGGCGTAGCGGATCATATTTTTGAGACTTAGATTTGATTAAGATAAGGAATATAAATGGTCTTACCATTTATAGTGGCTATAGCAATAGAATATAGTGGCTATAGCAATAGAATATAGTGGCTATAGCAATAGAATATCGTGAGGCTTACAGGGATGTGGAGAGGTTTTTGATGTGAAAAATAATACATCACCCACAAGATCAACTAATGCAAGGACGAAAAGTGCAATTACGTCACAGATTTTGATGGGTGTAATCGATATACAAAATTGATATCGCAAGTTGATCGATCTTTTTTATCTATATGTCTGGAAATTGCTAATCGGTATTATACGTTTTACGGCATGTTACACCGAACTAGGTTACTTATATGCGACTTTTTGAATCGTGCAAAAACTTTTTTCCGTAGTTACTATTAAGGAATGGCCTTATGAATTAAAGCACATTACTAAATTGGTATGTCCAGATAAAACCACAAGATCTATGCTTAATATTTTGCAATTCTTGTGAAGTGTTCTTCCGTATTCTTGCCTTTCCATTCAAATTTGATTTTCAACGTATTAAATGCAATGTTGGTAGTCATAATTTATCGTTTTTTTTCTTTTGTTGATCTCACTCCTTAAAAATGTTTTATTTTTTCGTATATTTTCTCAAACTCAAAATTTCAGTGTGCTAATCAAATTTCTCAAAAGTAAATCTAAGCCCAATATCACAGACCAACGTCAATGTCCTAGCGGCTTTAATGCATGGTTTAAGCGGATTTAAAAAGAAAAGTGTAAAAAGAATGATTCGGAGAAATACAATTATTTAAGAAGTCTGTCTTGCTATTTAAACCATAGATGATTTTACTCATACTTTTCCTCTACCCGTAAGTGAATATAACAATCTCGGCTGGCATTCAAAGACGGCTCTCCGATTTCTCATTTCTAAATTCGTCTGGTGAACGTAATTCATTCTCGAATAGTCTCATACCTCAGACATCACATTAACATATAATTTTTGGAAGTGATTTAAATGTTCTATCTGTGGACTACACGGCACGTCGGAATAAGTTCGTATATTAAAATACATTAACTGCATTAATATTCGAAGAACATAATAGCTCATGCCGGTAAACAAATTAAAATTAAATATTTTCAAAATCATTTTCAATTATTTTTATGAAATATATCTCTATAAAAACGTCAAATGTGTTCATAGTATTTATTGTTTAATGTTCTTCTTCTTCTATGTGCCCTGTCCCTTCAGGACGTAGGCGATCATGGCTCTCCACGTCTCCTTATCTCTTGTGGCTCTTAGTATGTTTGCTCCTGTTGCTCCTGGCAACCCCCGTTCCGTTATCCACCTGATCAGGCCCTGCAAATATGTTATCCGCTGCCTTCCTCTGTCTCTCCTTCCTTCTATCTGACCAGTGAGTATCAGGTTCTCCAGGCTCTCCTTCCTCATTGCATGTCCCAGGAACTTCAGTTGTCTCTTCCTGATGCTCAGCATCAATTTCCTTTTTGTTGCCATTCTTTCTAACACCTCGTCGTTGCTTGTATGCTCAGTCCACGATATCCGTAGCATCCTTCTGTAGAACCACATTTCGGCCGCTTTCAGTTTTGTCCTCATTTTCGATGATATTGTCCAGCATTCACTGCCGTATTGAAGAGCTGACATCACGTAGCAATCTAGCACTCTTTTGTTTCTATTGAGGTTTTCCTGTGTGTTAGTATTTTGCTCATCTTCTTGAACGCGTCCTTTGCCATGCCAATTCGCCTTCGGATCTCCGTGTCGCACTTTTCATCTCCTGTTAGAACACTTCCTAGGTACTTAAATTCTTGTACTTGTTTGATTCTGTTATCCCCCACCTGTATTTGGCATTTTGGGTTGTATCTTTTGCAGATGACCATGCACTCAGTTTTCTTAAAGTTTATTTGTAGTCTTTTCTTGTCACTCTCCACTGCTACTTTCTACTTTTCATAAAGTCAAGCTAACGTGTAACTAATCGTTTCCAGGTAAAATCAATAAGTTCTTCCATAAAAAACTAATCATCAGTTATATGAAATAAAGTAATATCCAGTGTTTTGTATTTGTACCTGTATGGTGGTTCGATCTACCTCACGTATTAAGAGGGCTGATGGTACTCCCTGATCACAACTTCAAATACGGGGAAAAATGGAAATTGAATTAATTTAAAGCTGATTTCTTTTAGTTCCATAAAAGAAAGGATACGCTTGTCTCATTTATAATAATATCTAAAAGAAATAATATAAGACTATAGATTGCGAGATCAATGGTATTACCTTCCTTAGCTGCACAGTTGAAAATTTCCCAAAACATTGCATGCCCTTAGAAAAATATATTGCTTTTCTGAATTATACGACATCATTTAAATCAATACCACTTGTTTTCTATTCAAGATTTTCTATATAGCTTGCTGAAAGAAACTTTTTTAAAAATCCTTGAAGACATTCCTTGGTTAAGATGGGGTCAAGTGCCGTAGACTAACCATCATATCATAAAGCATTCGTTGGGGTGCTCTGCTCTTGTCAGTGAATTTACGAACTACCGAATGAGATCTGTGCCGATGAATGTGGACTATGATGTTGATTACATTAGGCTTTTCAAGAACTTCTGGAGACCAAATATTAATTTCAACATCGGCGGACAAATCGTTCCAGTGATTCCGTACATCAGCACTGCGGCATTTTACACAGATACCTTTGTGCAGCTCGTGAAAAATCTGTGAGATCACACTCAAACATTTAGCGCTGAAAAATATCTCCTTCATTTACCTATAAATGTCATCATTAATATACACACACCCTCTCGTAGCACACACACACACACACACACACATATATATATTATTAATTATTAAGTTAAAACATGTTTTGTAGTTATATATATACGTAATTTGCGAGGTGTATAAGCATATTCGAAACAAATAGGAAAAATATGAGAAAAAAAAAGAAATATTTTTAAGCAACGCGTTTCACTTCAGGGTTTCACGAAAGCCAAATCTCTTTTAGCGAAAATTAGATCTTTCGGAATATTGAAAACAAATGTGGAAATTAATTAAATTATCTCATAAGACCCGAAAACCAAAGAGTAGTAAGATATTCAAACAAACATATGCACACGCACAAATATATACACTGGAGCAGTTGATATCTGTTACATTTTGGACTATTTTAAATAGCACTCTGTTTTTATGTTTTTCATATCAAATCGTTTTTCCTATTGAGTGGCTAGTTATTCGCGATGGTTTCTGATATTGGGTTTGGGTGATTTTTGAGAATTATAAGACTATTGCACTCTGAATAGATTTTCTTCAATACTATCCTGGAAATTGTAGTCAGATGTATTACGCTGTACTCAAATGGAAGTGTTGATATATATATACATGTGTGTATGAGTGTGTTTGTGTGTGTCTATATATATATATATATATCACACAGACACAAACACATATAAATAGAGTTATGCGAATTAATATATATATATATATATATATATATATATATGCGAGTATATATAATATTTATTATTCAGCTGTTAATAAATCAGTTAATAATATAGCATTAACTATTACTTTATATGTATTCATAAATGTATATATTGTTATTTATCGATGACATAATTCGGTGTTTCATGTGATATGCAATCATAACGGGCATATTACTGACTGACCGTTTTATAGATTTAAATGTACGTTATAATACATACTGTTAATCGGTCAGGTTATATATGTACCTGATATATACTGAGTGGTGCCAGCGACGTAAGCCAATATATATATATATATATATATATAGCATAATGATGATCCACGTATACTGTCTTAATATGTATAGGAAAAATGAATGTTTATAAATATTTCAATAGTTAAACAATTTTTCAGATACACTTAAAAATTTTTCTTTAAAAACAACATTTAAAAGTATGATTAGAGATAGGTTTACGTTAACAAATATTAATAACTCTATCGCTTTCTACGTCACGTGATGTAAACATCTCTCGACGAACGCTCCCGCGACGGACGCTCTCGCGACGGACGCTTCTATTTTAAATTTTAAAATCATTTGTTTCTGATGAAAGGCCGAGGTCGGTCTGAAATATCAAATTTATATATATATAATAATAGAAATAAATAAATACTGTAAAAAATACATTTTTAAACTTACAACTTTATATATATATATATATATATATATATATGTGTGTGTGTGTGTGTGTGTGTGTGTGTGTGTGTTAGTCATCCACATACAAGCCTGTTTCCCTGTATCACAGCTCATCAGTTGATGGTACCACTTAGATTCCATGGCTTAGGGTGTAGCGACTCCGACTGACACCAAATCGGTCGAGTTTCAATCCCGGCCAGAAGCAAGTGGATGTGTCTAGCCACACTGATGAGCTGTTATACAGCGAAACGGGCTTGTATGTGGATGACATATATATATATATATATATATATATATATATATATATGCAAACTGATCACTATACTAGTTTCGAAAAACCCTCTGCCTATATACGCGGAATGGAAAAATGATTGTAAAAAAAGAAAGAGCTAAGCACATGAACATCAGCCAAAGCGATTTGGACCGAGCCAGTACGTAGCCCAAGGAAAAAACCCGGCACGAGTAATCAATATATATATATATATATATAGAGAGAGAGAGAGAGAGTGAGAGAGAGAGAGAGAGAGAGAGAGAGAATAAACAGTCATGATTCTTATGCTGAATCCTTTCAATATTTTAATAGCACTCATGAACAATAACGGAACTCGAAATAAATGACTCTTGTCATCTTAAGACTATTCTTCAGAGGGAGCGATACATAAAAACACAACACTCTAATGGAAACAGTACAAATGTAGTTTTAAATGTAAACAGAAAAGGCAATATATTTTTTTTTAAATCCTTTTGCTTGAACGAAAGGTTAAATATTTTCTGCTTTTTGATTGGAACAGAATTCCAATATATTATCTTGCTTTGAGAGGAGCAGATTGTTACAATTACTATCTCGGAGAATTTCCAAAATGCAGACTTTACCGTAAATATTTCTCATGACGTTAAACATTTTGCTGAGTTAAAGTATTTTTTTTTAAATGATACACGATAGAGGTAAATGGGATAAGAAATATTGGTATTAAATGGCATATATTATAACCCAGCTTCTCCCTGTCCATTCGCACAAATAACTTTCCGTGAAGCAAAACACCTCATTTACACATCATAATAACGTATTTTCTCTATCAATTCTGCATTATTCCCTTATGTACAATATTAATGGGTTGGTGACAATAATAACAACATTTAGAAATGATCTAATGCAAATTTTCAACGTCAATAATTTATTTATAATAAGAAAAATAAATATATGTTCTACAAAAGACTCACAATTAAGCAATAAAACAAATGAAGTCAGCTTTAATGTCCATATAACTATAACCATTCACGCGGACAGCAATCATCACATTGCCACCGCAAATTGTTTAATGGCATGAGAAATACTTACTGCGAGGTCTGCCTTTTCGAGATTATCCGAAATTGTAATTTTAACAAGATGCTTCACTCAAAGAAACATATAACATTGAATTTCTGTTCCAAGCAAAAAGCAGATATCTTTAACTTACCGTTTAAGCAATATGTTTTTTTATAAATAAAATTTATTTTCTCGTTATATGTAAATTTACATTTTTCCTGTTTCCACAAGAGTGTTGTGTTTTTTTATGCATCGCTCCCTCTGAAGATTTGTCATAATATAACAATATATCATTATTTTCGAGATACCTTATTGTTCATGAGTGCTATTAAAATACTAAGTGGATTGAGAATAAGAATCATGAATGTACATAACCAATTGGATCCGCTGAATCCGAGGAGGGAACTAATTTTTAAATGTCGACACAGGAGCCGGTTTATGTTATGTTAAACTTTTAGCCCCTCCGAACTCACTACTCGGTTGTAATAGGCACTAGCAAGACAAGCTTGTTAACCATTAAACTACACCGAGGTGCCCTTACGTGCAAACAACCTTAGAAAAGGTACGTATCTACCTCTTAACTACCCAGCTATACCGCATGCATGCTTCCCCGACGGCTACAACCTCCAAGAGTTTAAATATAATGTCAATAGACACCTCCTAACACACTAACTCACACCCACTCTGTCCAACTCTCTCCCTATGTACATCCTACGTCGTCTATCCCCCTCCTTCTGATATTTCCTATACCCAATCCCTCTATGTAACCCCCTGCGCTATAGTGGCAGTGGAATGCCTTGCTTGGGGGACACGATTAAAAAAAAATTCATTCCTCTGAAGACTTTACACACATCACACTATTTTACGGAATATATATTGTTCATTGGTACACCATTGTTATATGTGTCCAGGTAATTTTATGGTATTGTTTACATATTTGTTTTTGCTGGTGTTTGAGTATATATATATATATATATATATATATATATATATATATATATATGTGTGTGTGTGTGTGTGTGTTTGTATATGTGCATATGTGTCTCTGTACGTGTACATCTATGTGTATACATACATATGCGTGTGTGTGTATGTGTGTACGCATTTAAGTGTGTGCGTAAGTTGTATGTGTACATATATACGTTTTTTGCATTACTAAAATTATACTGTATTATAACTGTACCGTTGACCGAAAAATTTACCTACCTTATTATTGTACCATTATTATTGTATTGTTAACCGAATAATTACTATATTTTTGATAATATAGTGGTTTGGTGGTAATTGTGATTTAAACAGATAGATTAACTAGTATATCTTAATTGCTTAATTGTCTTAGATTTTTTAAAATTCCAATTCCTTAACCTTTCACTAGTAACATGTAAATTTATTTTTAAAATAAATAATTAAGCTTAGACAATATATATATATATATATATATATATATATATATATATATATGTGTGTGTGTGTGTGTGTGTGTGTGTGTTTGTGTAAATGCAGACTTATCACTCTACTCGTTTCGAAAAAACCTCCACGTATATATGCGGAAGGGAAAAAATGGTTGTAAAAACAAGAAAGAGCTGAGCACATGAACATCAGCCAAAGCGATTTGGACCGAGCCAGTACGTAACCCAAAGAAAAAACCCGAGACGAGTAATCAACCAGAAAAAAAAGCGCTCAATACTTAATCAGAGCAAAATAAGTAAATTAACCTAGTGTGCCAACAAACCTAGCAAGGGTTCACCTAAACGGATCTTCAGGGATCGTTGGCTCAAACAATCCCTGAAGAGCCTTTTGGGTGAAAACTTGATAGGTTTGTTGGCTCACTAAGTTAATTTAGTTATATATATATATGGTACGAGTCGCAGTTTCATGCATTATGCAATCATCTTGTACCTATTACATACTGAGCGTTTAACAGATCTGGATATAAATTAAATTTCAATCTATGAAAGTTCAATTTGTATTATGCACCTGATGATTGGATAACGCATAAAACTCCGAGTTGTGACATTGGCGTATGACAATTTGTATATTTATAAGACAGATCAATAATTCTGTTTATAATACATTTAGGACTGTTTTATTAACACATAAATAATAATATTATTCATGCGGGTATCCTCATATATATATATATATATATATATATTTATTAATTCACATAACTATATACGTGTGTGAGTGTTTAGTGTGTGTGTGTTTTTGTGTGTGTGAGAGAGAGAGAGAGTGAGAGTGAGGGAGAAAAAGAAATGCATATCAACACTTCCAACGAATGTTAGTACGGAATAATACCTCTGACCAAAATTCCCAAGAGAGTATTCAAGAAAATTCATTCACAGTGTGCTAATCATATAATTCTCCAAAGTAAATCTAAGCCGAATATCACAGTTCAACGCAAATGTCCTAGTTGCAAGCGATCACAATCTAGTTATTATAAAAAAAATAAACAAGGGATCTACAAACGGTGGTCTAATTCTAAACCTCACAGATATCAACTACGCCAGTTATATATTTCTGCGTGTTGATATGTGATTGTGAATTTAAACATCTTTTGGTCATCGATTCTGATGAGATAATTTAATTCATTTCCCCTCTTGTCATTAACGTTTCGAAGGATCCGATTTTCCTTAAAAACAGTTTTATCTTTTGATTCAAAACCCTATTATTTTTTCTCCTTAGATTTTAAATTCTTAATTCTAAATATTTCATTTAATTTTCTGTTCATATTTTTTCTTTAATTTTATCCTTCATTTATTTTTATTTAAAATTTTATATTCTTCATAATTTAATTTTCCTCTACATTTTTATGCATACGTAATATTGAAAATTTAAATATTTATCATTCATGATTTTCACCTTTTTGATATTTTTAATTTCAGTTTTAATTTAAATTTAAATTTTTCATAAAAATTTAAGTGAAGAATATTTAATTTTTTTATCTTATTATTAAAAAAGCAGTATCTTAATTTTATATGATTTAATTCCCACGAACACTAAGTGAACTTAAATTAAAATCTATTAAACTGTCAGCTGATTATTGCATACCGCATGAAACTCAGAATTTTGCCATAGACGCAATATATATATATATATAAATATGTGTGTTTGTGTGTGTGTGTGTGTGTGTTTGTGTGTCCACTGATGACGATATATATAAAATTGTATATATTTATAAGAGTGACCGATGTTCAAATGGTAGATGTAAAGTATAAATAAAATAATTCTGCGGAAAACAATAAGAATGACGGTAGGAGTATTTGCCAAGGTTTTTCGTTCTTTGATGGCAATTATTAAAGTAAATATCAATATATCCCCCCACCATCATACACACACACACATACACACACAAGCAGGGACATACACACACAAGGGATATAATCGTTATGGTTACTAGTTTATAGATTTTCTATTTAATGTGCGTTGTGGTGCAGTGGATATCGGCTCGGAACGAGAAATCGGGGAGCCGAATTCGAATTCCAGTTGAATTCCTTGCATTCACTTACGCGCAAATACCCTTCCTTCCAGTTATGGGTTAAATAACAGGACAGATTGGGTTCTATAGCTTTGGCTGGCAACCAGTCTACCGCAGAAAGCAATGGCAACCTACTGCGGGATAATCTTCTGCCCAGTCAGTCATGTCTCTTTCGAGACATGATCGCCCAAGCGTGTTTCACATATGGCACTTAACTGACTGATTTTAAAAAAATTAATGGTTATATTAGTTTTTTTTTTCCTTAACAATTTGTGGTGTTGGGCAAAACTAACTAAAACACAACTTAATCTATATAAAATTTCGTTTGTTTTTAGTGTACGTAGATAATTAATACAGTTTATGAGAATAAATAAAACAAATGTTCATAAGTTCCTATATATAAGTTCCTATATTTTCAGTGTGCATCTATTCCTAAAAATACGTTATGCACACACTACTCACAAATATATATATATATATATATATATATATATATATATATTTATTTGTGAGTAGTGTGTGCATAACATATTTTTAGGAATAGATGCACACTAAAAATAAAATGGAATGTTTGTCACGCTGAGCATGGCTTCTCAAGTATGTGTTGTCATTCATTAAAGACTGTGACATTTTATTATATGTCTGCTTGTTCGTGAGTCATTGCATATTAGACTGCTCATGATGAATTAACCGGTTCCTTGTCAAATGTGTCTTGTTTGGAGAGGAAAAGCATGATGAGCTGAGGCCATCCACCTGACTGATTGAATGAATATATGCTACGGATTGCCGAAAGGAGAGATGACTCTCTTCCATTGTTAGCGGATAAATCGCTATTACAAAGATCGTCGAAAATCATTCCCTGTGAACGATTTCGTTATGGAAACCAAAAGTGTTTTTATCCTTTGAGTCACGCCTAATTCCGTTTGAATAGTAAAAAGCAGAACAAATATGGTGAAATATAATCACGTTCTTCAGACAAACAATTCCGGTACTGGCAGTTCCAAGTAAATCCTATGTAAATAAAACACCTGTAATGTGTTATATTTGGTAACTGGTTGTGGATCTTAGATGCTTACTTCGATTTTTTAGATAGAAAATTACTATAGCTATGTTTACTTTTCCTAATTTAATTTTCAGAGTAGATAAAATATATAAAAAATGACATATTTTCATCTTTTCGTCAGGACTCAAAAAGTTAAAAGTACATATTTATTAGTCAGTCACGGAGCAATATCTATCTGTTTATTTATCACTTTCGCTCACTCTAATTCTCTCTCTCTCTCTCTCTCTCTCTAGCTATCGATCTATCAATCTATTTATCTATCGATGTAACTATATATATATAGCCGCGAAATATATTATAATCAATGGATTTGTAAAAATAAACAAATTTTGTTTCCTGATAATAATACTCTGTTAAATTTAACAATACATTTTAACATTAAGTTCTCTTGAGAGTTTATCTATATTGTTATTTACCTAACCAGATTTCAAGGATTCTATTTTATATATATATATATGTATATATATATATATATATATATATATAATATGTAATTAAAATTTATAACATATGTATCATTGCGAAAGTGGTTATTTAGTTCCGTCAGTAATTGACTCAAATCATGTGATAGATATGATATGTGGATAAACACACACACAGACACATACACATAAATATATATGTGTGTGTGTGTGTGTGTATGTGTGTGTGCTTGTTTGTGTTTGTCCACGTACATACTATATCCATCTATCTTTGTTCATTTCAATCTATCTTTTTTCATATATATTTAATCTACATATCTCAGTTCGTCAATATATATCTGTCTATCTATCGATCTATGTCTGTGTGTGTGCTTTCAAAAAACTGAGAGAAAATTTTGAATTTTGGAACTAGACATAGCTATGCCATTTACGCACCTATAAACGTTACGATACACACATAGATAGAGAGTTAGCGATACAGAGTGAGAAAGTGAGATAGAAATCAAGACACACAGAGACACTGAAAGTTTAGTACAGTTCAAACCTGGACTAGGCTTTTCTGAGATCACTGTGTACGAAGAGGTTATTCTGGCATCATCTGAGTTGAGGCATAATTTATGTTGCCCTAGCGATACTATCCTGCCTGTTTTCAAAATGCGCATTCGAAAGTTTGCCTTTTTTTCCTGTATATAAAAGACTGCTAAAAATATTGTCACAAAGATATTAAAATTCTAGCTTGAGGAACAAATGCATAACCATAGATTTAGTAACATATTGTATGGAACGTTTAAATGGAAGGATATTTTCCAATGTGATTCTTTTGCTGTTTAAATTCCTTTTGATGACTGATTGAATAAATGCATAACACCTACGGCGTTCTATTTCCAGATTACTTCTGTGTCACCTTAACCCAACATAACATTAAATCACCTTCACATTACAGCGCAGTGAGATGCAATCGAGTTCAAATTACCATTATTGTAGCTTCGAGGTGATTGGAATCTAAACCCTACGATTTCTGAATTCGTCTTTAGCATTATTTAGTTTCGGAGATTAAATTTATTTCAACTTACTCGATCATATATATTACGAGAATTTTCTAAATATTCTTCTCAGGACCTAGGCGATCAAGTTTCTCTAAAAATCCTGTCCCTTGCAGCTCTTTAAAAAATTGTATATTTCTACTGAACCCTATTCTGCCATCAATGTACTCAAGCTCAATAAATATGACATGTTTCGTTATATTCTACCTCTCTTGCATAATTTCTTTTCTTTGAGCAACATTTTTCCCCATTCCTTTTTCTTCTTCTTCTTCTTCTTCTTCTTCTTTGTGCCTTGTAATTACAGGACGTAGGCGATCATGTCTTTCCCTGTTTTCTTACACCTGGTGGCTCTTAGCACATTTTCTCTTGTTATACCACACACTTGTTCTGTCATCTAGCTGATCAGGCACTTCCCTTTTTCCCTTTATCTGGCCTGTTAGTATCAGATTATCCAAGCCCTCCTTCCTAATTGCATGTCCGAGGAACTATAGCTGTCGTTTCCATTCTTTTCAAAGCCTCATCATTGCTCACATGCTCAATCAATGATATCCGCAGCATCATTCTGTAGAACCACATTTCAATTGCTTCAATTTTTTCCTTCATCTTTGGCGATGTTGTCCAGCATTCACTGCCATATTGAATAACTGACATCACATAGCAATCCAGTACTCTTTTCTTTGTTTCTAGAGAGATTTTAATACTCTACTCAACGTTTACTTTGGCATGCCAATTCGCGTTTGGATCTTTCTGTCGCATTTTCCGTCTTCTTTTACCCTAAAACATCAACTGTATCTCTTTGATTTTAAGTACAATTTACTATTTGTTTCCTGTTCCTTTAAACCTTTTTCGTTACTCACATGTTCAGACCATGGGATCCTCATCATCCTACTGTATAGCACAAATATCGTCTCCATCTATCACTAGATTGTTCACTGCTATCAGGAAGAAAAATATCACGTATTATTTTAGTACTCTTTTTCTTCTTCCTTTTCTGGCGAAGGTCATGTATTTCTTGATATTTTGTTTTGCTTTTAGAATGGATCAATGGTTATCCCAATAAACCATCGAATTTTAGTTCCCCACTTTCCATTCTCTGTTAGTAAAATTTCCAGATATTTAAATTTCCATTTTTTTAATATGTCCTATTATGGGATTTGTATGAGCGTTGTGATGCAGTGGATATCGGCTTGGCAGGAGAAATCGGGTATTTCGAATCAGAGTTGAATTCATCGCTTTTACTTACGGTCAAGTACTCTTGCGAAAAGTATTAATCCGTTTTTTCCCTCCAGTTATGGGTAATATCACAGGACAGGTTGAGTTCTATATCTTTGGTCAGCGTCCAGTCTATCGCAGAAAGTAATAGCAACCTACTGCGGGATAATCTTCTGCCTAGTCAGTCATGTCTTTTTTGAGACATGATCGATGAAAAGTGTTTCACGTATGGAACTTAACTGATTGACTTTGGGCTATCGTGTTGATAATAACCAAGTCTTGTCTTATTTTATTTGATATTTAATCCCTTCGTTTCGTTTCTCGAACTCCTTCAGTTTCTTCTTATAGTGGTTTTGTAGCTTTATTTTTGCTAACGGTCAGTGGCATGACTGTACACTGCATCCGGCAGCATTGGGAAATTGTGAGGAGCATGGGACCACATCTTACTTGCTGTTGTTAACAGTTCCACTCTAACCCGGAGTGGTAGCACCTGTTAGGGTCCCCGAGCTATGGGCAAATAATTAACATCCAAACTGGGGTCAAAACTCTATGAAAGTATTAAAATACAGTTTTATAAAAACATATACTTTTTTGAAAGAACAATATTACAAACAATAGATCTTTGAAGAAAAAATTATTACCATTACACGTTTTTGAAAGAAAAAATATTTTCAGCAAAACAATTTTGAATACAAAAATAGAGGACATTTTCAGTTTTCTCAAATAAAAAAGAATAAAAACAAAAAATATTCATTGAAATCTAACTAAATTAATTTTCTCACTATAACCGAGAATTAAAAAAAATATGAAACCCCACCGTTTTGGCATTAAATAAACCACAGATGTTGATATTAAACAAAACTCAACCTCAAAATCTTTTTGCTAATAGCACTGAGTCATCTGCATACATCATGCTTCTAAGATTTTGGGCACCAATAATAAGTTAGACCTTCTACTTTACCCAGAAATGACTCGATGTATAGGTTAAAAAGGTCTGACGACAAAACCTAGATTACAACACTTTCTATTTTTGTATATTTACTGAACCAAATTTCTATCTACTTAAATGTGTTTTGCTGATAGTATATTTTTTTGTTATTCAAATATGGTTCGTAAATATCTCATTCTTGCTGAGCATTTCCAATAGGTCATTATGGCGTATTTTGTCTAAAGCCTTTGCGTAATCTATAAAATACGACTTTCTGTATTTTCATACGACTTTCTGTATTTTTATTGCTGTTTCAGATAACATTTTAGAACAAAAATATCACGTTCCATGGTCAAGTGTTTTTAATAAAACATTACTGTTCTTCTCCTATTTCTTGTCTAATTCCGCTCCGCGCTATATTCATTAAAACGGGGGTGATGTATTTTCGTTATATGTCGCATTAGGTTGATCCTCCGATGAAGATCTCATTCGTGTGCACAAGGCTTGTTAGTATTTGCTATGAAAATAGATCTACTTAAACCATTTGGCATATCAACGTGGTTCAGGATTTTGTTTATTATTTCTGTAATCGTATGTATGCCAAAATTGTATAGGGCTGGTACCATCTCTATTATAATTCCACTTGACTCTGATGCATTGTTTCTGTTCAATATAGCTAGTGCAGATTTTAATCTTTCCTCTCGAGAAAATTTATGTCTATTGCTGTTCTCTCGCATTCGTGGTAGAAGGATTCTCCTTCTTCAATGTTCCCTGTCCCTACAGGACGTAGACGATCATGGCTTTCCACGTTTCCCTATCACTGATGGCTCTGAGCACGTCTTCTGTTACATCATGCAATCCTCGTTCCGTCATCCACCTAATTAGATCCTTCAAATATGTTATCCGTTGCTTTCCCCTGTCTCTTTTTCCCTCCATCTGGCCTGTTAGTGTCAGATTCTCCAAGCCCTCCTTCTTCATTGCGTGTCCCAGGAACTTCAACTGTCTCTTACTGATGCTCAGTATTAATTTAAGACTATGCCGATATATTTGTTGCGTCTCTGAATATTTTTCTTTATCTATTAATCAGTGTTCTGTCCTTAGAATTTTGTCCATAATGTTTTAGAATTGAGGAGAACTTATTCTGTACTTCGTGCTTCCATATGATACAACTCCAGCCCGTCATATCCTCGTATGTGGGTACGTGTGCGCTTTTCTATGACTACACTCTACACACAACTGTCACCGAGGAGAATAATGATATAAGATGACATTTTTTACCCACGTTGTTCTTTGTCCGTCAGTGATGTAAAGCCAATCTTTATTTTTGCAGGTTATGCGACATATGCAAAATTCAGATGAATATGCTAAAATTCTTTACATTCAATTTAAAAACAAAAATTATTTTCTGTAGTTGACAGTGTTTCACATAGAACTAATATATTGACATTTAACCAACAAATTTACTCTTTTGTATATGATGTCTACAATAGTTTCCATATCTCGATATTTATAATTTTTTCATTTGTCTTTTTCTTACAATTTTTAAAAATCTTTTTTTTTCTTTTTTAATCATTTCACCCGGAGCAAGGCAGAAATGCCACTGATGAGCTGTGGGCTACATAACTGTAAAAAGATTAATTAGAAAATAGTGAGGAGTAGTACAAATTAGTTAGAAAGGAACAATAGAAAGCTGAGAATTCAGGTGCGATGACAGATACATAGGTGGAGAGAAAGGGAAGGATATACGGGGATGGGGAGAGAGCTAGAGTCCAGTGGTTAATAGATGAGTATTAACATTGCATTTAAATTTATGGAGGTTGTAGCTGTCAGGAATGCAAGAATATGGGAGCGAGTTCCACAGGCGGGAAGTGCGAGAGAAGAAGCTGCAAGAGTAGAATTGTCGTCTTCATTTGGCTAACCTAACCAGTTGCCAATCTGTTTGCACGAGTAAACACCTGTTGAGGAGGTACCAGTGACTTAAGTTCGTCCGAGTAGAAGCCATGAAAGTATATATAGAACAGACAAAGGGAGGCCACATTTCGACGGTGGGGAAGTGGCTCCAGTCTAGCCGCCAGATCAGTACCTATCACATTACAGACTCTCCTTTATGCAATACTCATTCTTTCTATTTATGCACATTTCTTATTGAACAATTTCTCTTTAACTTGACTGAATTTGTTCTTTTTAGTTTGTTTAGTGTTTTATATTCTGTTTCATGACTTGGCAAGTTTTTGACTTCCTTTCATCATGTTAAGAATTTTCTTTGATATCCTTCAATCTTTCTTGGTTTTATTTCCACTAGTATGACCTCAATTCCTGCTGTATCTAAAGCTTCTCTTTAAATGATATACATTGAGTTTATATTTATCTATTGTTCCTCGTATCTGCTATTAACCCTGTTCATGTATTTCAAGAGTTGGTCGTAGTGAATTTTGGGTGTCGCTTTAGCACTGCTCAGCTGCCGAGATGATCGCATCCATAGTCGCAATTGGATATGTTCGGCAATGTAAAACTGTATCCCTCAAACTTTTGTGAAAATTTATGTACTCCATCTGGAATTTGAATTTTGTACTTCAGCTTCATCGTGTTATCTATTACCTCATTCACCAATGGACCTGAGTTTATTAAGGATTTCTAATCATAATATGTCAATTATTTCACCGTCTCTATTTGTGACTACGTTAGCATTCCGATAACCTGTAACAATTATAATATCTTGCTATATTCACAGGTACTTGGCGTTGATTGGGTAGAAAGGAACATACAATTTCTTATTCCGTACTTTGTACTTCATTATGTTAAAACACCAGCCCGTCACTCATATGGGGCGTATGTGCGTGCTTTCTTCTGACTACATTCTACACCCAACCGTCACCGAAGAGAATAAAATTATAAGATAATAATTTTATACACACGTTGTTCTTTGTCTGCCATGTGATGCCAAATCGATCGTTGGTTTATAGGTTATACAACACATGCAAAATTATCGTTGTATATCCTGACAGGCATTCCCATTTATTTTAATGAAAATATCTTACCTGTAGTTGATATTGTTTTGCCTAGACCTAAAATATTGGCATTTAACTAGAAGATTTACTCTTTTATATTTTCTGTATACATTAGTTTCCATATCCCAGTAATTATATTTTGTTTCATGTGAGTATTTTCTGAATGACGGTTACTGGCGTGTGTTTATATTGTATATAACAGGCTAAAGTCCGACTTTTTCTATCGAGCACCTATACCTAAGAGGTAGAATCCTCGATTGATGTCAATTCGGTCGGGTTTCGATTCTAGCTAGAAGCATTCTGATGTCTAACCCTATTGTTGTGCAGTGATACAGAGAAACAGTATATATATATGTTTTGGCAATTTTTTCCAATATTTTTTCCAAACTAAAATTCTCAATTTTCGGAAGCATATTTTAACTATGATTCCAACTTCAAGCGATCATTTTTGGAGTGAGTAACAGAAAATCTTTTTTCAAAACTTTTTTCTTTGGTCATCCTAAAAATGATCGCTACAAGGTAAAATCAGAGTAAAATTATAATTCCAAATCATGGGAAATTCATTATATTACAATAATATTTAGCTCTGTTTTGGTACTGAGCACTTAAAAATAAAAGTAAACTTTGAGGAACACTAAATTTCTTATTCAGGTTATTATATATATATATATATATATATATATATATATATATATATATTGTCATCCACAGATAGATGTTTCGCCGTATCACAGCTCATCAATACGGTTAGACTCCGATTGCTTCATTATCCGGGATTGAAACCCGACCGAAGTGGGGTCAGTCGGCGACTCTACCCCTGGGCTATGGGCGTTCGGTAGGATGTAGGCGGACCTTTTAGCGCATATCATTATACGCGGCCAATAGCTAGCGCGCTCTAATTCCAATTTCTAAACTGGAACTCTAATTTCACTGAATGAGCGATGCGTATCCTTATTTCTACTCATAGAAAAAATCTCATTCTTAGTTTAATATGATAGAGCGAAAAAAATTATTATTAGTTGTGTTCTTGATTTTGCAGTTTATTGTAAATCGCGATATGAACGCCGATCGAAATATTTTAATACTCGAATGCTTGTAAAATCCGGAAAATAGAAAAACTAGCTGGAAATTAGAGAAAAACGAAAAATATATTTATTCTATTGTTATTCAGAAGCGAAGTTTTGACCGGTAAATGTGGAAAACAACGATAGTGATATGAACCCAAAGTGGGGGCCACGGAATGAAAACCATGAACACAGGTTAGAGGTAAAGAAAGATATATTAAACAGAAAGTTTACAAATAATAGTGCAAGAGTAAGCGGAGCTTCAATATCTAGTGGTGTCTGATATTGGTAGCCGTACAAGACTGCGCACTACTCTCATAATAATACCATTCACATAGTAATATAGTACTGTAAGAGTCTATGATGTAGGTAAGTATCAACCTTGACACCAAAAGACAGTCTGTTATATTTGTACAGATATTTATGGGTGTTTATGCAGAGCAATTTCGAACTTTCTTCATCCACCTCTATCTGAATGTATGCGTCTGAGAGGTCTATTTTGAAAAAAGATTTTTCCGCCATTTAATTTGTGGGAGATTTCTTCAGGGCTTGGGAGGGGATAATGGTGAACGTGCAAGGCATCGTGGAAAAACCAGCGCATACTCGTATTTGGTTGGATTTCTTTTTGACATAGACCGTAGGTGTTGCCCATTCGTGATATTTCTGTTTTTGATGAAGTACCCGCTTGTTCAAGTCTATCTAATTCTTTGTTGATCTAGAGCAGAAAAAGGGACCTTCCGTTTCTTTTTGGTAACTGATCTTGCACCGTCCTTCACCTTGAGCTTAGCTTTTAATTTAGGACATTTACCAAGGCCTCCAGAAAAAACCTGAGGAAATATTTGCTTTACTTCCTTTTAAGATTTTCCGAATTGGACGTTGTACTTGCTATTTTTCGGCAAAAAGTGCTCATGTGGCAATCTCATAGATTGATATTTTCTATCTAATCCGTTCTGAATAGGTTATTTGAATTTTTTAGTACGTAAGCTTTCAGCATTTTGGTAAATCCATTTAGTGTTACTGTAAAGATCACCTCGTCTAAGATGTTAATATTCTCACCAGTTACGTATTTTGCTGTTTTATCTTTTTTTAAGAGGGTCGTCTTGTTTAACTTTCGCCAGTTGATGATCGATAGCTCAGAACCCGAATCAAGCCGGGAATTTTACAGAGTTATTGTAAATATTGACAGTCACATATTTTCTTAAATTCCTATCAACTATATTGTCGGATTGGGCTTGCCTAATTTTACTTTTGTGTCTCCTCGTTTTGTTGGAGTACCAGCACTGAGTAAAGTTATGACCATTTTTATTGCAATTTTTGCAATATGTTTTCTTCTTAGATGGACAAAAATTCATCCAATGCCTTTTCCTCAACGGTAACATGGTCCGTAAGGTTTCTTTAGCCTATTTGTGTTTTGTTTATTGCGGGATCTATAACATGAGATTTGCTTTTTGTCTTTTTGCGGGTAATAAGAATTTGGGTTGCTTCTGAGTTTTCTAATCTGAACCACACGATATACCTCGATCGTTTTTGAGTCACACTTGACAGAAATAACTCTGACAATTCTCTCTCAATTTTTGGAGATTCAATCCATGTTCGTTTTTGGGTTTGGTAAGTACCCGACGTCTGACCTAGGCGACTTCTACTGATATTAGACTTTGTGCGAATACTAAGCACTTAAAATCGTCGGCAGTCAGAATGATGACAGGGCTTGTTTACAGACGTGACAATCTATATATATATTTTCTCTCTTTGTATAAAAGAAAAAAATGGACAGACAATTAATAAAATTAAGAAGATCTACTTACTGGTTTTGATCTTTCGAGAAACCGTTGTTCGTTAATTTCAATGTGACCATTTCAATTTTCTCCACACTTATTATTTTTCCCTCTAGCAAACAAAAAAAAAATCAGCAAGGAAAGGGGGAAAAATTATTTCTTGGTAGGCGCTCAACAGTTCATTTGCATAAGTATTTGCAATTAAGGAGATTTTTTTTCTCTTTTCTTTTCTTAGCCGGAGGACTTTTGTAATTGTTGACAAAAAAGAAATTATTTTTTGTTTTTTTTAGTAGTGTCGGGAGAAAAATATCACATAGACAGTAAAAAAATTCAATAAATGCACTGGATTTTTAAATGCACTTTGCTGAATTCGCAACTTGGTGAATTTATTTTTTTTTTTGAACTAGAGTCAAACGTAGTACTTCGAGCTCTTGAGTTTATCAGTTTGTTTTGTGCACAAGCTGGGATTTTGTAAGCAGTCGTTCTTGATGCTTGGTTGCTCGTTTATTGTTTGCACATAATTTTGTAACCTTGAATATTATTTGTAAAATGTAGCTGTGTATTGCGTTTCGTTCGCTGATGTAATAATGCCAGCTCAAATTCTAGTTCAACACAGATGGGAGAACCTTTGGGGTTAAACGAGTCCTCTCTTGCTACTGATGTGGGATTGGGGCTTGGGGTTTTGGCGTGGGTGCGTGTCTCGAATCCTCTGTCGCCTCTGATGTAGACACAAAGTGCGGGCCGCGGAAGGAAAAAGCGGAACACGGGTTAGAGGTAAAGAAAGATATATTAAACAGAAAGGTTACAAAGAATAGTGTAAGAGTATGCGGATCTTACTATCCAGTGGTGTCCGATATTGATAGACGCACGCGACTGCGCACTACTGGTGCTACGCCCATAATAACACTAATCACATAGTAATATAGTACTGGAAGAGTCTATGACGTATTTGTCTCACAACAGCCAGTCAAAACAAATTGTCAGAAACTCCTCATGGGGTTAGAAGGTCAGGACATGACTATGAGAAAAGAGATAAATTATAAATCTCACTGGAGTTCAAATTTCCAATTTAAAGACTAGATTTGCTGACGTAATCAGTTGAATTAAGAAGTGGACGAGGAGAAAATTACGTCAGATGAGGTGTTGTTATTTCAGTCGTTGAACCAAGGGAATGATATAAATCCACCTTCAAATATGTAGGTGGAAATGATTTAATTAGTCAAAGATTTGATTTGCATAGATACTCAGTGTCCGTCATTCATCCCCTAAGAGAAATGGGAACAAGTATAAAGATCGGGACCCCGAGTAGAAAAATCAGTTGGAGTAGATTTGCATTCACTTGCAGTCGAGATGTAACGACTGAGATATACAGAAAGGTAGAAAGGCCTGCCACCGATCAACTTAAAATGTTAAAGTTGAATAATGCGCCTCCGATTGAGTCCTAGCTAAAGATGTATAGAAACAAAATGAGCCGAGAATGAGTTAAAATAGCTGAAAAGAGATTTTTTTATTGTTGAGTGAAAAAGACAAGACGAATCTGCTATCATCAGCAGAACGCTCTACTTCGGTTATTTCCGTAAAGTTTCGATCAAGAGCTCTGAAAGAACTTTCTGTGTTTAAAAGTAATTGGAAAAATTGAAAGCTCTGGTTATTCTAAACGAATCTTTTACTCCGTTGTGAAAACTGAATTCGACGATTGTACATTCTGCTTTTATTGTTAATTGTTTCATATATATATATATATATATATATATATATATATATATATATATATATATATATAAAGTCTTTTTCCGTAATTCATCCAGTCGTCTTGGAACTTATTCACATATATATATATTTTTTTTATGCCGTGTTTATTTTATCAACACAAGTGTACACATCTGTCCGGTGTGGTTTGAGTTGGTAGAGAAACGACTACCGGGTTTTCAACGTGACTTCCCTGAGATCAAAGAACACATTGTGGGAAGGGAAGACATCTTGAGGACCAGCTGCTGTAACGAGGCCATCATCACGATTAGCGTCGCGTGAGCGTCGTCATACATGGTGCCGTTTCTAAAGAATCAACCCTGACTCAGTTTCCGGTCATCATCACAATAGGTTCCGGACCAGGAGGCAGCGACCCAGCCCGTCGACAGTGTTACACATTTGGTTGCCGTGACCGAGGATACACCCTGTGTTGCTACGAAAAACAAAGACCCCGATGCAGATTTCGTCGACAGAAAAAGTACCAGGTAAGACACTTTTTTGGTTTTTCCCTGAAATTGTGGTCCCTTGCCGATTTTCCGTAGATCGATTTCCTTCTTTTTTCTCATTATTTGCCGGTTGTATTGTTTAACTAACTAATCACGGGGAGGAACAGGGAACGGCAGGGTCGGTGGTAGACGATATCGAAAACTGAACGTCTGAGAACTTGAGGTATCTTTACCTAGGGCTCTATCGGAGGCGCATTATTCGACTTTAACTCTTTTAAGTTGATCGGCGGCAGAACCTTCTACGTTTCTTTGTATCTTCAGCCACGTTTTTTTATTAGAATATTATCTTGTTGAAAAAATATTCCGCCATGTGTTTTTTCAATAATATAGTATTAGCAGTATAGCCCGGCGTTTGCTCGGGTGTAATGAACGCTTTAAAACTAATCCATGGTCCTGGAGCTCAGACTCTTTCCACTTAAAGCGAAACCGGAGACTGAAAGAAAAATGAATGGATGTAAGTCAAATTTTGATTTCCTGTTATCGATATCAAATAAGGTTTTTTCGTCGTAAACTGGAATTTGAAGGCTGAAAGAGTCCTCTGAATAAATAGTATCATGGCTGAGAGTAAGAACTACAATTATACATACTTAGAGCCAAACCAGAAGCAGAGACTAAAATAAAAGGGCTGAAAAAATACAGACATACAGACAGATAAACAGACACACACACAAACATCTTTCCTTATATATATATATATAAATTTTCTGCACTATTGTAAGAACTGCTACCTTGAAACTTCTGAATATCGTTTCTTATGTCTTTGTCTATGAGTGTATCAAATTTGATTAAAATCGGACCAATTCTTTATAACCCGATTTTTTCGATTATCGATTTTCGATATTTATCGGGGGTACCTCGACACAAAACCTAGCTAAGAACACTCGCAGACGCTTATAGTACAACTGTATAAATTTTCAAGGAATCTGTACAGCCGCTTCAGAGTCTATAGGTAACGGACACACAAACACAGACACGCACACACATACACACACAGACAAAGTTCCATGTATAAATAAGTTTAGATTTCTCAAATACTAGATATAACTGTTAGATATATTAGAATTCAGAAGAATCACCAACATGGGAAAAATCACGTGAAAAAGAAAAAGTCAAATAAATAATAGAGTGTTGATGATAGTTGTTTCGTATGATGGTATATAATTGGTACATGTTATATGATAAGAATTTGTAATATAATCGAGTTTGTTCAGGCACATCAGTTTCCGTTACATTCTCACTGACGTGACGTGGCTTCCCTCTTTTTAACAAATAGTTTAATGGCAAATGCTCCCAGTGGTATTTTCCTGGTGTCATGAATACATAAATTTAAACGTGCTACTATATTGACATCAAGTTCCTACCCTTTAACAGTTGACTATATAAATACAACTGTCACTTCAAATACAATAGTTTATTTTCTAGCAGTTCCCAATTGTGGAACTCACTTCCGTTCACTCTTCTTGGACATTATACATTATTTAGTTTTCCTCAGCGCTCCCTATTCTCAGTTATCTTTTTATTTGTTTTACTTATAAACCACTGCATACTAGTCACATTCTAATCTGGATAGTCATTAAATTATGTAAAATTGTTGTTTTCCTAACGTTGAGACTGACATATGTTGTTGGGGAAAACGGAAAAATACATAAAAGTGAAAACTGCTATCGATCGTCAATATAGATATAGATGGAACTACAGTTTACGGACACATTTTAAACTGATAAGAATATCTAAGATCACTATTGTAAAAAGAAAACGTATCCCTTGCAATACGTCAAAACCAAGTTAATATCATTTCATCCTCACCGAGCAGAGCGTGAGTTTTCGGAAGTCGCGTTTAAATGTTTGTTTTCTCAACCAGACTCCAATATTTGGATATCTGTTAGACCTCATGTCCAAATCGAATGTATGATTCATTTCTAACAGTGCAGGTAGAATGCTCGGCTCAATCTATGTAAACCTCAGTTTAGACTAAAAATGGAATTTTACTACCCTATCTGGTTTGGATTTGCCTAACCTTTACCATTCAGCTTTCATAGAATCAACGAGATTCATACTGTCTTTTGAGGAAGCAGGAATATTTTCTACTCGGCAACATTTGTGGTATAGCATAGACGCATACCAGAGTGATCTAAATTGTATAATCTTCAAACCAATGTTGATAATTGGCTTGAAATATAACGACGAACCCCGTGTTTATAAAATTATATTCACTTATTCAGTTTATTATAGAGAGATAGCCAGATGAAGCACGCACATACAAGTGAGTAACGGCTGGTAACGGCTGGAGTTGTCTTTTCTTGAGTTATTTTCGCGTCACGAGCATGTCTGCTATCTGATCTGTCCTCTGTGTCAGGTCTTATATATAATTTCCGGCTCGGTTGAGCTTCAACCAATTAATCATTTCCGGGCAGGACTAATCAACAACTATTGTTTTTGTCAGAGTTGCATTTTGACGTAAACTTATTATTGTTTATTTCATTGTTCAATTTCTTCCAGCTTTGTCACCCTGATGCAATGCCTGTTTATTTCATAGTTTTCACAACCAAAACATACTTTTATTCTCTCTTTGAACATTGTTACTGTATTATTTTTATTATTTATTTATTTTTTTTTGCTTCTAATCGAAAAATTTAATTAAATCATATTCTATTAATATTTCGTGATCTTGCAAACAGGAATTTTTGATACGATGTAATATTTATTTTTTACATTCCAGCTTAGGCTGAAATCATCGTGTGTTTTCTTTTTCTTTCGACAGGAATAAATACTTTCCAAATGCAATTATATTTTGTTTGTCCTTGGAATATATAAAACCATTTTTTACCCACACAGTCCACGTTGCAAGACTGCCGGTACTCTATCCTTATTTCAATAGTAATGTTTTCACGAGATCTATTCTTACAGTATAATATTTCAGACAGCTTCAGCAAGTAGACACTATGCTACAAGCAAAGGATTTTCATTGCCTCCTTATTCATGGTGTGACGAATAGTTTTAATTTTTGTATCTCATTTTCCGAAAAATTGATACTTTGTGGAACAGGGCATCTTCTCAAAACACTTTAACCACTTTAAGTAGAACTTATTTTATATCCTTCTCATCATTGAAAACACCCTTATATTCTTCTTATCAGTGAATAAACAATATATATATATATATATATATATATATATATATATATATATATATATATATATAATTTGAATTCATTTAAACATACACTGAAGCCTCGCAAACACTATGTACATCTTTGCAAAAACTACAACTCTAATAACCCGATTCTCATACAAAAAGACAATAACAATGGAATTTCTAATAAAAAAAGAAAAAGCCAACACGGAATAACATAGAAGTATTTTAAATAGACTGGGGTTTTATTGTGTTTAGAAAATAAGATTGTTTTTTACTGTGTTTAGAAAATAAAATATTTTTTCTGACATATTTCTATACTTGACCGTGTTTGACAGTTTTACAAAAAGAAGGCAGTCTTATTACTTTAGTTACATACATCAAATAAATTCCTACATTCAGGTAAAAATAAAGATATTCTCTATGAATTGCTAAAATAATTGTCGGAAATTCTTCAAAAGCAAATTAAATTAGCGGACTATTTTATACATTTATGTGCCGAAAAGAAATAATTTTTAGGAAATAAATAGAAATAAAAAATTTAATATAAGTAACATGTCAATTTTTAATAAATGTGGGATTTCTATCTAAATACACAATTACACATGAACACACATCGACCAATATGTACAGACTGAATGACTGTATATATATATATATATATATATATATATATATAGAGAGAGAGAGAGAGAGAGAGAGAGAGATCAGTTCAGTTAACATATGTCATATAACATTAGAATTAATCTCTGTCATGATTGTAGAAGTTGTAAATATCTTTAATCATTTCACACGAGTTAACGTGCCAAATATTTTATTGCATTGAACTAAAATTGAGATACAAATGAATCCCAAAAGAAAATAAAGAAACAAGTCCCTCGTTTCGATCATTCTAGAAAGTATTTACTTTGCTTTTTATGTCATTTTTTTGTTTTGTATTAAAAAAAAGATGTCACTTCTTCTTAAACATTAATGGACTTTTGCCTGATGACTTGTCATTTTCAAACGTTTAAGTCAATGAATTAAATGTGCTCTTGGGATTAGAGATGGATTTAAATAATTACTGATGTAAAGGCCCTGACGCAAAAGTCAAAGATGAATCAGATAAAGAAAATGAAGTAGCGTCAGACATGAGAAAGGCGTTCAACTTATAGAAATGAGTGACACACAGATTTCCCACTGGCTTACTTTCAGTTCTGAAGCATTTAGTTGCAAATATAATGTGATCAGTTTTATCCTTAAAGAAATAAAATGGAAACAAAATCGAATAAAGTGTTACGCGGTTTTTTTTTGTTTTTTTCGATTTTTATTTCTCCTTTTGTGTTCTCTTTTAAAAGAATTTTTGTATCTTCAGGTTGATTCTTGAGTGTATGCAACGATTTAAGGGATGAGAGAGCGGAAAACAGTGTGAGACAGCAGCGTAAGAAAACGATTGTGAATAGAATAAAGGAATGAGAAGAGATTGGCAAAAAATTAAACAGCCCGAAGTTAATTCTGAAACTGCTGAATTAAAAATGGAGATGAATTCGAAGGGATTTTTAAGAGAAATTGTCTGAAAATGAGAAGAAGAAAAATTGATAGTGAAAAACAGAAAAGAAAAAGAAAAAATCCAATCAAATCTAAATAACAAATCGAGGGATTAATTTGAAAACAGAAATTGGGCCTCGGAGGGAGAGAAAAGTCCACAATAAAGAAAATAAAAACGATAAAATAATGTACCTTAAGAAAAGGGAAAGTGATAAAAAAATTATAAAAGAAGAGATGGAAAGAGTAAAGAAGAAAATGCACGAAGGAAGAAGAATGAAAAAAAATAGTCTAGTAGAAGAAACAGGAACATCATTAGCGGATACCTGAAATAATTTATTTCGCAGGAGCACCACATATATTTCAGCCGTAGCAATAGATGTGCATGTAATGTAAAACCGACTAACCGAGTCCCTGACATGTAAGTCTAATTTTGCCTTCAAACGTTCGTTGCCCTAGATCTTACTTCAGCCGATGAAAAGTTTACCTTATTCAGTCAGTCAATTATGTGCCATACATAATACACGCTTGGGCAATCATGTCTCGTTCGAGACATGATTGACTGGGCAGAAGATTGCCATTACTTGCTGTATGTATGTATGTATGTATGCCGCATTCACCCTAGTCGGGTTTAGCCGGCTTCCTCCCTGACGGAGCAAGTCTCATTGGGATTTGTTTAAGGGCAGGGTCCCAAGTCCTGCCCTGTTATTTAACCCATAACTGGAGGAAAAGGACGGATTAATACCTTTACCAAGGATACCAGCGCGCAAGTGACTGCAGGGCATTCAACTGGAATTCGAACTCGGCTCACCGATTTCTCTTTCCGAGCCGATATCCACTGCACCACAACGCACATCCGTCACTATACGCTTACAGCACCTGGTATTCCCAAGCGGTCACCCATCTAAGTACTGACCAGGCTCAACGTTGCTTAACTTCGGTGATCAAGCGAGAACCGGTGTATTCAACGTGATATGGCCACTTGCTGTGGTAGACTGTAACCAAGGCTATAGAACACAAGTTGTACTGCTATTTGACGCTTAGCCGGAAAGAAGCGACCTTTCCTCAAATTTATTGGCACGTAAGTGAATACAACAGATTCCACTGAAAATTCAATTCCGCTCTCTCGTTCCGAGCTGATATCTAGCGCACTACAACGTCCATATGTAGATGACCCATGAGTGGAGCAAGGTGTACTCATCTTTTTTTTTCAAAAAGTATTACCGAAATGCGAAATGCACATTATTGAATTTTATTTTATTTTAATCTCGTTTCGTCCGATTATATTCCCGATAATTTATAAAAAAAACCATATATCCAAAGTATAAATCAAGAGGTTTTAAAATAAAAGGGAATATTGGTCAGTTAAGGGCCATATGTTATACAAGCTTTGAGCGATCATGTCTCTTTCGAGACATGACTGGACAGAAGATTATCTCCCAGTAGGATCCCATTGCTTTCTGCGGTAGAATGATCGCTGGCCAAGTCTGTATAACCTAAACAGTAAAATTATTTAACCCATGACTGGAGGAAAGAGACGGATTAATACCTTTCCCAAGGATATTTGTGCGTAAGTGAATATAACGAATTCAACAGGAATTCGAACTCCGCACACCACTTTGTCGTTCCGTGTTGATATCCATTGCACTACGACACACATCCGCTAATATATATATAATATAAGGGTAATAAAAGTAATCACCGGTTCGTCAGTCAGTTCAGTGCCATACGTGATACTCGCTTTGGGCGATCATGTCTCGAAAGAGACATGACTGACTGGGTAGAAGATTATCCCGCAGTAGGTTGCCACTGCTTTCTGCGGTAGACTGGTTGCCAGCCAAAGCTATAGAATGCACACTGTCATTTAACCCATAACTGGAAGAAAGAGACGGATTAATACCTTTTCTAAGGGTATTTGCGCGTAAGTGAATGCAAGGAATTCAACTAGAATTCGAACTCGGTACCCCTATGTCACGCTCCGAGTTGATATCAACTGCACCACAACGCATCACCGTTTCGTACTATGTCTAAATTCCACTGACCAGGACAATTCTATGCTTGATTAAGAACCGTGAACAGTGTTTTCTGACTATCTTAATAAAAAAGGCTTTTTTCCCTCCCACATTTACATATGTTACAATTTAAACTACTCTCATCTGACTATAAAAGGTTTACGAAATTTGACTTCATTCGAGGCACATTTTTTATCGTCCATATTTATGAATTTGTTTTGTTTTTGCTATGTATCGAAAAACACGATATGACATTCAATACTTTTATCCATGTTAGTCACACGGGTCAACGTGCCAAAAATAATTAAAAGAAATTAAAGAAAATTATTAAGCTGATGTTAAATTTGCTGCAAAAAATATTGATTTATTCAAGATCTATGATGGGCTGTCTCTAATTTGTATTCAAATAGGTTGTATTGTTTTTCATTTTTTTACACCATTTTTCATTCAGTTTATAAACTAAGGCCCTCAAATAAAATATTATTGGATACAAATTAAAAATAGTACATTCAATTTAAAACTAAAAACAAAGCATTCAATTCAAAAACTAACATATTCAATTTAAAAACTCTTAACATTAACGGACAAGGCTGCTTGCAGATTCTCATCCAACTCTATATTTGACTAATCTAGAGTACCCTCTCCCGACTTCCCTATTAGAGTCGAGTCTGGACTGTACGATATATGCATTACTCCGACAGTAGTATCCTGTGGAAAAATCAAAAGTTGACCCCCATAAGATGAGCGGTGGTGATGGAATCCCGATGATTGTCCTTAAGAAATGTGCCCCTGAACTCTCCTTTCTCCTGTCTAAACTCTATAACTACTGCCTCTCTGCTTCCTGTTTTCCTGCATAAACTCTTCACCGACAGGCAGTATGACTTCCGCTTTACCAGGTCCACGGCCGTCATGCTAACGACCATTACGGAGTACATATTCCAGGCTCTTCAGGAGTCCGGCGAGGCCCGTGCTGTTCTTCTGGACATCTCCAAGTCTTTTGATAGGGTTTGGCACGTTGGCCTTCTATGCAAGCTACGGGGTTACGGTATACTATATTATTATGTGATATGTACCGACTTGGCGGCTCGACTACAGCCACTTTCCCACCGACGGGATGTGGCTTCCTTTTGTCTGTTCTATAAATACTTCCATGGCTCTTGCTCCAACGAACTTAAATCACTGGTACCTCTGCAACAGGTGTTTACTCGTGCAACCTGACTGGCAACTGAGTCACAACCATTCACAGTTAGATCAACCAAATGCAGACGACAATTCTACTCCTTCAGCTTTTTTTCTCGCACTTCCCGCCTGTGGAACTCTCTTCCTTATTCTAGCTTTCCTGACAGCTACAACCTCCTGGAATTTAAATACAAGGTTAATACTCATCTTTTAACCAGTTGACCCTAGTTCTTTCTTCACCACCCTGTATATCTTTTCCTTTCACTCCACCTCTGCAACTGTCATCACAGCTGTATTCCCTTCCTCCTCTAGCTCCTTCCTAACTGGTTCGTCATTCTCTTCACTTTTCTATCTAATCTTTTTACTCTTATGTAGCCCCCTGCACATCAGTGGCGTCACCGCCTTGCTCGGGGTGATATGATTAAAAAAAAAATTAAAGAAAGAATTTACAATTCACTAAATCTAATTTAACGTTGTAATTTTTACGGTAGTGCTACATAAATTGATAGTACTTATTTACCTCTCTTGGTTTTAATCTGAACTCATTTCTTTAGCTAACAGGAATTTAAATTAAAAGATGAGTTTGATGCCATTTTATAGGGATGACAAAAATATTGCTCTGTTTGAAATTGAACGTCTTACAATTTAATGTGAATGCCTTAAATTCTAAATTGAATATTTTGATTTTATATTTGAATGCAGCAATATGTAATTTGAATGCCTTATTTTTTTAATTGAATAAAAAATGATGTAGTTAAATTGTTTATCTATGTTGCATATGATCCATTTTCGTACACAATTAATTTACAATATTATTTTTTTTTAATGATTACTTTATGTAAATTGAGATATATTAGTGGTGGCCCCGTATCATATATTTGAAAGTGACCCATATCATTTACTGGGGAGCGGATTGAGAACCTTGCACCCACCCTGCTAATAATAGAGGTAGAAGTATTTGTCAGAAAAATATATTTTCATTTCACTTTACTCTATCTGTATTTCAAGTTTTAATTTATGCTGATTGAGCTTCTAGTTAAACGCATTTCAGAATGAATGATTTATATTTGGAAATAGATTTGTTGATATAAAAAAAGAAGATAAGTAAGTCAAGTCAAAATGTTGTTCAGAAACGAAGGCTAAATTCCCAATTATAATATATTATGTGAATCTGTAATGACTTTCGAAGAGAGTATTTTTTGTACATTTACAAATAACGCTGACGATTTTTTCGTAAAGTTAAACCAACATTTATGTATTAGTATTGATGGGAGTTTTTTTTAACATTTTGTTTGGAGTAATATGAATGTCAGTCACTTAATTGCTATACGTCATACACATTTTGGCGATCATATATCCAGAGTGACGAGACTGACTGGGCAGAATATTTTCCCGCAGTATGTTGTCGTTACTTTCTGCGGGAGACTTGTTACCAACCAAAGCTATACAACCTAATCTTTCCAGCTATTTAACCCAAAGCTGAAGAGGATGTAACTGATAAATAACTTTCTGAATGGTATTTGCCCGTAAATAAACGCAACCTATATAACTTGAATTTAAACTCGGCTGTACGGTTTTTCAATACCAGCCGATATACCCCGCACCGCAACGTATATTCCACAATACTAAATCAAACATTTAAACATCATAATTATTATATTGACTTTTCTCTTCTATTTACATGTGATATTCATTTTAGCTGTTGCTATTGTTGAACATCATTTTCAGTTCTGGTGATCCTGTTGCACCATTTCAACGAGCCCCGATAAATGGTTCTCGGTAAAAGCCCACAGGTCTCATTCGCTCGAATCTATTGAAACCACTGAAATGAGAAAGCAGCTGACTGATACTTCAAAATGAGTTTAGGGCCATTCATCGCATCCATATTCATGTATCAGTCAGACGATCTTATTTAAGAAGAGATATTAACGAAAGTGAAGAAATTAAAGGAAACTATTTTCATAACCCTCCAAGAGAGAATATGCAATATTACAGACACGATCCATGTTAACGAGTAAAGTAAAGACGTTATGTAAGTGTATATTCGGAGAATATATTTTCTTACTTCAACTCAATCTCTATTTCTTTTAATAAAATGCTCAGAAAAAATACAATGTTGGCATTAATTTATGCTTTTTTATATGTTCTGCCCTGATCATTTCTTTGTATTTCATCATCAATTCTTATCTAATCCTACTATTAAGTTGCTCCAAAACTAGATGAAACTTAGGCATGATACCGGTTATCTGTGCCTAAATTGGAATCTAATAACCTGTTAGAAATTAGAGTATTTCGCATATTTATCAGACTGTCTTCTGGAAATGGTAGTAATCTATGTTTTTTCCACTGAGCTAATTATCTTAGTTTTGTCTCTATTTTTCCTGATAATCAAACTATGAAAAGTGTAACTAAATATTAAAGGATCAATATAAAGTCAGCAGTTTAAATTTCGAATGCATGTAATTGCATAGATAATAACGATCATCTACGCCCTCAAGATGTGAACGCAGTACACAGATACTTTCAACTGTCATCCGACATTTTGATATTAAACTTGCACGATGAAATGGGTTTTCCATAATAGAGAGAAATAGTATAAATTGTATAAGAAATCGTAGTGAGGTTGAGTCAAGTTTTTTTTAAATTGCTAGAAAATAATGGTTGGTATTAGGTTGCTGAAAAAATAATGGCCGATTTTAAAAACATAACTTTATTCTTGAAAAATTAATCGTAGTAATATTGAACTTAGTCAAAATACGATCCTCGAGCATGTATGCATTATTGACATCGAGTGATGGGATTATTTATTCTTCGTTAATATAAATTTATTGGCTGTGGCACAACGCAAGCTTTAAAAGCTGATTCCATCTCTGGTTTGAACGTAAATGTTTGCTATATAAAATTTGCTTAATTGCTTAAAAAATGATAACTAATGGGTGAAAGCCAAGAAAAATATGGAGAAAGTGGCGAAGTTTTGCATGCCAAGTTTGTGAGTTTTTGCAACATTTGTTCGAGAATTATTGTGGAGCTGAATTGCACCACGTCGATTCACAGATGTAAATTTTTCTGCAGGAGTGCATGCATTTCAGCAAACTAATTGCAGTAAATATCTTCATTAATTCTCTGATTGGCTTCCAGAAGGCTGTAGTGGACAACAACAATGGCAGACCACCAGGCAGTCACTATAATCTTCCGCTATACAATTTTGGCTTTTGGAAATGTCTGGGGTCTTATCACGCTTAAGCTATTGACATGACTGTTTACGGTTACCATAAATGTTCTACTTTTCATCACAATGGACCTATTTGATCAAAAAAGGGATAATTGGTGCGCAGAAAGAGCACTGAACACTCTTTAAAACGTCGAAGGTTTTGATTTTCATTGAGATCATGAGAAAGCAATTTATTGAGTTTTCTCCTTGCCAATATTCTGCAAACGGCGTGAAACTTCTGCAGTGCTGACATCAAATGTGTGGGACATCTCTCTAACCTATATTTTGTCCAATAACTGCTTCAAATTTGTTCGTAGTCAAGGCTGTCTAACCATCCTCTGCCTTTATTATCTTCAAGACGCTCGTAATCAGTACGGAATTACTAGAACCACCTTAGTTCTACCCAATCCCTTGTAGAATATCTCGCCATGCTTTGTGGATATTGGCACAAGCTTGGGAGGAACTGTGCCCAAGTTTGTACTCATCCAAAAGAAATAAGCAAATATCATGTTTTATCATGTTCATAATTAAAGGCTTCTATGCTTCAAGAATATTTCTGTCTAAAAATAATTTAAACATTATTAAAGAGCACACATTACATCTGCCGGGAAGACTATGGTAAAATGTTTTTTTTTTTCAAACAACAAAACTTTAAGTGGCCATTATTTTTTAACAACCTAATACAATAAAGACGGCGGATACTTTCCGATACTTTTCTCTTGCGAGTAAAACAAAGATACAAATGTGCTAAGTGCATTTTGGACAAATATCAGCAGCACTGGAAACTTCGGGCGCTCAAAAGACAGGCGATAATTGACAAGTACTGTAACAACAGAAACAGAAACATCGACTAAGCTTACATATAAATTCAAGGCTGCTGATGTTTAGCATTAAACTGGCTGAACAGTGTAAGCTGTATTTCATGGAGTCTCGTCATCGTCGAACAACAAACGAAATATTTTTCCATTGCCTTGTCAGATAAACATATCTCTTTTTAAATGAAGACAGAACTCTATGTTGAGTTGAGTCAATAAGGCTATGGATCGAGCATGGCAATGCTGAAATAAATAAAATGATGCTATCCCAACGGAAATTAAGTTTCCGCTTACAGCTCTTCTTTAGTAGGACATTAATTTCGAATTGATCTTTCAAAGGGAGATTTCTTTTTTCAACCACATAATGTAACAACATATACATTGTATCTGTTTAGCAGTAAACTGCTTTCCAGAATTCTCCAGGTTCTCATACTATCAAGACAGTTATGAAATGTTCAGTCTGGTTAAAACCTAAAGAATACGAGCTACAGCAAGCTTTTGTATGCGGATGATATAATGACAGAGAGCTTGGAATTCTAAGTCGGAGTGCATAATTCTAAGTCCATAACGATAAATCGGGGAGCCGAGTTCTAATTCCACTTGAGTTCTTTGCATTCACTTGCGCGCAAATTCTTTTGGGAATGGTTTTACTCTGTGTCTTCTCTACAGTTATGGGTTAAATAACAGGACAATTTGATTCCTATAGCCTTGGCTGACAACAAGACTACCGCAGAAAGAAATAGCAAACTTCTGCGGGATAATCATCTACCCAGTCAGACATGTCTATTTCGAGACATGATCGCCCACGTGTGTAACCCGTATGATACTTACTGACGTACTCATATTTACTTATGCGCAAATTAACTTGAGTGAGATAATCCAATTCTTTCCACACAGATATGCCTTAATTCGTAAGATGTGTATGAGCAACACCATTTTTCTTTCCATTCACATAAATTCTTCAAATCTAAAGATATCTTCTGACTGAAATAACATTTAAATCTTTGAAGATCGGTAAAATGTAAAACCTATTTGCCAGTCAAAATTTAGGAATAGAAGGATAAGTTTTAAATACGTTATTGGTTAATGTTTTTATCTAAATTTGAACCTTATAGAATTAGTAAACCTTTTCATTTAACATTAAACCACATGAAAGTGGACACAGTAGATGCAACTCAGTTACGGATGGACCGAGTAAATTACTAGATTGACGTGTAGAAAAAAAGATGTGTATACAGCTCTTTCAATGTGCTTCTATCTCGCGTTAGTAACAACCTTTCCGTAGATTAAGGTTATCAGCACTGAAAGAAGAGTCAGCGAGCCAAGTATATATTGCAGCCTAGAATATTGCATACAGGCATGAATCCAACTATTCTCCACCAACTGATTGCCTCTTAAAATCTAACGTTTAGATCCCATAAAGATTTATGGGAAAGGAAAGTATCCATATGTTCTCTTACAAACTATTGTTAGAATTGGATTCTATCGACATGCAAACTTTAAGAATATTAACTAAGTATTAAAAAGTTAACAGTAAGACATTTCATTGTGTTTAACATCTCGACTATCTTCCTACAGAACACATTGCTATTTAAATATAAAGATTATCTCTTAACTCTTCTTTTTACAAGTTGTTTAAACATAGATTAAAATCCGCAGAGATTAGATAACATAATACACAGATTCGTTTATTTTTCTTTCGATGTTCAATATTGATTCACACGATGAATGGTTTACCTTTCTTTATTTTCTACTATTCTAAATCGACGACGGTCCGATTCACACGTGATTTTGAATGTCCTTGTGCCATTGATGTATATCTGAAATAAACGTATTCTTCGCATCAGCTCTTTTAAATGCTTCCTTTTTTCCACTATTCCTTAAATCTATATCCACAGACATTTACATCAAGACATACCAGGCTACTTACACAGAGCTAAATCACCATCAGGAATTTACACGAGATACTAGATTAGCAACTAGGTCCCACATTTTACAGTTAAACAGATGAGATGTACCCGTAAATTCTACTCCAATAGCTTCTTTTCTCGCATCTTCCCCCTGTGAAACACCCTTCCACAAGTTTGCTTTCCCGACAGCTACAATCTTCAGGTGTTTAAATGTAGGGTCAATAGACACCTCCTATCACTCTAACTCCCAATTATTCTCAGAAAACTCTCATCTACCCAACCCTCATTCTCGGTATCCTTACCCGCCTATCACCCACCCTCTGACATTTCCTATATTTAATCATCCTTTCTCCACTCTATATAGCCCCCTGCGCAGTAGTAGCAGTGACATGCCTTGCTCGGGGTGAAACGCTTATAAAAAGAAAATACACTTCGAATTCCATGGGTAAGAAAAAACATTCACTTTGACAGTTTCTTCTACAGAATATCTACTTTTTTGAACAACCACCAGAGAGAATACTTTCCTGACCTCTATAGACATAACCTCTTCATTATTATTTGCCGTGCTGCGTAAGATGATAACCTGCGTCAGGAATCAACGTTTCTGGCGAGTAGGTTTGAGAAGCGTGAAATAACCCCCATAATTGATTTTTTTTCTTAGGTCTAGGCTCAGCCTGTTGGCAGCAACTAGCGGCTAAAGCTTTATAATAAAATGACCAACGATAAATGTTATATAAAAAGTACAATTCAACAAGAAATATAAAAATACATTTTCATAATAGTAATATCGTATGCAAATGAAGAACACAGTATATATAGAGAGAGTACTTGAAGAAATAGGACAGAATATATGCTTTCGTCAAAGAGAACACGCAGGGGTGTGCTATGACTACTGCAGCTCATATTGATATGTGAAATATAATAGTAAAAGTATATTACTTCTTATTATCTCCAAAACATATATCTAAACACATTTCCTCTGAAAGTATAGGAATTTTATAAAATAAAATATGTGTAATTGTAAGCAAAGAAAGTTACGTACAAATATTTTGATTTCGGCATTTATTAAACCAAAGCTGTTGATATGCAGCTATACAAGTTTAAACAAACGAAATGATGGAACTGCCATTAGTCTATATAATATCCAAAAACTTCTTAAAACGAACGGTACTCCAAAATAATATTTCAACAAAAGTACAAAATAAAACACACAGTTATCATCGTCTCTAGTTGTGATGTCCCCACAAAATCTATATGCACAAATGCTATTCAACTGTTAAAGCAGAATAACGTTTATATTTCTTTCATTACTTAAATTCTTACAAGGAAATTAAATTCCAGCATTAACTGACCCATCAGGAGTTCATATGTTGTTAAACAAACACACAAATCAATCAAGTAAGATTTATTTGCTTTCAACAATTTCATTCTGTGACATGCTTTATGTCTCTTGTGAGATCTACTTGATTAAAAAAGAAAACCAGCTATAGCTTAATAACGTAGTTGACTCTTTTGTTTCGTCTGCAGAAGCAGGCTGTCAAGAAAATGTTCTACTCTGATTTTAAAAAAATCCTAGAGAAGCCAACGGGAAAAGATTCCATTAACTTTCCTGAGAAGTACATCGCATAAACACAGATAATAAAAGACGAAAGGAAGACCTATGATCGGCTATGTACAAAATGAAGCAGGGGAAATACAGCAGACACATATAAAAGTAAACATTTTTAAGCAGTTAACTTTATCGACAGTTTATTACGTAACTAATTTAGATATCTAATGGAAAGACAGCAGTTTCTATCGCTAGAACGTACATCAGTGCATGAGCAGTTCATCTCGGTAATAAAAATTAATCTCTTGAGTAAAAAGCGGAGAAAAGTTTAAGTGCTCGAATCTCATAAACAATAGCAATATTTTCTCCTGGTCTCACATTTATTGCGTATGCCAATGAGTAATAGACTACTCACCAAAATGAGTTTGCTACTGATGTACAACATTTATAGAGGATTCATATCTAACCTATTATATACATATACATAGATGGCGTCACCATTAAATTTTTTACCGTTAGATTTATATTCAAATATACTAATCTATGATATATATATATATATATATATATATATATATATGTGTGTGTGGTGGGGGCAGAGTGTGTGTATTTGTGTGTGTATGTGTGCTTGTGTTAACAAATATAAATATTATCCTACGTCTATATAGCACGGCAAGGAATTCGTTTTTTATGCAGTCATCAGGTGCATATTTCAAATATTTAAAACATGCACCTGATGATTGTATGACGCATGAAACACCGAGTCTTTTCATAACCGTAAGATAATATGCATATTTATAATTGTACATATAATACAGTTCTGTTCATACATTCAGCACTGTAATATTAAAACATGAAAAATAATACATTATATATATATATATATATATATATATATATACACCCTCCTCATAGGTACAATTATTGATTTACGTCACAATATATATATATCCTGGGATAAAAGCAATCGGAGTCTAACCGTACTGATGAGCTGTGATACAGCGAAAAAGATCTGTCTGCGGATGACTATATATATATAACACGAACAATGTGTATAAGCAAAACACAGATATATGAGGATCTGCCGCATCTTGACAGATGATAGCCGCCTAATAACTTTTGTTTCTCATATCGTATGTTTCTTGCATGAATCCGAAGTAAATATGCCAGGCCGGCTGTGGATTTGCATGATTTCCCAGACAAGTGAGAACGAACAATTTGTTTGCCACAAGCCTAATGAATTCATACCGCTCACTCTGATTCCTATGCACAAGCCGGTGTCTTTTCAGTCCGGAGCTGGTTTTGCATATCTTATCACGCAGCGTGCAGGCTGTGACACGCTGCTTCTGGTGAATGACCAGGGAGGTTTTACCTTCATGTAATTTTACGTGAATCACCCAGCCAGCCTTTGAAATAAAAATGTGCTAAGATAAATCACATTTGCTATCGTTGATACCCTTGTCGAATTCATGGTTATCACCCATTCGAAGTAGCCTCTTCCACCGTTGTTCTTCAAGACTACTTTCTTTGAAGAGTTTACAGCTGTCTAATATTTCCCGTCTATGACTATATCGTGTTGAATGCACTGGTTCCAGTCTGATCACCGAAGTGAAGTAATATCGAGCCTAGTCAGTACTTAAATGAGTGACCATTTGGGAATACAAGGTGCTGTAAACGTAAGGACCAAGAATGGTCCACCGATCCTCCAGCTGTGGAGGTTGGGTGCATGGCTAACAACACTACCCCGTGAAAAACAGTCTGTTACAGAAACAGCAACATAAATTTGCTGCCGTATACACCATTGGGTGTGATGTATAAATGATGAAATGATGACTATTTGCCCTCTAGATCTATCTAGGGCCAGCTGCTTCCAATTGTTGATATCAACTTCAAGCCTTTTTAGATTGTTCTTAATACAGTCTTTGTATTTTTATCTTGTGTTTTTTTAAAATCATATCGCCCCAAGCAAGGCATTTTACTGTCACTGATTTGCAGGGGGTTAAATAGGAGAAAAGTTATGAGAAAGCGTGACATCTTATAGGGTTCTCAGAAAGTGGGTGAGAGAAAAATGAGAATACTGATGAGAATGGAGTGCACAGAGACGGGAGCATGAAAGAGAGGATGCAGTTTAGTGAGTTAGGAGATGACTATTGACTTACTTTAATTCTTGGAGATTGTACCTGTCGGGAAAGCAAGTAAATGGAAGGGAATTCCAGAACGGGAAGTGCGAGAAAAGAAGCTGTTTACAATTTACAGTAAAATGGTGGGACCTAGTTGCTAATCTTGTGGCTCGAGTAAATTTATATCTAGGAGGCATCAGTGAGCTAAGTTCATTAGAGCGGAGGCCGTGAAAGTATATGTAGAAGAAACACAGAGAAGCCACACTGTTTGTTCTGCGGACGCTTTCCGATACTTATATCACCATAAAACAGTTGTTTTTGAAGTCTACTTTCCTTCATTATCATTGCTTTAGAAAGATGTTATAAGAGACTCTCTGTGCTTTGGCATTTGGCTCTGACAAGGATATCAGTGTCAGGAATTCTGCTTTCCAATCTGGCCTTCACTGTTTGTCTCAGTCATTTCTCCTGGAAACGCTCAAATATTTTTATATGTTTGGTCATTAGTGTCCAGGTTTTTGATACATATAGAAAAGCTGTCAGAACGAAAGCACCACACACACACACACACACACACACACACACACACACACACACACACACACACACACACACACACACCTTGATAAAGTTGGTAATATCACGAGCTGCACAAACTTTTCTTTTTACATTTTTAAAGGCCACGATATCCGTTTGGATGCGTAGATATATTTCCACATTAAACGAATCCTCTTTTGTCATACTTACATATATATATATATATATATATATATATTGTCATACTTATATATTTGTATATATATTATGCATATATATATAATTAGCGAGTTCTTGCATATACATATATATATATATGTACGTGTTGAATAATTTTAAGATGTTTTCTCGAATATTCAAGCCGGTATATATAAATAAATATATCGTTTTGCCGTTTAATTATAAAAAACAGAGAATCTTGTCAAATACGATCATCCATTATAAAAATGAAATAAATTATATATATATATATATATATATATATATATATATATATATATATATATATACATATGTACGTGTGTGTATGTGTGTGTGCATGTCTGTGCGTGTGTTTTACTCAAGAAATCTAGAAAAGTTCAACTGATAACTGGCATGAACGAAGCGAATTGTCAGATGTATACAAATTCCGTTTATATATTTTTAACTAGCAGTATAGCCCGGCGTTGCTCGGATGTAATGAAAGCTTTAAAACTAATGCATCTTCCTGGAGTTCAAACTCTTTGAACGTTGGCACAAAAGACTAAAAAGCAAGAGTTGTTTCGAGTTAAAGCGTAACCGTAGACTGAAAGAAAAATGAATGGATGTAAGTCAAATTTGGATTTCCTGGTATCGATATCAAATAAGTTTTTTCGTCGTAAACTGACATGTAAAGGCTAAATATGTCCTTTGAGTATGGTATCATGGCTGAGACAAAGAACTAAAATTATACCTACTTAGAGCCAAACCCGAAACAAACACTATTTAAAATGGCTGAAAAATACAGACATACAGGCACATAAACAGATACACACACAAACTTCTCGCCTTTTATATATATATATTATCTATTTTCTGCACTATTAGAAGAGCTGCAACCTTGAAACTTCTGAATATCGTTTCTTATGTCCTTGTCTATGAGTGTATCAAATTTGATTAAAATCGGACCATTCCTTCTATAACTAGATTTTTTCGATTATCGATTTTTGATACTCATCGGGGATACCTCGACACAAAACTTAGCTAAGAACACTCGCAGACGCTTATAGTACAACTGTGTAAATTTTCAAGAAAATCAGTCCAGCCCTTTCGGAGTCTATAGGTAATGGACGCACACACACACACACACACACACACACACAAACACACACACACAGACACACACACAGACAAATTTCCATTTATAAATAAATTTAGATAATGGCTTCTTTAGCTTGCCAAATGTAAAACTTTCAAATTCTTTGCGACTGCTTTCAGCTAAGCATAGCAATTTTTTTCTGATACTTTTTACGGATATTCTGTAATTGCTGATTCATCCCTGCTTAAGGACCCACCCAAATACAAACTGTGTGTTATGAGGCAATTATATAAAAGTTTATTTTCTATTACTTTGTCTTTGATGAAGTAAATTAATATTTAATCATCGATGTTGTAATTTTTTGGTAGAAGTTTTTTTTTTAATCAAACCTTTTTCAAAAACGTAATCGTTACGTTTGGTCCAAATTAGTGGTTAGAGAACCACCAAAATGATTTCATTGTTAATTGTTGCGAATTCTTTTTCTTTTAGGTTATGGAAAAATAAGTATTCAAATTTACTGGCTAATATAATACATGCCCTCAAGCCTTTATGAAATTCTTGATAGAGCATGTTGATTCTCCATCTTGAATAGAAGAATTTCAGTTAGTTCGTGTCATAAAAAAGAAATTGCTCGTTGAGAAGGTAGCATTAGCCCTCACGCTTCAAGGCCGCAGAATTAGTTTAGCTGAAGGGATCATAAATCTTTCCGAGAAAGAATGAAAACCTGACAGCTGTAGACAGATTTAAACTGTGGGACGGAAATTTATGTCGGAGTTTCCATCAAAAAATTAAAACGAAACAAAGGCTTACCTTTCCTGTAAAAGACTACATAAAGCCTTCCAGAAAAAGCATAATGAAAAAAAATATAAAAGATAGATTTTTCCTATTCATTTGACGAAATTAGATGAATACGCCGTTGTATTTTCTGCCTTCCGCAATATTTTAGTTCCTCAGTACTTTCCTTTATTTTCAGAAGAGAAAAAATAATCATTTTTATCATTGAATTTTTATTTCTTCTAAAAGAATTGCATAGCCCTTTTTCTTTTTTGTGGTTATCATTTTTGAACCTTTTGAAATTTGTTATTCTGCGGTATTAATTGCACAAGAGTAAAATTTTGTGCGAATTTTGTACTTGTACTTATTTTTACTATACAATAACTCTTTTCCCTTTAGAATTTTACGCATTGATCGAGTCTTATTTTGTGATTTAAGATTATTGTGACCTCAAAAGAGGAGAAGCACATGTTTTTTTAAAATTTTAATTCCATTCCTAATATGTGCTTGTGTCTATTGCAAGGACTTAGATTTGGTGAGATATAAAATCATATAAATGTACTGAACGAGAATTAATAACAATATTTAGGCAACAGTTTAAAACCTGGTCTAATCCCACGTTCAGTATTCTCTAACATTACGTCACAATGATTTGTGAATTCGTACAATCAAAACAATTGACGTATTCCTGAATTTTTGTTTACGCAGTTTTGATCACCGGCGATTGATTAACCTGCGATATGTTTTTCATGTATTTTCAACACTGCTGTAAGCTGGCATTGTTAAAAATTCGCCTTGTGAATCGAGACCTCGAGAGATTAAAGCCATTTTTTCTATGGTCAGTACGTTAACGTTCTAAAGACTTGGCCACGCGCCTATGATAATTCAATGAATCATAGGAATCTTGGGTAATAAAATTAGAGACCGGTGGAATATGCATTCTTGCCATCTGTTGTATTTTTTTGGCAAGTTTGTCCTGTATTTCCATTTTACATTCGCTTTTTACTCTTAAATTTTTTTTTTATGGCACATAATTCAACTACTGAAATTCTAGTATCAGCGTGCATGTATCTTAGGAGTATTTTTAAATAAAATTTATGAGTTAATTATCTCTATGTCCGACACTATCTATCTGAAACCATAGAGAAACTGCTAAAGCAAGACCCTGAAACTGTTGAAATACAATTTACTGAAACATTCTAATCTGTGAGAAGATCTCAAAATGGCCAGCTACTAGGTTCCAAGAACACCGTCTGCTACATTATTATATTGTCTATTCATTAGACTCCTCCTCGTGTACTGTGTTTTTGGCCATCTCTCATGCAGGAGAACTATCATAATTGCAGTTCCTTGTAGAGGTAGCATAATCTTAATGGATCAACAGTTTGTACGATGCCAGAATGCTCAAACCATAGATCTCAATGACTTTTGAATTCGTACGAGCACAACCATCGATGATTGTTACAGAATGTTTGACTCTGCTGATGGCATGTATTTTCATCCACTTTCCAGCCCTCTTGCGTGCTTTGATGGCCTGTCCAGGCCGAATAATTCAAGAATCACCTTCTTTATAAGCCGACAATTGTGTGATTCGAAGCCCTGTATCTGATCTGAAAATGAAGTTTTTACCCAGACATTATTATGATGGAATACGCGTATTTCACTTAACATATTTTTAACGTTTTACATCATTAAAAAAATTGCTAATGTTAAGTTTCAATTTATTTTAACAGTGAGACTTTGTTGGGAATGTTTTAACTTTCATGCAGCTAGTGATTCTTATAGATCCACCAAAATCTATATAATGCTCAAACTGTCCCATCTTCCCCACATGCTGTGTCGCTTCGACTTACCTCTGTTTCTTGTCATCTTTTATATTTTTGTTTCAGCATTTTCTCAAACTCTTCTACGCGCTGTATTTACTTAAGCCCATGAAATATGTTTCACGCTGCTTTCTCTTTTATCTCTTTCCTTCTGTTCTTTCTGTGAGTATTAATCTCTAAACGCCCCTTCCTCATTATGTATCCCAGGAACCACAGCTGCCTCTTCCTGATGTTAGGTATAAGTTTTCTCCATTTTTCAATCCACTGAACCACTTCAACTTTGCTCAAATACTGCGCCCATAGCATCCACATCATCCTTCTGTAGGACTATATTTCTGGTGCCTTGAGCGTCTCCTTAATCCTTGACTAGATTGACCAACTTTCGCTGCTATGTAGATGGACAAATCTCACATAGCAGCCCAGTACTTTTTTAAGTTTCCAATGACATTTTCCAGTCTCTCAGATCTGTGGCTAGCTTTTGAAATGCGTATTTGACCATGACAATGCGTTTTCGTATATCAGTGTCGCACTTTCCATTCTCTATCAGAATATCTCCCAGATATTTAAATTTCTTAAACTGTTTTATTTCAATTTCTCCAACCTGCAGTTGACATTTTGGGATCTTCTTTTTGCAGATGACAATATATTCTGTTTTCTTGGAGTTTATACATTGTTCCATCACCAATCACATTTTATAATAAATATTCTGACTAAAGAAAAGGCAAAATCGTGGAAACTGTGAATACCAGGATTCTTAATGACTATTTCCCAATCATTCTCGCTTCATTATTTTATGAAAACTACTTTCGTAAAAAGTTCAATAAAACGATCGCTAGAACTTTTACATCTAATGCATGAGATCGGTTTAGTTTCCTCCAAACAACTAACGTTAAAATACGTATTTTGTATCTGTTGTTATATACCTAAACGAAAATACGTTTTACCACCGTAATCTAACTTGATTAAAAGAACAACTTTCGCGAAAACATTCGAGTGCTTGCCTGTCATAAACACCTGTCGGATTAAGGAGGTTTTTCTATTACGAGAAGCCAGTAATAAAAGAAATGGTCGGGAGGAAATGCGGTAATCCAACAAACGTCGTATTGGCTAGGAAATCGCATCTAATGCACTGGTTAATCCTTGTCTCTAAAAGCAAATATAAAACATCGACTTTGAATACGTATGAATTCAACAACTGAAAGGCAACGCACTATCGTCTTTAAGCGGTAGAAATGTCTGCATATTACATTCTTGTTGTTGGTTTATCGATCCTTGTATCTTCAATTTTGCTTTTGATAAAAAATAATTCCAGATTTTAAAAAGTATAAAATAAAATGCTTATTCTTCGAGAAGAAGAATTATACTTCTGATATTTGTCTTACACAGCTGATATAAAGCTTATTTTTATTACGAGTATAATATGAAGACATAGATGATCATGAATTTCCACAGCGTCCTAATATAATATATTTAGCTGACTCCCCACTGGAATGGAACGTGGCAAAAGGCCTATTGAAAGTAGAAAATTTGAGCCATTAAGTTTGGGCAAAAAATTTATTGTCTATCTTTTTTTTAGTTGAGATTTCCTCCTGGCATAGCCTCGTCTAGGTTCCTCTTTGCCCAAATGCAGAAAATTAATAAATGTCAGAATAGTGTTCTTCTCAACGCTAATTATATCTAGCCGCCTCCCTACTTTACGTAAAATATTACCCAAATATTTCTTAATGTGGGTGATCAGAACCATATTGTTCGGGCCAGAATTTATGTTTCGTTTTCTTCAGACGCACTGTCATTCAGCGGAGTCTCGTCTGGGTTTCTCTCTGCCCAAAAGCATGAATTAAGACAGAGTGATGAGTAGCGTCTAAGAGACACTAATTATATTCAGCTGCCTACACACTTAAGGAACAAGGCCTATTTATTGTAAGTGATTCGAGGCATACATTTTGGGCAAAACTTTTTGTCTATTTTCCCAAGATGAGACATTACCCTTCGGTGGAACCTCGGCTGGTTTTCTCTCCGACCGAAAGCAGTGAGTTCGACAATGTCAAGTGTAGTGTCTGAGAGATACTGATTATATTTAGCTGCCTCCCTACTTAAGGTAAAGCGTTGCACAGGGCCTTTTTAGTGTGGGTAATCTGAGCCATATAGATCAGCCATAATTTTTTGTCTACTTTTCTCTAGAAAAGCTGCTATCATTCCGCGGAATCTTGTTTGTCACGAGTAGCATCTGAGACAGACTAGACTCCAAAAGCTTATTATATACCAATGTTTGTATTGTTTATACACATCTCTTCATCCGAGCAGCAAGATATCTCTAATTATTTCAAGATTAGGTTGACTTTTTCTTCTCTGGTGATCCTGGTTCAAAACCAATTGTCAGCAGCGACACTTTGTTCCTATATGGCACCTTCCCTCTGGAATCTATAATTCTTCATTTACGTCTCAATATTTAGAGATTGTTTTGCTATTATTATTCTCTTACTGTCATCACTTGATTCAAATATTTATGATAGTGTGAATACGTAAAATTTGTCATAAAAAATTTTCATAAGTAGCTCATTTCGGAGATTTTTTAACTGATTAATGTGTCGCTTATGTTCTTATCTTTGTCTCTTTACAATGTATGTCATTTTGCTTATTTCATAACGCCATATTCGCAGATTTCTTTTCCACGTTGATACATTTTAAAAACATTTCATCTCCAGATTTGAAGTTATACTGTATTTCTGGATGCTCTCGCTTTATTTCCTGGTCATAATGTGTTAAAATGGACTTAAACTTCCTGGTGAATATCAACACTTTAGGCGACATTCCACACACGGTTTTATTCTGAAAACATTCAGAAATATTCGTAACTTTACTTCATCCCACACTCCCAACATATTAGCGCCCTTTTAAATCTCTCGACAAACCGTTCCGCTTGTCCATTTGATTTTATGTTGTAAGAAGAAGTTGTAATATGTTCTATTGCTAATGATTTACAAAAAGTTTTATATTCACTAGACGTGAATTGTGTCCTATTATCTGAAACAACAGAGTCAGGTACTCGGAACTTTGCAAAGTTTTCGTGTTGGAAATTTATCATTACCGATGAAGTCGGTCTTCTACATTTTAATATTTCTGGACATTTAGTGTAACTACCTATTACCACAAGGTATGTTTAACAGTCCTGCGGAGTCTATTTGTTTTTTGGACCGTAGCATATCGGTTTTCGGCCAAAGATTAACATTTATAAGCGGTGACTTCCCTGCAAGAATACAACCTCTGCATGATTTTATTAAATTTTCGATAACTTTATCTATTTTTTCCAATAACTATAAAAAATCATTAAGGATTTCATTCTGGAAATTCCTGAAAGTTTTACGTGAAATTCTTTTAGTATAAGACTTTGCAACTTTGCTGGTATGACATTTCCTACGCGAATAAATACATTATTGCATAATAAAAATGCATTATTTCTTGTAATATTTTTCTTTAAATCATAATTACTTCATTTTCTTTATAAAGCCGTCTTTTTCCGAATTAATTCTTATTTCCTCCAATGTTATGTGCAGTTCTATTACAGTATTGTATAACACATTATTAATTTCATTTTCGGCTCTTATCGCAGCAATTACTGTGACCACAGGTGATTTGCAGATTTCGATATTATTCTAGATAATTTATTTACGTGACTTTGGATGGAAAAAACTGCATTTTATAATTATAGTTCAATAGGATATTTCCCAGCGTCGCATTATATATGATGTATGCTGTTTATCCATGTATCGAAAATCATTGTTTATCCATATACGGAAAATAATTGACAATGGTCTGTTTGTACTATAAATTCTCTACTGTATATGAATTTATAAAGCTTTTTCATTGCAAATATGGTGGCCAGTGCTTGCTTTTCTACCTGGCTAAAGCTTATTTTAGCTGAAATTAATGAACTTAAAGCATGAGTTATTGCTTTAATTTTTCCGTCCTCATATTTGTGTAGTATCAGAGTTTCAATACGTGAAATAACTGTATCTGAATTAACAGCAATCATCACTTTAGAGACAAAATGGACTAGTGACAAGTCAGAACCTAAAACTTTCATGATTTCTTCAAAATCACTTTGACATTCATCAATTCTATTTTATATATTCTGTAGTGGGCAAGGATGTTCTCAATTCATGCATGTTTTTTTATATATACATGATAATAATTAGAAAACGCTAACAATGCTTTTATCTTTGTTACATTTGTTGGGGCACGCATGTCTATTATTGCTCTCGATCTTGAATGATCCAATCATTATCCGTTTGCATCGATAATTTTTCTATGTTTACCGAGACATAAAAAATACGCATTTCCCTTCACTGATCATAAACAGTATTCTTTAGTTCTTTTAAATACATTTTTTTCGTCTTCGGTATGTTGCTTTTTGGTCGTGTTTTTAATAAATACATCATCTACATATGCCTGAGCTCAATCCAAACCGTTATGTATTGTATCCATAAACTGTTGGAATATGTTTGATGCTGCCTTCCTCACAAAAGTCGGTTAAATTTGTATCGTCCTCTATGAGTGTTTTTGGTTAATAGTTTTGTGTTCTTTTGTCTACTACTTCTTGTAGTAAGCACCTAAAAGGTATTATTTAGGAAAAAAATCACAACCATTTGATTTAGCTAAAATTAAATCTGGACTTGATAACGGTTAGTTGCATTGTTTCAAACTTTCATTTAGTCCCGTTGAAATATCAGTACATGCACCAATTTATTATTACTTTCTTTTGCTTAAACTGTTGGTGATACTTATTGCAAAATAGTCTATCTATGAGATCACAACTAATTTCTCCAGTCTCTCTACTTCCTTAAGTATTGGTTTTAAAGATGCAAAAGTTTGTTTTGCTTAAATGTCAGTGTTATTTCCTCTTTACTTCAAATTTAACCTTAGCTTTTGTGCTTGTCCCTAGAATTTCTGAGTGAATTCATGAAAAAATCCTTTTGGATTCATGTTTTTTAATTTTTCTGTTTCCGTATTATCACTAGAGATAACAGTATTTATTTTGTTGCAAAAACATATTATTAGAAGGTCTTAAAAAATCAAATAATGCAATCCAATCTGTTCCAAATAAATTAGCAGTATTCTTTAATACAACCACAACCGCTTTCTTGATTTTTCCAATAAAAGAAATGTTAGAGGTGAATTCATACAAAACCTTGAATCACTTTCCTGAAACTTCATGCAGAATTTTATTAGAAGTCAATGAACTGGGTTTACCCATTTTCTTCATATCTTTTCATTTATAACAGTGATATCAGATCCTGTATAGAGTTGTAATTTTATTTTGACATTATTGATTTCCATGAAAATAAATTTCTTCTTTTGAGATACTTCTAACTTAGTTAAAAACACGTTCAAAAACTTGTTAATTTTCAATAATGATTTTTCTTTTTATTCCATGCATTTGTCATCTTCACATAGGTTGTATTTCTCTCATTTTTTTTCATCTACTGCAAGTAAATTTGTATCTTACCCTCCCACATCCGTAGAATATTATGTTCTTGAAAACCTGTTAATTTTTAAATACTTACGACTACAAACATTAAATATTGAAATGGGGGTTATCGTCTTTATATGTACTGTTTTGTTACAAGTTAAAATATGTCTATAATTTTTTCTCTCAGATAGTAGGACGTTAGGTACTTGTAAAATAACTCTTTCCGGAATACTTGTGATATCGAGTTTTATTTTTTACAAAATATGACGTTATTTTCTGGGGAGTTAATTTGGAATTCATTTCTAATTTAGAAAATATGCTTGAATGTATTTCCTCGTCCTTATTAGAAGTTAAGCTCTGTCCGAATATGAGACAGTTAAATAAATCCAGAGTTAATTAATTTAACTTGAACTTCTCATATTCTTGATTCACGGGTCCTGCAAATGTGAAAAATCTCAATCATTGCACTTTATTAAATTAAGACGTTGCAATCATGTATTAAATAATGAATTCCTATCACGCAAATTTTTAAGAGCATTAAAACAGTTCCATCAGAATTTATCTCATCTGTTTTTTATGTTTTTTTTTTTGTTTTTTTTGGCAAAATAATATTCACACACTTTTTATGTTTGGCAGGAGACAATTTCCTTAACAATGAACTAAATCTTCATCATGAGTTGCAGCTCAGATCTGTTTTTATTTTGACTGTAGATGCGTTTTCGAAATTGAAATGATGCTTTCACGAAACTTCGAAGTTGGCAGGACTCTTTTAAGGGAAAACACACACACACACACACAGATAGATAGATAGATAGATAGATAGATAGATAGATAGATAGATAGATAGATAGATAGATATAGAAAATGAAGCCAAGTCTGTAAAGTGAGAAGATAATCGAAATAAAAAATATTAAGAGATTTCTATAGAGGTCTGTATAGATAGCTCAATAGATATTATCCAGAGCAATATGATTCACTCATCAACTTAAGGGGTTATTAATAACATTTTATTTCGACAAAGTAATATACTTATCTCATTATACCACTATGTTGTTTTCGGAACCAAACAAAATCCTGCTCTTAATTGATTAGCATATTAGCTGTTCAAAATAAATAAGTTTTTGAGTGTTGAGTTTTCCATTATATATATATATATATATATATATATATATATATATATATATATATATATGATTTGAAACTCACACATCCATCGAAGAAATTAAAATATCAGACTTTGAAATATTATAGCTTAATACTAGATATTTACAGAAATAGTTGTTCTTTTTGTTTTATTTTATTTTTTTACATCACTTGTAATATTTAGCACATAATTTAACATATCATTACTTAACAGGATTTTGAAAAACTGCTTAACGTGAATAAAATGGTAATCTTAAAGAACGTTTTAATGTATTTGCTTTTGAATTATTCCTTATGGATTCAACTGTTTCGAAACTGTTGTGTGATTGCCTACAACTCTACAACTGATTCTACAATTGATTCTACAACTCCATCTTGCACCTTCTATGAGTCTTCATAAAGTAATGCCTCCAATTCTTAGTCTTTCAACTTTTTCGGTGCGCCAGCACGTTCTTTATATTAAACATCAAAATCGTTATTTTTGAAGCATCTAAATCAACATCTACATGTTGTTTCCGACAGAGCATGATCGCTGTTAATATAAACAAGAAGAATATTTGTGCTTTAGCAGTAATTTTTTTTTTTGTGCAAAATAATGTTGTAAAATCTTTTTTGGAAATACACTATTTGCAGGAATTTTATTGCCCTTTTTTTATTTTGGTAAAATATCCGACTTGTTCAAGTTTATGAAAAACACTTCGGTAAAATGATATGCTCTAAATTTTAACCTTGCTTATTATATTTCCCTTTAGATGCGTGACAATCTGAAACAATACACACGCACTTCTAGGAACGCCATCTCTTGAAAAACAGTGAGCACACTTATTCAAGGTCTTAATATCATTAATAATTCTTCAAAGTGCTTTCTGTTTATTTACAACAGTATTTTGCCAGTTAGGAGAATAATGACCTTTTTTGAATAAAATTATCTGGTTGTATAATTTGTTCTGAAACTCTCTACTTAACAGAAATACTAAGTATTTGAAAATGTGTATGCATATCTCGTCTATTTTGTATTGATTACTCCTAACTTTTTGCCTGCCCCGTTTTCACTGAGTCTAAGTAGGCAGTACCTGACGCAGCTATTTAACGTACAATTAAATCCAATTTCCCAGTGTAATACACCATGTTATTATGAGATCAATCCTTTGGTTTGGCTTTCTCCAAAATCTGTAGAAACGATGCAGAAATAACCGTGCAATACTAAGTAAGGACTACACGAATTCTCTCTAGATATCAATGGGGGAACAAGAACAATCTTCCTCATTATATTAAATACACAGCTCGTTTCTAAATTCCATAAATGATACATTCTTTAATGTCGGGGTGCATAACGTGGGGACAACCACAAAGACTAGGGCAGGTGTCGAAGGGTAAATAAGATATCTCCTCATCCCCGACAAAAAAGACTCTACTAGCATTAATCAAATTCGCACGTTCTAAATCTCTCCGCGAAATTGTCACGACGCCCTATCTTTTGGGAATATGCTCGTAATTAATTTTGTTCTACATAAATATTATATAGTTACTATAACTATCCATTTGAAATGTCGGCAGAGAATATACTTGACGTAATTTACGGCTGACTGTATTGGTTGAACTCAACTAGGAATTATTAAATGACAACCTTTTTTCTTTTTCTTTTCAAACTATTGCTTTGTTAAATATTTTTATAATGCATTCCTCCCGTTCTTATATCAATTATTTTCAATATGACATAGCTGGTTTGGAATCAAAATATCAAAGCTGATTAACCATGTATGACTAAAACTCTCTACAGTGTGAGAGACCAGATAAAAATTCATAGTTCGCACATTTCAGAAGGTATCCGAATGAAGCATTTTAGTATTTATTCGGTTAGTTTGTTTAGTTTGCTTAGCGTTTTCTAAACATCTTTGGGTACTTTAATGACAAAATCTAAAAATGTAAAACAATTTGATAGCTAAATATATGTTATAAATAGGTTTTGATGGTAATATTACTATAAATAGGAATTGCAGATCTCTATTATTAAAATACTTTAATCCAAACGAAAAAGTAGGACGGTAAATCCCAAAAACTTGATCCTAATTAATATTAAGTTTAATATTAAAAAAGATACAGGAGGAGAGCTCAATGTAATTAAAATTAACGAGCTAATATAAAATAAAATAAATTTTCAATAATCAAAATTGTTGAATGTACATTTCAACATGAAATACGTTAGAGAGATTTCATGTCTCTTAGGGATTTCATGTTTAAATATTCATTCAACAATTTTGATTATTGAAAATTTATTTTATTTCATATATATATATATATATATATATATATATATATAATTTTTTAATATTTAATATTTAAGATGGGATTCACCGTTTCCTCACAGCTGGAATCCTAAAGAGAGCTACCTTCCTGGTTCAGGATAGAATTAGGAACAATAGCAATTAAGAACTTAAGAACTTGCTCGACGCTCATCAGAATCTTCAATACCTTTCAGTTGAATATAGTGCATCCTCATACCCAGGGTGCTCATGACTGATCGGCTAGAAGGTGAGATTATCTTTCAACAGGGCTACGGTTGAAATCCCACGATGGTCGAGTAATCTAAGTGTTGGTTTTTCAAAATATTGGCGATGGTTAATCATGCCCGCTGGCCCGAAAAACATACCACTAATTGCTTAATATACAACTAAAGAGACGAATCTACTCGAAAGCTTTTGATGGTCGAACTAGTCATGGTAACTTCTAATTTGGGCGCAGTGACCATTCAAAAATGTTTATAAAACCAGACTCTAGTTTCACCGCCCACACTCTGTAAGGCCTATTCAAAAGTTGTTGTATAATTAACTTTTAGCTCTATGGAATTTAAAGAAACACAGATATACATGTGCAGGCACCTGCAAAGGAGATCAACTGGCCAGCTGCACATACGCTGAATCTGACTGAATATATTCTTTATATAATACTAAATTTTTGATTATCTAAAAAAAAAAAAGCTTGGACTAATAAATAGAGCGTGCAGGAGGTCGGATTGCTGGAGTATATGTAGGACAGTCGTATTTTCTGGTTGCAGCGATTATTTGGTTAGCTGATATACGAGAGTAAAATATTTTATAGTTTGATGAAAGATTTTATCCTTCGATGAAACAAGACTCTGCTTATTTTCCTAATGTATCGTTTATTGATCACTATTTTTCAGTTGGCTGGTCATTGCAGAATTTTACAGATATACACGTCAGCGTGTAGTTTTAAAATAACATTTTTTAATTCATAGCTCAGGGAAAACATATCAACATATGGAAAGTAACACTTTGATTTAGTTGTTGTGTTGTGGAATTGAACTGAAGTAGTTAAGCAGGTTGACCAGATGAGTTATGATGATCAAAATGACAAATTGGAAGATACAATCTTGAATGCTTCTTGTAATCATGGCGGATCATTTAACTGAATAGTTGCATTATACCAGTTACTTTGGAAGCAAGAATTCGGTCATTGCACACATAAACAAAGCGAAAGATTGGTTGAGACGAGATACAATAAGAACATTGATTTTCTGCACTGAACATAACCTGCGTTATGAAAAAGCGTGCAACGCGTCTCAGTCGGATTACTGAGTTTTCGATGACCCTGTTCAGCGAAGAGAATCCCTCAGAGGAATAACTGTATTATCAGTATGTTTTTGAAGGATTCTATACGATGTAGATACAACTGTACTCAATACAATCAAACGGAACACGTGAGCAACGACGAGGTCTTGGAGAGGATGGACACAAGAAGGAATTTGATATTTAACATTCGGAAAAGATAGCTGAGTTTGGGGACTTTTAAGGAATTAAAGGATTGGGGAACCTGATACTCGCAGGATGGGTAAAGGGAAAGACAGACAAAGGAAAGCAACGAATGACATACATCATGGACTTGAGCAGATGGATGGTAGAGCGAGGATTGAGTAGGATACCAGAAGAAAGGTTATTAACAGCAACAAGTGATAAGAAGATGTGGAAGGCCATGATCTGTTACGTCCTGAAAAGACGGCTCGTAGAAGAAAAAATGTAAAGGAAATCTTAGAATTTTGTTTGAAATTAATTCAAAGTGTAAGGAATCTGAAATAAAAAAAAAGACTACTAAATATGTTCTATACTTTTAAAACTGTTGTCTCCGAATCAGAAGACAGGGCCACACCTTCACCACAAGTATATATTAATGTTCTGGTTTCTTTAACATGGAATATTTTATGTAGTAGATGAGTTAGCGTTATAAATAATCAGTTTTTAATTCAAGTTCTAATCCTTCAAGAATGATTCCTAACAGGGAAAAAAGACGTATTCCTACTTCTCCAAGTTTGTGTGAAAGTGAACGCAATAAATTCAGCTTGAATATGAATACTAAACGTCAATCCTATTTCCCTCGACAATAAAACCTACCCCAGTTAATATCTTCAACATTTTCTATAGCGTGAGAAAAATTCGCAGGCATGAAATAATCTCACAGGAAGAAAAAGATGTACGTATTTAAACGTTTGATTTACTCTTCTTGCTGAACGATAAAAATTTGTTTAGAAAAGATAGTTGTTAACAAGGATAAATCTATTTTTAATTGGAATGCAAAATAGATCTTTCAGAGATTTAAAGGAAATGTGGTTCTACAGAGGGATGCTGAGAATGTCATGAATCGGGCATGTGAGCAATGATGAGGTCTCCGAAATGATGGAATCAAAAAGGAAACTAATACTGAGCATCAAGAAGAAACAGCTGAATTTCCTTGGACATGCAATGAGGAAGGTGGGTTCAGAGAACCTGATACTAACAGGACAGATAGAAGGAAAAAGGAGACAGGGGAAAGCAACGGAGAACATATTTGAATATTTGAATGACCTCATCAGGTGGATGATGGAATGAGGGTTGCATGGTGTAACAGGAGAATGTGTGCTCAGAGCGACCAGGGATAGGGAGACGTGGAAAGCCACGATCGCCTATGTCCTGAAGGGATATGGCACATAGAAGAAGAACAGAGAAATGTAATTTCTCTAGAAGGTGAGAACAATCGATTCGCTAATTTGATGAATATGAGTATGGAAAGCTCCATCGACAGGTAATTTTAAACCAGCATATATTATGAACAACGATTAGTACCCAGCGTCAATTTAAATTTGTCTTTGTTCATAGACAAGTAATTTCTTTCTACGGCTCATCAATATTTTGTGCTTTATTTGAAACCAAAATATGCTTTTAAATTAAAGAATAATTCATTACCTAATAGTGAATATCACAATTGATTTGAAGATTACATAGAATTTTCCAGGCATAATTTCTACTATTTAACCCGTAGCTAAATAAATGAAAATAATGAAAATGTATTATTATTATTGTTTTCTTTTAATCATTTCACCCCGAGCAAGGCGGAAACGCCACTGATGTGCAGGGGTTACATAAATGTAAAAAGATTAATTAGAAAAGAGTGAGGAGTACAAGCTAGTTAGAAAGGAACAATAGAAAGCTGAGAAAGCAGGTGCGATGACAGATACATAGGTGGAGAGAAAGAGAAGGTTATACAGGTGAGGGGAGAGAGCTAGAGGCCAGTGGTTAGTAGATGAGTATTAACTTTGCATTTAAATTTCTGGAGGTTGTAGCCGTCAGGAAAGCAAGAATACGGGAGCGAGTTCCACAGGCGGGAAGTGCGAGAGAGGAAGCTGCAGGAGTAGAATTGTCGTCTGCATTTGGCTAACCTGACTGTGAATAAGGGGGACCCAGTTGCCAGTCTGGTTGCACGGGTAAACACCTGTTGAGGAGGCATCAGTGACTTAAGCTCATCCGAGCAGAAGCCATGAAAGTATTTATAGAAGAGACAGAGGGAGGCCAAATTTCGATGATGGGAAAGTGGCTGCAGTCGAGTCGCCAGATCAGTACCTATCACATTACAGACTCTCCTTTGGAGCTTGTCAAGAACACTGAGGAGAACGGCAGGGGCACCTGACTATAAATGGCAGCAGTACTCCATGCACAGACGGATGGTTGACTTGTATATATGCAGGATGGATTCAGGTGGAAAAGAACATCCTGGATCGACATAGTGACCCAGTCTTCTTAGCAGTAGATTTTGCTATGGATTCAATATAGTGGTTCCATTTGAGGTCTGAGGACAGGGTAAGTCCGAGGAGGCGTAGTGTATTACTCTCCGGGAGAATCACCTGGTCCATGCTGATGGGAGGCAGAAGAAGTTGCCTGTAATGGTTGACAGACAAGAGCTTGGTCTTAGAGGAATTGAATTTGACAAGCCACTTCTTGCCCCAGTTCACCACAGGGTGTAGATCCCGCTCAAGGTCAGCAGCGAGATTATATCTGTCCGCCACGACAGGTTTCATACTGGAGCGGGTGTATATTGTAGTGTCATCTGCGTAGATGCCTACTTGGGACTTGATCTCATCTGGGAGGTCGTTGATGAAAATAAGGAAAAGCGTCGGGCCCAGGATAGAGCCCTGTGGGACACCAGCATTCGTGCTGTAGGACGAAGAGACACGCCCATTCAGAACGACCTTCATTTTGCGGTTATTTAAGAAAGATTGGATTAGGTCAAGCAGGCGACCGGTAATACCATCACCCCGTAGTTTGCATAGGAGATTATTATTATATTAATGTAAAAAAAATATTCTATAAATCTCAGTCCACACATGCAGCATATAAAGATATATACTGTAGTGTAATGGTAGGCAAATTTCTCTTACTAGAACAATTCTAACCTAGCAGTGAGTTTGATTGTCATTGGGTGCTCCATACATTCGGCCTTGTTTCACATCTAAGCTAGGATGTTCTTGACGTTATCAGTTTCTCTGCATATCTGAAAGATCTTTAATGTGTTTATACTTACAGTGTTGCTACTCTTAATTATATTTTATCAGAATTAAAAACCTTATTTGATGGCAGATAAAGCGCAAATTATGACTTAAATATCTTATAAAATTCTTCTTGACCTGATATGCCATATGCTTGATTTTTATTTTGGTTTCTGAACTTTTGATAGAATGATTTTTTTAAAGATGAGTGTTCCATTTTCCTATTATTTTTCTTTTAAATGTAATCATGGTGTGTTTAACCAAAATCATACCAGATAAATATAACCTAGGTTGTAACATTTACTAATATTTTTATTAATTTTGCTAATTCTTATTTTTTTCTTGATTTTCCTTGCTGAAATCGGGGTGCGTCTTATATACACCACCGTCATGTATGCACCGTCACTTACAATGAATATATTTTTTATTAAATATGTTTCTGTTATTTTATTCATAATTTTTTTTTCAAATATTAGGAGTATTTTGTATGTTAAAGAATTGAACAGATCATTATTCTCCAAAAAATGATGAATATTTATTGTACTGAACCTGGGCACCCTAGTAAAACCAAATATATTTTGTAAACCCTTATTTTCCCCCGAAATTAAGTTTTTATCGGTCAAAATAAGTACTTTTTAAACTGGTACTTCTTTGCCTTTCTTGCTAAAATTTGATTGCGATCTGTCAAGTTATGGCTGTTTTAGATGGCGAGATTTTCGAAGTGGCGGATAGAGGAACGGAAGTCAAATAATTGTAAATATAGATAGATAGATAGATAGATAGATAGATAGATAGATAGATAGATAGATAGATAGATAGGTGAAGAGAAAGGGACGGATATACGGGGTGGCTAGGGAGCTAGAGTCCAGGGGTTAATAGATGAGTATTGAGATTGTATTTAAATTTCTGGAGGTTGTAGCCGTCAGGAAAGCAAGAATATGGGAGCGAGTTCCACAGGCGGGAAATGCGAGAAAAGAATCTGCAGGAGTAGAATTGTCGTCTGCATTTGGCTAACCTAGTTGCCAATCTGGTTGCACGAGTAAACACCTATTGAGGAGGCACCAGTGACTTATGTTAGTCCGAGCAGAAGCCATGAAAGTATTTATAGAACAGACAAAGGGAGGCCACATTTCGACGGTGGGGAAGTGGCTGCAGTCGAGCCGCCAGATCAGTAAGGATCACATTACAGACTCTCCTTTGGAGCCTGCCGAGAACACTGCGTAGACATACATACATGCATACATACATACATACAAAGCTAAAGAAATATATAATTATGAAAAATGATTTAAATTTTGAATTTTATGTTGTTATACATGAGCGTCGCCAAAATATTTTACGAAGAATAAAAAATATACACTAAACGAAAGATACAATTTAAGCCAGCATATATATATATATATGTGTGTGTGTGTATTATGGAACATGTATCTTCAATGAGGTGTGCTGCAGAATATATAAAATAGTATGCTAAAAAGTATGAGACACGGCAGTGTATCTCCTTTGATCAACAGGAACAAAAGAATGAATGTGAAAAAGCGGAATAGCTTTGAGCCATATTTGTGAAATTTAGATATTGCATAAAAAACATGAAAGGTTAAACTCAAAACCATACGAAGGATTGTTTAACTAGCGGCTTTAAAGAAACAAAAAATTTAGATTTGGGAGTTCATCAAAACTGATAATAACCAAAAAAGAGACCAGAACATATTGAATAATCTCTGTAATAGCATGCCCTCCATTGTGGTCAAATGCGAGGCGTTTCTAGGTTTGAGCTCTGAACTGAAGATATCAGACTCAATCAGGTTCAGATATTTAACGATCTGTTAGGCGTTATAATAGATGACTAAAAATATATCAAAGAAATCCGACGACGAATGAGAATCGCGTAAAAATTCCCAGATAATAAACAAAATTTAAAGGTATGATAAAATTGTGTTAACTAGAATTATTTTGAAATACGCTGGCATGTAAAACTTCTCACATTTTTAATATTGTTGAAATTATCGCAAACATTTTTTCTTGAGATTTACAAGTATCTTTGAATTTCGCAAAACAATTATATAAGCTGATTTGTTTAGAAAAATACTTTAACATAAAATCCTAAACTTCTGACAGACTTTGAACTTTTTTATTAACTTCAATATAGCACTATCTTCTAACTTTTAAAAGTTAGAGGTTATGTTATTCCCAAACAAAAACGAACTGTTAAATGAAATAGAAATTATGCCAAAATGCATCCACACTCAGAAATACCTCTTAGATTTGTGCAACCAAGGATAAAAACGCCATAATTCGTTTTAATGTAAAAATTTCTCGTTCAAAATTTCCTTTCGATGTGAGCGTCGGAATAAAACACCGTTACAGAGCGTTCTTAAAAAGAAAAACGGTACAATCAGTTATCAAGAATGGCCTAAAGACACCATTCATGGTAGAAACCAAGGTCGCGTAATAACTGGTGTAAAAATGAAAAATGTTTAAAGTTCTACCTTATATATGTATTGAACACTTTTTAATACAAATGTGCACTCATCTAACCCTATTATGGTCATAAAAGAAGTGTTAAACAATCAATATTTATATCTATCTATCTATCTATCTATCTATCTATATATATATATATATATATATATATATATATATATATGTTATCATTTCTGAGGCATATTGACAAAAAATAAACAATTTAATTAAAGTAATTTTATTTGATTTACTCAACAAATGCTTTAACAAGAGAAAAAATCTTGTTAGAAAATAAATTTAATAGTTAGTATAATAGCCATTTGCTTTGATCACAGATTTTATTTTGTCAGGCATCGATATCACAAGCTTCTTCAATATATTTAATATATCTCCTGCCAAGCAGCTTTTATCCGTTCCCAAATTGTATCTTACTAATTAACATTAAATTTATTAATTTTTTTTATCCAAAATATCCCATAGATGTTCAATAGAATTGAGATCAGAGATTTGTGGGGGCCAATTCAAATTCCGAAGCCTTCTTTCCTCTTCCTTTTTAATTAAATAATTTTTAAGTGTGTTTATGATCACACTACCGGTAATGTGCAAAGTTGTTAGGACAGGGGTGATTTTAAACTTTATTTTGATGTCTCATAAAAGATAAAGTATTTTGTCCTAATACTTCTTAAAGCCTTCTGTCAACAGAACAACATGGAAAACATAAGAAACACAGACACAAGAAATTAAAACACGGAAAATAAATAAATAAACAAATAAAAAGATATAACACGCGCACACACACGTTAAATTCAAATAGTATCCCAAAACAAAAAATAAACTAGATGATCTGTAGAGTAGAATTAATTCAAAACGCTGAAACCAAATTTGAAGTATAAAGACGAAATCAAATTTTGCAAGTCAGTGAAAAAAAGGCGACAGAAGAAACTTATGTGTGGTGTGAAAAAAAAACATGCACGCATATAAAATTTCTGACCTACCCACTACTTGACATTATATATATATATATATATATATATATATATATAAACACACACACACACACACACATATATATATATATCTATATATATATATATCTTGGCTATCAGAGAAGTAAATGGATCTCGACATTTGAAATCACAAGTTTATTTGCCGGAAGAGAGTCAACTTTACACTCGAAATACGTGAAGCGACACAAATGGCATTATGGACACTTAATATATCATACAAAAAGCAAATTGTAATTATATTAACAACAACAATAAATCTAAACTTACAGCTTCACGCACTTTTTCTTCTATTCCAATTTCACTCGTTAGAAACAACCCCTATTTCTGTTTTGTAAGATATGTATATATATAATCATTTCGGTAGTTACTGTCGAGTAAATGACTTGAAATAGATCTTACATAGGAATAGTGGACTATCATCTACTATTTGATTAATATTGCTATTTCTGTATGTATAGGTATGCGCACACCCCACACACACGTGTGTGTGTGTGTTTGTGCGTGTATTGGCATTGAAAAAGTCATGAATGGGAATTGTGCAGATGTTTTCTTCATGCAGATCGATATTATATGAATCTAATAATCTAACGGATGCATCTTAATGCGTTTATCAGGTTAAACAATCTCATCCAGTAAATTCGATAATATAAACAATTATCGTTAAAAATGGAAAATATTAGTGTTGTTATATGTGTTGATCCTGTGAGTTGATTTCTTTTATGATGCTTACTGTAAACGTAGAAAAAGCGACCTCTAGTTGGTTACTGAATGAGACAAGATTAAATTGGACGAAACACAGTCTTTAAGGATATGAGTAAAAGATAAGTTTTAAACCTAGATTTAAATTGTTTCCATTTGTAGTGATTGGGAAAGAATCCGCTTGGAAATATGTACCAAAAATAAAACTAGAATTTCGTGAAAGTAAATGATCAGTGTATTGATGGAATAAGAAAGATTTGAAGATAGCTTAACTCAGTGCGTGTAGAATGCCAAGTCAACGCAGTAAGAGTTGATTGTAGAAAAGAATGCAACTCGTCACATATTCCGTGAAAACAACGATAGAATATCTTGTCACACCGATTTACGTGGAGGAATAGGTTGGAGAATTAAAAAGAATGAATCAGTAACACAGGATTTAGATGCTTTTAAACTCTATCAGGTCTGGAAAGGTGACACTGGGGTGCAATATCCCCTTATATGGCAGCAATGCAAAATCAAAATGAAAGTTAAATTTTTAGACCGAGAAGAAAAACTACATTTAAAACTACATTACAGGAAAGAGTATGTTTTGTCCATCAATGTTTGAACATTTGGGAAAATCATAAATTAAACTTCAAATAGTCTGCAAGGAGTACATATCAGGAAATAAATCGATACCATTCAAACAACGTCAATACTGAGTACAAGTGGAACACTCAGGAAAGTGCGAAGATATTTGATATTAATAATATAAACAATCATTTCATGTCTTTATGGAAATTCGTTATCTTTCAACATAATAAAGCACGCTATCCATTTTTTTATTGAAATGCAAATACCCTGCATATATTTATAGCGAATGGGAATAATCTCTAACATGTTTTATCTTTTGTTAGCGAAAAATAAATTATGTTTCTTAAGTACATTTTTTCTTAAATGTTGCTTTTTATTTATTTTCAGGTTTCCTCCTTTAGTTTAGTTTTGATATGCAATGAAATACTGTGATTATCTTTTTCATAATTAAAAAGTCCATTTGCTTGTTTTTGCAAATAGATCGGAGAAATTAGCATCCAAGATAAACGTATTTTATCTGACAGAACGAAATCTTCTGGAAGAAGTGAATTTTTTAACGACAGACAAAAGATTATTTATTTATGTAAATAGATTACACAGAAATTATATTTATAATGCAAAAATATTTACGCCGTTAGGATATTGGATCAACTTTTCAATGGAAACACATTTAACTACATGCATACAGAAAACATTCATATCTATCTATCTATCTATCTATCTATCTATCTATCTAAGACTTCATATCTATCTATCTATCTATCTATCTATCTATCTATCTATCTATCTATCTCATTCCGCCCATATCTATCTATCTATCTATCTATCTATCTATCTATCTATCTATCTATCTATCTATCTATCTATCTATTCCGCCCATATCTATCTATCTATCTATCTATCTATCTATCTATCTATCTATCTATCTATCTATCTAAGACTTCATATCTATCTATCTATCTATCGATCTATCTATATCTCAAGAAACGTATACATAAATGAGTGAGTACTTACATATTAATTTAAAAGAACACAACATTTGTATCGATATTATATTCAAGTCTCTCTTTTCTGCCAGTCTCTGTCTCTCGCCCTGTGTGTGCCTATGCGTTCACATGTGTTGTTGTAGTAGGTCAGTGATTGTCGATTACATTTTATATGAGGTCGCGTTTATGAACCTTTACTACAATAAGATTGCTGCATATAAGGTCGAGATTCATGATCCGGTGATTTTACTCCGGCACTTTTCTGCCGTCCGCATTTTCTGCCCCCACATAGTATGAAAATTTGTCGGTAAGAGATGTTGAAGCATCAGAACTAACCGAAAGTTCAATGGATCCTGGGAAGGGATGTAAATACTCTTGTTGAAAATGACCACTGGACTCTAGCTCTCTCCCCACCCCCGCATAACCTTCCCTTTCTCTCCACCTATATATCTGTCATCGCACCTGCTTTCTCAGCTTTCTATTGTTCCGTTCTAACTAGTTTGTACTCCTCACTATTTTCTAATTAATCTTTTTACATTTATGTAGCCCCCTGCATATTAGTAGCGTTTCCGCCTTGCTAGGGGTGAAATGATTAAAACAAAAAAATTGTATATCTAGTCAGTTTCGATCGCATGAAACAGTCCACGTTTATGTAGCCGACAGTTGAAATAAAATAACTCGAAAGGTAATTAAGTTGAAACAGTTTTAAATCAATAAAAAGAATGTATATTTTATATGATAACTAGTGATTACATTAATTATTCATACGTACATGAGAGCCTAAACACAAGGATATGTATATGTTATATGTCTACAGTATGTAAATTCGCTCTGAAGTGTGTTTATATTAAATTAATATGATTGAACAGCAAGAATGCGACTGGAAAAATAAAAAATAAAATAAATATTGTTTTGAAAAATAAGGAATGTAGACATTAAGTGGCAAAACGAAATTGATCGAGAAATATGAAAACAAAATTGAATTTACATTAAAATAAATAATATTTTTTGGAAAATGAAGAATCCAGAGCAAGCTTTACATTGAATGAATGTTATTATGTTTTTATATGTAGCCGTATTCAAGGTCAGAAAATATAAACCAACGAAAGGCTGTGGCCAAGAGCTATAATAATAATTCTGAAATAATAAATAATATGCCTGGAAAAAATGACGCAATCGAGTAAAATTTTGCGTATATAAAAGCAACGTTCCAGAAGGAGAGACAGGCGAATGTTCGACAGCAAAGAAAGAAGAGAAGACGACACCATCCTATCAATTTTCTCGTACGTACGTGCTAACTTCTGAGTACTTATTTACACACAACAGTCGCCGAAATGAAATTAATAAAATTATGAGTTAATATTTTTTATATATACGTGTTCGTTGTTACTGTTTACGTGTCAAAGCGTCTGTTGTTTCAGCAGCAGCAACAGTAGCAGTATATAACTTACACGACATGGTATATAACTTATAAATAAAAAATATACATACGTGTACACGACTTAGCAAATTCTTTGTAATAGTGAATAATACATCGACAATGATTTTATATTTTTAAACGGATAATTCAAGGTTAGTAACATATCTATCTATCTATCTATCTATCTATCTATCTATCATCCATTTATATAAAAAAATTTCCAGTTGAAAATTGTGACACTGAAGTCTTTTGCTGGGTGAAAGACAGGATCGAAGCTCTCGACCCAGCGCGGATATTCCAAGCTAAACCACGTCTGCCAGTTCAGATGTTACAGTCCAAAGGAATCCTTTCTACCAGTGTACCAACGCGATAGTTGCTTCTTTCTAGCCATTCTAAGTTTATGAGCGTCTCCCAAACGATGGAAAGACGCTATTCGGTGAAACAAGATTCTGTGGTGATAACCGAGCAAAAGCGAGGAACCTGATGTTTGCACTCTAATGACCAAAAAGCAAATGACCAAAACTCGTCGGCGCAGATGTTCTGGTTGAAAACAAAAATTAATTAAATATTAAATTCCAGTTCGCGAGCCTACTCGAATTTTATTTATCGGCCAATGAGAAGCCTAGAATCAAATACGGATATGAATTCCCAAATGATCTGCTGCGATCCAATCAGTCGAAATAAAAAGCCGATACAGAAAACATGAAAAAACGGGAATTTAAAAAAAATTTTCCACAAAAAATTCTACGAGATTAATTGAGAGAAAGCAATAGTTAAAACACCAAACCCCTCATAGAATCAAAACAGCAAACCATCGAGCAAATGAAGAAAGACAAATAGAAATGCAAAAGGCAAATGAAGAAAAACAAATGGAAATGCAGAAAAACAAAAAAAGAAAAAACAAATGCCAATGAAAAAGGCAAATGCAGAAAGACAAATGGAAACACAAACGGCAAATGAAGAAAGAAAATTAAAACTACAAGAACTATTATAAAATCAACATAAAACACACTAGAAAGGAACACGGAAAAAGAAGAAACATTTTCGCAAGATGCTGTGTGGAACGCGATAGAAACTTTTAAGTACTCGATTGATGAAGACAAATATTTTGGAGAATTTTAAAGGCGATATGAAGATATTTTTAATATCGACTGTTAGCACTAGACTGAACAAAAAATTAAGGCTTTTTGCCCAGAAAATTAGATACGGACGAATAAACTAAATTTGTAAATTATATTCTTCCAAAAAAGACGAACGACTTAACGTTCGACGAGGCAGTGACAGAACTCAGTGAGCTATTTAGCCTAAAAATTTCTGTAGAAATGCCTTAATCCCGTAAAAGACGAAAACTTGGACTATTCAACATTCGCAGCCATCGTCAGCAAACATTGTGACGACTTTAAACTGGCTGAGCTAACTCCAGAGAATTTTATATGCCTTATGTTTGTCCAAGGAGTATTCGCTGCTAATGACAGCCAAAGGATAAAACGGATGTTGACCAAAATTCAAAATATTCCACGTTTAACACGGCAAAAACCATCAGAGGATTTCCAAAAATACCTCAGTATCAAAAAGGACAGTAACGATATCGAAGAATCAAGAGTCGCGCATTTTCCTAAGATAAAAAGAAATTTACGTTTTTCACCCTCCCCGAAAGCAAAATAAGATTTTAGCGACAAAGAAAAAAGATACAAAACAACTTGTGACAGAAATCAAATCAAATCAAGCCCCCCTTTCTGCATGTTAAAGATGTGGTGGATGGTATTGCTTTAGAGACTATCGGTTCAAATATAAAAGTTTCCGAGCGTGTGGAAAGATGGGACACAAGGCAGTTGTATGCAGAAACAAAAACCAGGCTGGTAGGGAAAGATCTACTATAGTGGAATATGATAACAATGAAAACACGAGGAAATATGTAGAACTTAAAATATTGAATGAGAAGATCAAATTACATCTGGATTCATGTTCAAGCTTGACAATAATTAATCTACAGACATGGCGGAATTTGAATTAGCCGACCATGTTACACACAAAAATAATCGATAACAAGAAAAAGGTTTTATTTAGAAGAGGAAATTATCATGAATGTGAAATTTTAGGGAAAAATAAAAAAGTTAAAAATATATGTCATGAAAAACATACATAACCTGGTAGGAACGGAATGGATGCAGGAATTTGATATAAGAAATTTACCCATTAACTCTTTTTGTAAAAATAAATAAAAATCGTGTCGAGAGGAACTACGATACTGAATAAAAGAATTACACTAACAAATTCTAGATGTATTTTCAACCAATAGAGACAACGTATCAAATTCGCAATAAACATCGAACAAAAGAAGAGTGTTGCACACCAGTATTTATTACATCTGTAGTTACGGAAAAAGCATTCAAACCAGGTGAACAAGTTTACTTTAGAATGTTAAAAAAATTACATGGCACATTGGAAACCTGTAACAATTATAAGCGGACTAGGAAATGCGAGATACACAACCAGGGAGAAAAATCTATACATAAGAGACACATTAACCAAATACAAAGAAGTGAAGAGCGAAGCTCATCACCCTCAAAAAACGTTGTCGCGATTAAAAAAAAAACATTTCAAGCCGTTGAGAATAATAGAAAACAAACGGAAAAAATATTAACTCCTCCCCAAAAAGAAGATAAGGATGGGGGCGTTGTGGGATCGCCCTTTTGTATATAATAATGGACTCGGCTGAGTGTACATATAATCCTGCCGATAGTGAGAACAGCAGAGTTTGGTTGTGTTGCAAGTCGTAAGTTGGTGAGTTGGTGAGCTTACACAGTTAGAATCCGTTACCCGGACATACTTTTAAATTCAAGACTATATATATTCTTTCTACTAATAATATTCCTGAATTGATTAACCCTTGTTCCAGTTTGTATATTACGTTCAATATAACTTATATTTTTTTATATTTTTTCTAACCCACCGATTGTAATGTCAAACTGTTTACTTATACAAAAAGTCAAAACAAAAAACAAAACAAAACAGAATAATTATTGAAATACCAGTAACCATCAAAATAAAGTTTAAACAAATAAATTGAAAATATGTTGAAGTTAATTCATTTCGTAAAAGTATATATATATATATATATATATATATATATATATATATATATATATATATATATATTATTTGACGAAATGCAATGTAATCGATATACATATATATATATATATATGAGTGTGTGTGCATGTGTGTGCGCGTGTGTATTTGTATATGTGTTTAGTGAGACATAATGATAGTAGATGTTAAAGGAAAATGAAAACAAATCAAGAATTTTCCATCCGAAAATCACGTTTTCGGTTTATATATCATGTGTTTTTAAATAAAAAATAACCATAAATCAAAATAGCGCATCGATGTGTAATTACCGAGCTAATTGCATTATTTGTCTCAACACATAATATCTACAACGGGGAAGAAAAATCAATGAAGAGGCTCCTTGATCATGCATGTTTTTTATCTACGCGAACTTGGCAATCCCACAGGGTGAGAGAAATCTAATTAGGTTACTCATATCACCAGATAATAGAAGGGCGCGTTGTTTTATGGTAATGAACCTTATACGATACCTGACACACAGGTCATTTTCTGTTGTTGGCTTTGTTTGAAGAACTGTTGAAGATCTCGCAGTAGTAACGGAGAGAAACTGTTTTTATTGTAAGATTTTAAAGTTAATATCTGCACAAATTAGGCAGGAATCCCATTTCAGATATCAAATATCATTTCTAAATATCTATGAGGCTTATTTGTAAAATCACTTTCTATTTCTGTGTCTCTCTTTCGCTCTTTATCTTCGTCTGTCTATCTTTCTATCTTTCACTATTTCTCTCTCTATAAATATATCTTTCAACCACGCAGTGATTGAATATATTCTTAAGCCCGACATTGAGTGAAACTACTCAGATTTCAAACTTCACACCTAATTTAGTTCTCAACGAAATTTCAAAAGGTTTAGAGAGTTAAATAAAACATCGTTTTAACAATATATTAAAAAATAAGCAATTTCAATTTTGGCCAACACAAAATAAAAAAATACATCAAAATACGTGAAGTCAAAAAAGGAGACTAAATATATAAGTATATAAGTGAGTGATTAATGCTTGTAATAATAAATCTTGTTCTTTAAAACATTTTTTGTTTAATATGTTTGCATGTGGTTTGCAACCTTTAAATTCTGATGATAAATTTTATCATTTTTGTCAATCATACTTTGCTCACCACTTACCATTTTATCATAATAGATTATTAGAATTAATAATGAATAATAAATTCTGTAATTATATTTTAATCAATTGCATATAAATTCTTTCTTTTTTAATATATGTGTATTCGGTTTTCAGCATTAAATTTATATTAACTTAATAGCAATGCCTGGAAAAATCATCGTTTCCATGGAAAAATGCACTCTTGAAAAGTGATATTCTTAAGATTATATTAAACCTGGAAAAGAACAGACAAATTTATTACAGCTAGAAAATTTAAAAAAAGATATTCTAATGAAGTAAAAAATAAGAATGTTCTTATTTAGAACATTACATTCAAATTTTATTTTTCACTGCAACATTTTAATTAAGATATTTCTTATTTTTTAATTTGCTAGAATATCTTGTCCTATTCTTTTCGAAATTTAATAATTGCCTATACTTTTCCAGGTTTAATATAATCTTGAGAATATTACTTTTCATGCGCGTTTTTTAATGTTATATATATATATATATATATATATATATATATATATTAAACATATACAGTTAAATATAAGAGAAAATGAATTTATATTATGTTTAATCATGAGCCTTTCTAAACATCGTATATTGGCATTAATTTTGTCTCACATGTGCCATCTTCAGAGATTTTACAGGGATGCTAACATAAATACATCCACCATCAAAGACGATTATATCTTGTTGACATAAAGCTTAGAGCCAACTTAATATCCATCTGAAATTAAAGCCAAAATATGATGTCTAGAACGGGTCATGATTAAATATAATAGATATTTATTATCTTTTTTTAAAAGTACATGTTTAGAAAATTATCTGCTGCCTCGATATACTACATTTAAGTTATATATATATATATATATATATATATAATATCTACATAGACTCTGTGAGTATGCAGGCCGTAAATTTATACTAAAATAAACCTCCGAAAAAACCATTAACAAACTAATAATCTAAGCAAACTAACAATCTAAATCCATTACAATCCGGTGTACTAAGACGTCGGATAAATGGGGAGAAAAAAAGAAACCCGCGGAACAAGAACAAAACATTCAATACTCCGCAGTAAAGAAAAAAACCCAAACGGAACCAAACACAAGAAAAAGTGCTCTTGTGAAACACTTTTTCTTGTGTTTGGTTTGGGGTTTTTTCTTTACTGCGGAGTATTGAATGTTTTGTTCTTGTTCCGCGGGTTTCTTTTTTTCTCCCCATTTATCCGACGTCTTAGTACACCGGATTGTAACGGATTTAGGTTCTGTTTGTTAATGGTTTTTTCGGAGGTCTATTTTAGTATAAATGTACGGCCTGCATACTTACAGAGTCTATGTAGTTATTATTATTATAAGCTCTGGGTTTCCCTATCGAGCACTTTAAACTTTACTACAATGGAAAAATAATATTAGATTGTTCACTTAAGGATATACCCATACCTAAAAAAACATGTTTGTGAGTTGCAATTACTCCAAATAATTGAAGCTTTTATATCTAGGTTAAGATGGAGAGCATTCTTTTTCTTACATAGCATAAACACTAGCGAGATTTTTAACGATTATGGATTTAAAACATATAAACGCCCACCATTTTGTAAGGAACTGGAATATTTTGAAAAAGACCTAATAGGATTGATTAGAAAGATTAAATATAGAAAAATTAAGCAAAATAATTTCCAACAACAATTAAGAAACACTTTAAAATTATGCAGTAAAAATAATAATATTTATATAAAAGGCGACAAATCGAATAATATATATAGTATGTCTAAATCTCAATATAATAGAGAATTAAAAAATTCCGTAACTAAGCATTATAAGCAAATAGCACCCGACATTGTATCTAATTTAAATAAAGAGGCTACAACATTAGTAGCTAAATTTCAACTGCTCAATAGGGTTGAAAAATTAACTCTAAAAAATTCATTTTTAACTATTAAAGACCATAAAGATTCATTCCCCAATCACCCTGAGTTTCGACTGTTTAATCCTACTAAAACCAAACAAGGAAAGATTAGTAAGATTATCATCCAAAAAATTTGTAATAATATAAGAATGTTTTTAAACATTAACCAGTGGAAGTCCACAGGCGATTGTATTGAGTGGTTTAAAAGTTTAAAAAATTTATAAAAAATCTGCCTTTATTAAATATGATATAAAAGAATTCTATCCATCCATCACTACCAAATTACTTACAGAGGCTTTAACATTAGCTAAGGAATACAACGATATTACTGAAGCAGAATTAGAAATAATTTGGCATTGCCGTAAAACCCTCCTATATTATAATGATGAAATATGGATAAAAAAACTGATACCCAAGGATTTGATAATCCCATGGGGGCATATGATGGTGGCGGAGCTTGTCGGTTGCTTCCTACTCCATAAAATGAATATGATTATAGACTTCCATAATCACGGGTTGTACCGTGATGATGGCCTAATTATGGTAGATCATTGTACACCGAGAATAGGTGATAAAATTAGAAAAGTCCTACAAATATTTTTTAAAGCTTACGGTTTCTCAATTGAAATCGAACATAATATCAAGATTGTTAAATATTTAGATATTACGCTTAATTTAAATACTGGATATATTACACCATATATTAAAAATAATTATATCCCTAGGTATGTAAACAAGGATTCTAACCACCCCGCCCATATACTTAATAGTATTCCTAATGGTATAGCGTATAGATTATCTACTAATTCATCTAATTTTTAAATTTTTGATAAATATAAAAAAATTTACCAATCAGCGCTTATTAAAAGTGGATATTCTCAGGCCCTTAAATTCTTAAACCATAATACCGATAAAATTAATAAAACTAGATACAGAAATATAATATGGTGCAACCCCCCATTTAATAAAGAGGTTAAATCTAAAATTGGAAATATGTTCTTTAATCTTATCGATAAACATTTTAATAACGATAGTCATCTTAAAAAATATTCAATAGAAATACTATTAAACTTAGTTATTCTTGCCTTCCAAATATTGGCAAACTTATTAATAACTGTAATAAAAGAAAACTGAAAACTAGTACTACCAATAAAAAACACCATAATAAATGTAATTGTAAAGTAAAAACTGAATGCCCTATTACAGGCAATTGCAACCAATCTAACGTAGTCTATAGTGTTAAAGTTTGTAAGGATGAGCACGATAAGTATCCTAAAACGTATATAGGTGCAACGCACGATTCGTTTAAAGTTAGATTTTATAATCACAAAACCTCATTTGAAAATGAAAAATATAGACATAGTACTACGTTAGCGGATTATATTTGGAACATAAAATCTAAAATTAAAAAAGCCCCATTTTGAAATGGGAAATAATAAAAAAAATGTACTGATTATAATAAAGGCAGTAAATTCTGTAATTTATGAGGCGAGGAAAAACTAGCTATAGCCTTATTCGAACCCGCCCATAATCTTCTTAATGCTAAGACTGAGATTTTAAACAAATGTAAGTTTCACAAATATAAATTCATTGCCTAGTGTGAGAGCTTAGTAATTGTTACTCTTTTTTTCTTTTTTTTTTCCTTTTTTTTTTTTGGCTGATATGTCTAATAAAGGTTATTTCTATATAGTTTGTTTTGCTACTTTTGTTCTTACCCCCCTTCTTGTGTTGGTATGGTTCCCCCCTACCTTAGTGTATATCTATTTATTTGCTTTTATCTTTAGTGTTTCAGCCTTTGCCCTGATGATCCGTAGTGTGAAACCGATTTTTGTGTATATATATATATATATATATTAGAACATGTACATAATCTCTTTATATATATTCTGTTTTCACTCGGATATATATATATATATATATATATATATATATATATATATATATATATATATCGAATAAAAGAATAGGTTGTTACAACGAGAGTAATTAGTATAAAATAAAAAGTGTGAGAAACCGTGAACGTTTTCTTTAAAATATATATTTATTGTTTTGGTATTTATACAAGTTATGGAGTATTAATTTGTCATGATTTGCGCAGATCATGACAAATTAATACTCCATAACTTGTAAGAATACAAAACAATAAATGTATATTTCAAAGAAAACGTTCACGGCTTCTCACACTTTTTATTATATATATATATATATATATATATATATATATATATATTCTTCTCTCTGTGTCAATCTATCTCTCTTTCGTTAAAATGTTTTCGTGAAAAATATTTTTATTCACTAAGTTTCACCATTTTTCTTTCCAAGCTGAAAATGATCTTTCGCAAAGCACAATTTTGCCATATACTCACAATTTAAATGAAAATGGTGAACTTTAATATCACATTTTAAAATGGGCGAAAATATGCCAAAAAAGAAAGAAAAAACAATAAGAAAAAGATATTTTTTGCCAACACAATTCATTTCTGGAGGAAAAATATAAAGTACTGAATGGTTTTTAGTAACCTGTATGAAATTCTTTACTTCATATTTATTTATGCATAACTTGTTAAATTTTCCTAAAAGAATGAAATTTGTATGTATGAAACGTCTCCTTCTTATCATTATTTATACATACCTACATGATATAACCAGTTCAGTGTTGAAAAGTTCAGGTTTAAACCAACTGAGGTGGTTAAACTTATAATTTGATTTTCGCTTACTACAGAGGACAGAAAGTAAGATAGTGAAATCTGAAGAATCATTGAGATAGACAAAGATACTGTCCAAATTTAAACCAGGGTCAGTCAGTCAGTTAAGTGCTATACGTGAAACATGCTTGGCCGATCATGTCTCGAAAGAGGCATGACTGACTGAGCAGAAGATTATCCCGCAGTAGGTTGCCATTGCTTTCTGCGCTAGACTGGTTGCCGACCAAGGCTATAGAACTCAATCTGTCCTGTTATTTTACCCATAACTGGAAGGAAGAGACGTATTAATACTTTTCCTAAAGCTGGAATTCGAACTCGGTTCCCCGATTTCTCGTTCCGAGGCGATATCCAATGCACCACAACGCACATCCAAAGCAGGGTACTATGAAGAAAAACTTCGCTAGAAATAAAGAAAGACTACTGAAATGGAATGTTATATATGTCCTACTATATGGCAGTGAATGATGGACAACCTTTTCAAAGATGAAGAAGATACACAAAGCAAGAAAAATCTGGTTTTACAGATGATCAAAACTATATTAGAACAACAACAACGTTCCAAAGAAATGAAAACTAAAAATAAACATATAATTAACATCAGAATGAGTAAGATGATATTTCCAGGGCGCATAATGAAAAGAATGGGTTAAGAATATATAATACTCACAGGATGTATTGAAACATGCGGCACAAAGACAACAACGCATAAGATACATAATGAGATTGACAAAATAAATGGCAGGAGAGTATAACTATTTCACCTCAAGTTAAGTAATACTGCCACTATTGCGCAAGAGAATGCATAAGACGTGTGTGACAAGAAAGAGGAACAGGTGATATCAGAGAATGGGTAAGAGAAGGATGAGAATACTGAGGCGAAGAAAGCTGCATAAGAAGGGAGTGGAAAGGGATAAAAATGTGTTGCAGATTCCGTGTGAGGAACTGCACAAAATAATGAACCACAAAACAGATAATTGAAATAGAAAAATATTAAACGTAAATATACAAACTGGAACGCAGGTTAATAATCTAGGAATGCAATTAGTAAGGAATATATATATATACAAGTCTTGAAGTGAAAGCCGTGCTGGAATTAGTATGACCACATCGGAACTGACGGGATCTGTGTAATGCTATTCTGGCTGAGTGGAATTCAGAGCTACTCTGATTACTGACGCGGTATTCTCTGTGAAACTTCGGTATCTTTGGGTATCTTACGGATCAGACACTGTACTCTGCGGATCTCACTATGGCAGGCGAGTATGTATACTCTTGTCGTAATATCATAGTAAAATGGGAGATCCCACAACAAAATGATACAAAGTCATGAAAATAATGATAAGAGATAGGAATTGACATTTTATTTGAATTCTTGAAGGTTGTAGCTGTCAGAAAAGCATGTATACGAAAGTGAAATCCACAACTGAGAAGTACAAGAAAGAATCTGTTGAAAAAGAAGTTAATCTTAAATTTCATTGGTTTCACTCTAAAAGGGTGGGACATATTTGCTAGTCTAGTAGCTCGAGGAGAGGTGGCACCAGGGAGCTAAGCTGATCAGAGCAGAACACACTGATATATTTGTAGGAGACAATGTGAAGTCACATTATGTCGGTGAGAATTTGGGGAAAATAACAAAAAGATTTAACCTATAAATGAAAGAAATGCCAAAAGCCATAATCGTCTACTTGCCGAGGAGACACAACACATAAATGATCAGACTTGATTTGCAATTAACCATTAGCCCTCCATGTTACTGTTCAAATAACTAGACGAAAACACTACGTTCTATTCTAATAAAGTATTTTCTCGCAAGTTTAATTTCTGCTCTATTTAAAATCTTCCAAAATATAAATTCAACTTCAGTTATCACCTGTCTTTCTGGAACCAGTTCTTTTATTGTTCTTTCTTCTCACCACATTTTCTCATTCTCTTTGACTCCGAGAAACGCTGCTTTAATTTACTATCGTTTTTGTCCTGTAAACGCACGATCTGATCGCTACTTCATTTTCGATAGCACACTCTCTCTGCAGGCATAGTGTAATTTAAGTATGTTTGCTTAAATAAAACGTTTATTCTATATTTTGATACACACGTTTTATATTACCTTTTGTGACGCTCATTTTATTTTTCAACATGTAAAGTAACTGAAAACAGTTTTAAAGCAATAAGCAACCATAGTATGACAGACTGATTTGCAAATGAAATAAATATTTGTATTTATCTTCGGTAAATTATCTAAACTAACGAGGTCTATGTTGTAATAGTTGCTTGTTAGGATAAACGAAAAAAGTGGAAAAACGTGAATTTGTATGCATTTTACAACCACATTCGCTTATCTCTTAGCATATAAACAGGTATAAAAATTCTATAATATTAATTTTACATTAAATGACGTATGAACTGATATATTATCAGAGAAGGCTTAAGAATATTGACTTACTCGAGATGAATGTATAGTACGCGAAAGTAAATCTGAATTACTTATATGATTCAACATAAATAACTAGATTTCAATGTGTATATTTGGAATTCAATCACAGTTGGAAAACTAGAAAACAATACAAAATAACAATTCTCCGAATACGAGTTGCATTTATTTAGCATCGTATGTTTTTCATTTTGTAGATGAGATGAAAATTTATGCTTAAGATTTTAGTTTTCGATTTCTACGGATTTGTTTTTATCTGACAAAGTTAATTCAATGGATGATAAATAAAACACACTCACGCATACATTTACAAATAAAACAGCAAACAATTTATCATGTTTCGAGAAAACCTTTAAAAAAGTTGAAGGAATCGTTTCTGAATGCAATTTCGTTTCAAAGCAGATGTATCAAAACACAACTTCTACTAAGAAAACAAAAAGACTTATCGACCCAAATTTTTCGGAGTTGTCTTTCATTCTGTATTTTTTGGTTTTTGTATTTTAGATTTTTCTTGTTCTACATTTTTTGAATTACAAGTCCAAATCTTTTGTCCTTTTTGTTTTTCTACGCTTTTCTATTGCTGTCATATTTTAGGAAAATATATATTTAAAAACACAGTGTACAACAAAATACGTAAACAAAAAGCAAACAATAAAAATGCAACGACTTTTCCATGACTATCTTTTGTTTTCTCTTTCTATGAATAAAAGAAAAGTAAAGAAAAGAAAAGAAAAGTGCAATAAAAATATAACGAAAATTTAAAAACTAAACAGAATTACCAGCATTTCAAATATTTCATAAGTTTTTAAATAAAACATTTGATAGACTTTTAAAAGCTGACAATATCTTATAAACTGATTTTCTGAATTATTCACAGTGACATATAAGCGAAGATTTACGTCACATATCACGTTGAGTTTTTCCTGTCATTGTTATTTGGTTTATATTAACGTACATTTTCACCAATACAAAAATATATTATCCCCAGACAAGTGTGTGGCTTAATAAACTTCATACAAATTATTTATGAAAGTGTATGCCTGAAACAATATTCAATACCTTCAATATATGTCTTGGTCAGACGTTCCTACGTATATATTTCTTACTTCAATATGAAAATTGCATTTTTTTTATAATCGTCTCACTCCAAGTAATGCATTACTTCTACTGGTGTGCAGAGATTTACACAATACGAGAATGATGAAAGAGATAAAACAGTCACAGTAAGTGTCGGAGAATGGGTACCAGAAAGACAGGCACATTAGTGTGAAGAGAGTTGTGTGAGAGGAAAGTGTAAAGTTAGAAGAAGGATTGGTGTCAAGGACATAAGCGATGATATTTGATGATAAATTTAAACTGATGGAGATGGTAGCTTTCAAGGAAACAAGAATACGGAATCAATCAAATGCAAACGACAATTCTACTCTAACAGCTTCTTTTTTCACACATCCCGCCTGTGGAACTCTCTTGAATATTCTTGCTTTCCTAACGGCTACAACCTCCAGGAATTGAAATGTCATGTCAATACCATCTCTTAACAACTTTACTCTAGTTTTTTCCACATCACCCTGTATATCTTTTCCTTTCTCTCTACCTTTGCAACTGTCATCACACCAGTATTCAGATGCTTTTATTGCTCCTTCCTCTGACACCCCCTGTAACTGGTTCGTCTTTCTCTTTACTCTCCACCTATCTAATCTTTTACTCTTATGCAACCCCCTGCGTATCAATAGCGTTACCTCCTTGAATGGGGTGAACAGATTAAAAAAAGATGTAAGCTATAAGAAAACTCTAACAATTCCTTTAAATTGTAACACTTGTTATGAGTTATCATTTTGCTGTCCCTCCGAATTTTTGTTCTGCCAAACATTCACTAAATTTCAGTTTCAATCTTGTTCTCAGAATTTATTATAACCAGAACGATAAAATAAATTGCTATTTGCAACCTTAAATACTATTCTAATAATCGCTTCTCCCGCCTTTCTAGCCTTTGGAACTATCTTCTGGCTTCTTGCTGTCCCATTAACAAAGATCTTAAAAAATTACATTCAGTGTCAATTGTCTTATAAATATTGTCTCCTACAATCTGGGAATTTTATTTTCTTCTGTTTTCATTGTTCGTAATCAATTGATTTGCAGCGGATTGTGTTGTTTTATATTTTTCCTTTAATCATTTTCCTCAAAAAAGAGCTATAATACTAACCTGACACAGAGATTTACAGTGAGTGAAATAGAATGAAAATCTTTAGTGAGATGATAAGAGCAAAAGGATCAAGAAATCGAAAGCTAACGCCATCCTGAAAAGTGCAAGAAAAGAAACTATTAGAATAGAATTGACGATGCGATTGTATACAGCAGAAAGTTTTTATGTTTATGAACGGTTTTGGCCAGATGCATGGCATTCCTATGAAAGTCGAGTGCTTGCAAGGCGATTTAATATGGTAACATGAGGTTTTGGGTTAAGATTTGTTTGTATATTTAGCAGCGTGTCAACTGTTTGTGGGGTATTTACTGCTGAAATTTAATTTTCTTGGGAGAATTATTAATTTTTATTTTACAAAAATATATTTCTGGAATATTTTTTGTCAAAGTGGTATATTGTGGTGTATTTTTTTATAGAACTATATTGCTGATGATAATTTTTTATTATGGGAATTGGTTTTTAATCATTTTACATCACCAATATACCACTAGTACACTGGATTATAGCGAATGAAATGTGAGAAAATACTAGATATGCAAATGATTGAGGAAAGAAAAAAAAGTTGAACGGAATTTAAAAAGATAAAACATGTTAATTTAAATGCGTTTATATTTTTGGACATTATTGTTATTAGAGAAGCAAGTAAATGAAAAGGAAGTAAGAGTAAATAAACTGATGGAGTAGAAATATGGTTAGATTTAATTATTAATATAGCAAATATGCGGGATCTGAAAGCTAATCTAGCACGCTTAAATTCATGGGGTCATGGCGCCAGGAAAATAACTAGACAGAGCGGTTGTCTTGAAAATATTATTACAAAAAACAGAGGGAAACCATGTCACGTTGGCCAGAACATGACTAAAATTGAAATGCTTGGTCAGGACCGTTTACATTGCAGATACTTATTTTGGTTTCGTCAAGAACCTCAAGATGAATAGCAGTTTTTCTGGTATTTTGACTAAAAAATAATCTTTTATACTATTGTATTATTTTGACCCCATTTTTGCGGTTAAATATTTCCTTGTAACTGTGCCTGTAACAGGTGCTACCACCCCGGCCTCAAAACAATACCGATTAAGAGGTCGTTCTACGTCCCTTTAAAACTGTAATCTACCGATCAGACGTTTTGCTGCTGGGCATCATTTATCGTCATTTCCAAGACGTTTAGTTTAATATTTGTGCTTTATAAGAAATGGCTCCGTTGTAAAAACTACCTTACTTTTATCTCATTTCATGCTCAATCAGCTATAGTAAATTTGATGTAACTGACACACCGCGTGTTATTTCAAATATTTAGTATTTAAAAATTCTACATACTTCCTTTCATATGTTGGATTCAGTGTAAGTGTCATGTCTGCTTTCATTCCAGTTTCAGAGGATATATTTTTCTCTTTATAAAAGTTTCCATCGCGCCCTGCTTATTGAAACGAGCATAGATTCCAACGAAAAAAAAAGATCAGGTAGTGAATAAGTTCGAAATTTAAGAGATTAGTGTTTACTAAAATTGATTTTCAATAATAATTTGGTTTGCCATTATTGAACAAAAATTTTGTGTCGACGATGCAGTTTGATTTAATTATAGGGTGTGTAGTTGCAGAATTTATGAATACAATAGTGAGTTATCTTATGTGAGAAAATCCGTTTAATTCAGATTCCAAATCGACAGCACGAGTCTTTGAAACTCGGTGTGATTTTTTAATTAAAGGAACTTTGATTATCCATCAAGTCCTATTAAATGATCTTCGTCGCTGTCTTAATTGAGTGGAACATATTTATGATGACTTTTCATGAACGTTTATTGCCTATTGGACTTTCCCGATTTAATATTGTGTGTTTGTAAATAATATTCTTGTCAAGTGTCTTCAACTTTAGATCGTATGCATATTTTCAATTGAGGAAATAACCAAACGATTCCTGATTCTTCTTTACCACCGTTAACATCTAAAATCGAGGTTAGAATACTAATTCCCAGAGTCATATTAGGTATTTCATTATTTTTCTCTGAACGAAAAATAAAAAGTACTTCTGACATTAATTTTTCTCTGGTAATATCATTAGAAATATTGAATCATCCCAATAAAAAATATATATTCAACAATTACAAGATATTTAAAAACATAAATTTTCTATTATCACTAATTTGATTATCTATATTTTAATAGAAATAATGATCATATTGTTAAAAGGTTAGATATATTATTATCGCGACTAAAATATATTAGGTTTAATTAGGTAGGACGCACAATGACATAAATCTTATAATTCTCTATAATGTATTATAACAGACGAAACAAGAAGCGTCAATTATTCTGATAGACATAAATTCATCTTTTTGTAATATCCATTTAAACAGTGTGTTTTGTTCTCCAGAAAAACAACAATTACTTTATTGTATTTGCCTAATTTTCCACGATATTTATTGTAAGTAGCTAAGGTATGCTAAGAAGTTCTATTAAGGGAGAAACTCTGTATCGATTAATACATTATCTACTCAATCTACTTGCAAGACAAAAATAATAAAGCAAAAAATTAAATTCATGAAGAAATAGATTAGATGTATTTTTGCGGTTATTTATTGAACATATAAGAGTTTGGCACAAAATCTGAGTAATGGAGAAAACAAGAAAGAAAACACAGTGGATATAAACAGCTGTAAAACTGCTAAAAAATGTACTAAGGTATGTTCGCGTGTGCGTGCAAGCACACACACACACACAACCACACACACACACACACACACATATATATATATATATATATATATATATATATATAGAGAGAGAGAGAGAGAGAGGGAGGATTAATCATGTGATTTTTTTTAAATTAGAGATACATTGCGACACGAAAATGTCTACGTTTCAAGATTTCTACCTCGTCATCAGGCAATGTTAGGTCATAGCTGTGAAAAATATTTTCATATATATATAGGAATCAACGTTTGTTATTTCTTAGATATGGGATGATAAAAATTTTATGTGAGTGCTCAATTTAACTAATCAGAATAAAAGCTCAATTTAAATTTGAAAAAGTTTATATTTTGGTGAATACTTGACGATTTCTTTCACACTTAACGGTCAAAATTTCAACCGAATTTTCAAAAAGCCTGTCTAAAATGAGAACAGAGTCAAGAGAGGTTTTTTTCAAATGGAAAAAATTTTCATTGGAATGCATGAGATTTCGGAATTATAAAACTGATGGTTTAATTTACCTGGATTATATATATATATATATATATATATATATATATATATATATGCAAGTATTGTTGGAATAATATTCCTTGTCCAAAGAAACACTATTTTTAAAAAAGTGCTCAGTACAAAAGTAGAGCTAATAATATTATTTATTCATAAATTATAACATGGATATGTTACAATATCACTACAAAAGTAGCCATTATGTTTCGACACATTTGTGTCTTGTCAAGTGATGTGATTATTCTTAAATGAATTGTTTAAAAGACTGAATACGAGCATGACCCCTTTAATCAGCGAGGAATTATTGTATATACAATGTGGACTAATCAGATAAAAGGAATTTCTAATTTGGAAAATATGTGGGCAGGGTTAAGGTTAATTTTGGTGGGTATTGTTATTAAGATTTGATTGAAGTCAGATAATTATTATTAATTAATACTTATATCTACTTTGTTCTTGTTGCTAAAATTATAATATAATTATAGTATACGAACATATATATTTTTTACACTGACTACGCGCACACAGACACATATACGCATGACACAGCCATGACATATAAATCTTCAGATGAACTTGATAGATAACGCAATGTTCATGAAATTGATACTCTTTAGCCAGGTCAACGAGTCAAAAGAAAACATCGCACCGCACTGAGATGAGATATATATACAGGCAGACTTATGTTCTTGGACAACCGGGGCCCTAACTGGAATACGCACACGTATAGACGCGGACACACGTCCAGCGGTTAGGATACACACACACACATATACATGCACGTATATATACATACATGCACACACACTTACCCACACATACATATATATATATATATAAATATAAATAAACATACACACACACACACGCATATATATATATATATATATATATATACACACACCCATATATATATATATATATATACATACACATACATACATATATATAGGCATACACCCACATACACATACACGTATGCACATATACACGTACTCGCACGCGTGTTCGCGCATATACATGCACACATACCAACAAATGTACATATACTCAGATACAACATCAGTAAATGGCCCTGAACCACTGTTCATAGGGGATGTCTATAATATTTTGAATTCATATTTTAGTCACTACAGTTTGTTGGACGATCGAAAGGCGTGAAACCTGATACATCTGTCTTACTATCAAATGTTCATCCATGCATACATACAGCACACACACACACACACATATATATATATATATATATATATATATATATATATATATGAAGAGATATATATACACACATCCACGTATGCATAGGCATCTATATCCATCTATCCGTGCTTACATATATACACACACAAGAGCCTACATACATCTATGCAAGATATACATACATAACCCAACAAGTAAAGGGACTACACGTGCATACACATCAGTGAGTGATGCAGATATTGGCATATTTGACCAGTAAGGGAGGACAGACGTGCGCCCATATTCACATACACTCACGCGTGCGCAAAAGTACACATATAGGCATGTACACATATACACATGCGCACACACATACACACACAAGCATACACAAGTGCACACATACATACACGTGTACACATTCATACGCATATATACAACCACGCATATATATATATATATCTATAGATACACTCATATACACATACACATACATATGTATACAATAACATTTAAACATTAATCTACCTATACTTGATGGGTATTCCCGCCCGACCCGAACGCTCCAAGAGGCTCCCATCGGTGCACGATCCGACATACATCAATACCACAAAGCTTTGTAAATACCAAACCCAATGGCGAAAGCATACCTGAACAGCAATGGGTCATCCAGGGCGACATCCATTATCACGCTAATTTATGACAGAGTTCATACCAATACAGATTAATCGGCCAGAGACAACACGCTTCGCCATAGCAACGACTGTCTCAACAATAACCAATAACCGTGATGCTTAGGGCCGTTGTCCCACACAGTTTTTTCGCTATTTATAGATCCTTGGCTTTCCGAAAATCGATGTCGGGTGGAGTACCGCACAACCGCACATACCGCCGATCAGTATCAGGCCGAACGGTTGGCATAGATAGTATGCCACATGGCGAATCGAAACACCCCGAAAAGGTCACCCGGCACGCCGAGCCCGAACAGAAGCGCCCACTAAGCCGGCAGTTTGGAGTATCTTCTTTAGTTTTTTACCACTACAACCAAGACTTTAATGTAAATGCTGATCTATGCTTACAGTGGACTGTGAGCTCGTTTCTCTGGTTTAACAGTTTAACCTTGACCACAAATTTGATGATTTCTAGTTTTTCATTGAGGCAAAGGTAGCAACGGCATGTAGGGCTGCAGGTTTGGGTCCTTGCGATGATTTTCCATTTAACCATGGGTGTTTTATTTTATCCTTTAGAGACCAGTAGTATTTCGATAATGAAATACTGTATTTATAAGAATTATTTATTGAAATAGTATACACTATATATATATATATATATATATATATATATATATAGTGTATCGAGGCAGCAAATAATTTATTAAACATATATTGTTAAGTATAAGAAACCATGGATGTCTATTATGTTTAATCATGAGCCGTTCTAAGCATGTCAACATTATTGTCAACACAAGATAAAATCGACTTTGATGGCTGGTGTTTTTATATTAACTTCCTTGTAACCTCTCTGATGGCTCATGTGAGTCAAAAATGTCGAATAAATTTAATAGAAATGATCGAAAATTTGCAGAATTTTTGTCGATATTTTCAGCTGAAATTAAAGCAAAAATACGATGTTTAGAACGTCTCATGATTACTCATAATAGACATTCATTGTCTCTTATATTTAACAGTATATGTTTAGAAAATATACATAGATACATACATATATATATGTTATGTCTTGAAGGCTGTCACAATGCGTTGAATGAAATAAAGGAAGGGCGGGTGGTGTTTGTATGACCTGTATATTTATATTTATATTTCGAGACTATAATCTTATCGTCAGAATGGCAGAGAAAATGTCAAACTGTCCATGCTTTTAGTTGTCCATCTATGAATGGTTGGCTTTATCCACTGCTGCTATACGTGTGTGCGTGTATGTATGTGTGCGTGTGTGTGAGTGTGTATCTATGTGTGTTCTAGTTGTTTTTTATGGTCTAATGGTGTGTATGTGTGTGTGAGAGAGAGGGAGCGTGTGTGTGTGTGTGTGTGTGTGTGTGTGTGTGTGTGTGTGTGTGTGTGTGTGTGTGAGTGAGTGATTGTGTGTGTGTGTGTATTCAAGATGGGGTTTTTTGTTGGTCTGATGGAATCAGTTCGTAGGATCTAGGAGTTGATGTGACTTTGACCGGGTCAAAGGATATCAGTTACATGGTTGTTATCTTATCTGTTTGATTTATGGTGTTTGCGCGTTGTGTGAGCTGTAATTGAATCTACTTTTATATATATATATATATGTGTGTGTGTGTGTGTGTGTGTGTGTGTGTGTGTGTGTGTGTGTGTGTGTGTGTGTGTGCTTTAGCCTGGTCAACGGTTTGTTATAAGGGAGGAAGAAGTGTGTGTGTGGTTATTGTTACTGATTGCGCGCGCGTGTGTGTGTGTGGCCTTTGTTGTCGTGTTAAGTGCATGCTGTGTGCGTCTTGGTGTCGTCTATACTGTTACGTAATCTAAGTTTAATTCTAGGCGATTATTAATTGCCGGATGCAATTTATATATTATTAGGGACTCTTTAATGCGTAGGTTACCTATGTTGCGTTCCTCAGCCAAGATATTAACGGTTTTGTCCTTATTTTTGCATTTTTTAAGTGTTTTTGGAATGACGAAGCTTGCGTGTGTAGATGTTCTTTTATTCTAATGTGTAGATGTCTTGTTGTGCTGCAGACATAGAATGCATCGCATTTGGCGCATTGTAAGCGGTATACGACATGTACCTGGTGGCATATACCGGTACCTGCAATAGGGCAGTTGGTTAGTGTGCATGTGGTCTTGTTGTTTGTTCTGTGGTTGGGGTTGAGGTGTCTTCGAAGAGTGGGGCCGTAGTGTGCCAGCTGTATGTCTCATCCCTCTCTGCGGATAGCTCGACGTATTTTAGATGTTATATAATTGCTGAAGTGTGGTAAGATAAGAGGGATATTAGGCCGTGTCCCTCTACAATCTTGTGTATCCACTACACTTTAGTGAACCTGATTAACTTTGATCACTAAAATTGGTGACTCTGACTGAGCTTTGATGAAACCAATTAAGTTTGGCTACTAAGAATTAGTGACCCGAGTGAGTTTTGATAACTTTAAATTACAAATTCTGTCTAAATCTTGATGAATACGAAATTTCCTTACTATAAATCAGTGTCTGCCACAAAAAAGATTTTGATGGTGAAACCGATTGCGAATTTTAATAACAACTTAGCGTGAGGAAAACTACGAAGGAAATACCTGACGAAACCTTGGTGACTAAAACAGTATCAGCTTAAACAATCTCCGAATAACCATTCCACCAAGAAAATCTATTCGGCGAACTCTACAGATAAAACGGATAACTGATAATGAATTTCAAAAGTGCTTTTCTGAAAAAAGGCCTACAAACCCACATCATCACTATGGCCGAAGCACAGAGAGAAGCAACCATCATGACTGAAGATAAACAATATGGTTAACAGACGTTTTAAAAGACAATTGTTACTGTAGCAATTACAACTTGACACCAGGACAATTTGGCGTATCTGATTTCATCGCACAGTTAAAAAATAAATTGCACCGGTAATTATAAATTTCCACGCATTTCATTCATGCTGGTATTTTTCAAGCAGCCTCAACAAAATTTCAAAGTAATGCAAAAGGCTTAATATCACTCACAAAATTAAAGTTATTGGTGCCAGATTTTCAGTGAACCAGCCTACCAGATAGCCAATTACCAAACTCACAAACTGCTGTTTTACTAGACAGCTAAAAATAAATCCAATTTTCGTTTCTTAAGAATTTGCAATACTTGTTTTTTACCAGGCTTTCCGAAAGGAAGTAATGTAAACTCAGTGTTGATTCACAAAGTTTTTCAAAACTTTTTAAGAATAACTAAGACATTTGCAAGTCCAATTTATTTATAATGTAGACAGCAGCACCTCCATGAAAACTTTTTCTAAAGTTCTCACAAAATATTCGGCAAACTTGCCATCCATTTTCAACAGCATACAACTCTTCAACTTCTCAGAGCAAACTTTTCAACCGCTAGCATCTTCATATATATTTTGACAAAATATGATGCGACAATTTTGACTCACTAAAATTAACAGCACACTGATGACAGTACATTTTCCACGACAAACATAATCACACACATCTAACATTACGCAACGAGCAACGTCCAGTCTTTTTATTGCGACAACACTACTCAACAAGCAACGGCCAGTCCTTTTCACTACGAAACACAGACGATGGCGACTCGCAACTACTGAATCTGATTTACGAAAGTGAATTTATCCTTTGTTTCATGCTATAAACAACATATTCGTACATACACGCATGAAAATATCATTTCAACCAAAGATAAGCAATTACCTCTTTCAAGCACATGACATCGAAAACATTTCGTGACCTACCAAATTCAACACACATTAAAATTTATAAAGCCTAACAAACACGGAGCACAAATCTATGCAATAATGTTGACATTGCACATCTTTACGAGTAAACGGAAAGTAGATAACAGTTAGTATCGACCGAGTAACACCTGTATTATGAATATTACAAAGGATTACACAACTGATGTATAATTTCTTAAAAAATACATTTAGAAACATCCGCGAAAGTATTGTGAAATCCGACTTGTAAAGTCTAATAAAAAGAACACTCATTACAATTTCTGTATCGCATTTGACATGAGTCCAGACAAAGTAAAAATACATTAGTACAAATCTTACTTCTGAATGAAAACTCGTATTTCTTTAGTACAGACGTAGGATTGAAAAACGTCAAGTTTGAAGCTTGCGTTAGACTTCGCTTATTGGGCAATAAATCGAAAGCATTTTAGGCTACGTTAGAAAAGTCTAGCCCAGGGAAAAATTAAACAAGTGTATCTGATCCATATTCAGTTAAGTGGCATACGTGATAAACGCTTTGGCGATCATGTCTCGAAAGAGGCACGACTGACTGGGCAGATGATTATCCAGCAGTAAGTTGCCATTACTTTCTGCGGTAGACTGGATACCGACCAAGGTTATAGAATCCAATCTGTTCTATTATTTAACCAATAAGTGGAGGGAAGTGACGGATAAATACCGCTCCCAAGGGTATTTGCGCGTAAGTGAATGCAAGGAATTAAACTGGAATTCGAACTCGGCTCTCTCTCTCTCTCTCTCTCTCTCTCTCTCTCTCTCTCTCTCTCTCTCTCTGAACTATATTACCAGCACGAAAAGAAAACAAAGCGAGACTTTCAGTTGAAGAAAAGAATTAAAAGACATCCACGCAAGTCACCATGTAATAAACAGAAGAACAATCAACCATCTCGATCGGCATGCGGAGCAAAACTGAATCTTCAAGTAAGAAATTTATTTTAAAAATAACACCTCACTTCAATTTAAACTCTTTTTTACTCATTATTCATTAATAATCCTGAGTGAGAATTCGAAAGTCAAACGAATGCCACAGAAATACGACCAAATGCGAACATTTGAAATTTGTCAAGTTAATTAATTCTTAAAACAAAAAGAAAAAAATACAACACACTCAAACACTCATCTGTATTCATTGAAAGAAGCTATCATTCAGTATCAGCAAAGCATACCTTTGAAATCATGGAAAAAACAAGATTCAAAAAGCTGTTATGTATCTTCTCAAAATATATTCTCAACTTCATATTTTGTATAATATGGGAATATAAATTTTGTCAGTTCTTTTGTAACCAATTAAAAAATACTTCGTTCATCATTTTGCCGTGTGTTGAATGTTATTTACTAAATCTATTAAGTTGAAGTTCGTGGGATCCCTATCCATTTTATAGACACTGATGAGATGTTACACAGAGAAACAGTCTTGTATGTGGAGAACTAATATATTATGCTCTCATTACGACTAAGCTGTATAGAGAAGACAATTTTAAAACCAGTCAATACATACATTGCTCATAAGGAATCACTTGAGTTCTTTCGGTGACTGGCGTGTTTATACACTGCTTATATACAACACATTAATTTTTTTTTTCTTGTTCCATGCGACTATGGATTAGCGGTATCGCGATTCCGACTGACACTAAAACGATTGAGTTACGGTTACGGCCAGAAGCAAGTGAACGTATCTAGCCACACTGACGAGGTGTGATACAGCAAAACAGACTTGTGTGTGGAAGATATATATATATATATATATATATATATATATATATATATATATATATATATATATATTAGTATGAATATGTGTATATGCATATGTGTACAAATATATGTGTACATATATATATATATATATATATATATATCCGAGTGAATACAGAACGAAGAATTGTTTCCACGTCAAAAACATTAATTTAAAACAGTGCTCGATATATACTTTTCTATACAGAGTTGTGAATATTTATTATAAATTATATTTTAGAACATGTACATAACTTATATATAATCGCTAAGAAGGCGCGTCCGTTTCTGCATCGGAGTACCGATGCTTCGTCAAGCGATGTGGTACTGGTAATCCTTTTCATGTTCATTTATTTCGTTTTGTTAGGGGTATTGGCTGGGCTGTTTTTGATATTGTGATATTCCGTTGACAGTTGGAATTTTTTGTGGAGAATGTCAGTGTGTGTTGGTGGGTGTTAGCAAGATAATGTAGTCAGTCTCTGACCGTTGGAATTTATTAGTTGGTGCGGATATGTTTTTTGTTTATTTTTATTTTTGCAGAGTCTTTACAATCGGTGTAAGTTTGCATGTTTAATCTTAATATTTGGCTTATGGAATGTGTTATTTGTCTTACATTTTTAATTTTTGATTTTTTATATCATTGTTTGGGAATCGCTTTCTCTATTCAATATACCGGTTTGTACACTGATTAGAACTCAAAATTGGTCTTATAGAAACTTTGGTTCACGGTGACCTCAATATTTGTTCGCCTATGTGCTTGAGCAGTGAACTATTGCGCTTGCAAAGTATCTTTTAAGCGAATGGGTACCCAACCAATGTGGTTAAACGGGTTATTGATCGCAAGATGAAACGGTTTAAGGAGCCAAAAATCGAAGGACCTAGTCGCTGTCCATTGTAGGTAAAATTACCCTGGCTTGGCAGAAAAAGTCAAATTGTCTCTGACAAAGTTTCGGCGTGTGTTTCGTCCTGTTAATATTCAGTACAGTTGCGTGTTGTTTCCCATACTAGACCTGTTTTTCCATCTTTCGTCAAAGACAGGTTGTCCTATTTTCGAAAAAGTTCCGTTGTTTATAAATTTAAATGCTGTTGTCATGCGGCATACATAGGACAAAGCAGTCCTAGGTTGCAGACGCGGGTCTCGCAACACGTCCCTGCGAATATACGTTCTGGCAGCCCTATCAGTACTATAAAAACAACCCAAGCTGTCCTGGATTCAGCGATCGGCCAACACCTGTTGGACAATTCAGCGTGTGCCTCCGCAGACGAGGACAGTTGGTTTTCTGTCTTGCACAGTGCTCGCTCATCATACCATCTACGGGTCTTGGAGGCTATTTGCCTGAAAATCCATCAACCGAGCCTGTGCAGACAGAAAGAGCATTTCTTTCGCTCCTTGCAGTTACTGGAGAGTCTGTGAGTGTAACCTTTTTCTTTTTTTTTAAATCACTCATGTGGAATTAAATTTACAAATATTCACAGCTCCATATTATATATCGAGCACTTTTTTAAATTAAAATTTTGGACTTTGTAAATTTTTCTTCGTTCTTTACTCACCCGATTATCTATCTATCTATCTATCTATCTATCTATCTATCTATCTATCTATCTATCTATATTTGTGAATATATATATATATATATATATAAATATATATATATATATTCACAAATACACATTTATATAGATAATAATAACATATATACACATATATATATATATAAATATATATATTAATGCAGGTTTCATTGAATAATATAGACAAGTTTTGTCTATTAATTTTGTGTAGGATCCGTTCATACCGTCTGATATACTTGATGGTGATGTCGTTAAAAGACAACAAAAAATCACAGTATTTGTTGAATTTTTTATCAGGTCTAAGCTTTCGGCTCACATAAGCCATTATCAAAGAGTAAATAATAACACACAGTAAACATAGAACATTTAAGCTATTAACAATAAAGATAATTGAATTGAAAATATAAGTCCATCCCTACCGTGGCCATCCGCCACGGTAGGGATGGACTTATATTTTCAATTCAATTATCTTTATTGTTAATAGCTTAAATGTTCTATGTTTACTGTGTGTTATTATTTACTCTTTGATAATGGCTTATGTGAGCCGAAAGCTTAGACCTGATAAAAAATTCAACAAATACTGTGATTTTTTGTTGTCTTTTAACGACATCACCATCAAGTATATCAGACGGTATGAACGGATCCTACACAAAATTAATAGACAAAACTTGTCTATATTATTCAATGAAACCTGCATTAATGAAAAAATGCTGCCAAAATACACACAATTTAAATATATATATATATATATATGTGTATATATGTTATTATTATCTATATAAATGTGTATATATATAGATGTGCGTTTGAGTGCGTGTGCATAGATGCTTACGGGTGGATATTAATATAGACTTATTATTATGATGTTCTCTCACTTCCTTTTCGACGCATGTGTGTCTAGAATCTTCATTCTCATGTTCTCAAAACCGAATAACCAGATTATAAGCCTATATATTTTAATTATAGGATTGCTGGTTTTCTACTGCACATCATGCACATCTTTCTAAATTATTCTAATCATGTGTCGCTTTCAGAGATATACATTGCCTGAATTTTGTTAGCTATTGAACTCATTTGTAGAGAGGACGAAGCGGTAAGTTCACATCTCTGTAAATTATTATTGTGCATATGTAAATCTAACGTGCAATATTTGAAATCCATTCTCCAGTTTCTCATTTCATCTTCATTAAACTTTTCTGCGTAACCCATTTCTCTCTCACTCTCTCTCTCTCTCTCAATATATATATATATATATATATATATATATATATATATATATATATATAATTGAACTCCATACACTGCATTCTTCAATTGTGTGAACAACAGTGCCTCATAAATCCAGCCATCGATCTGCATTTCTTTTCACTTATGACATATCAAATCATATCAGTGTAGTGAATGTTGACTTTGATCACCATAATTTCTAATGAGCCCTTTCATATGCCTCGTCGTTTCTGACCTAGGCTGTCATAACCTACAGTAAGACAGGCATTCAAAGCAAACCATTAAAACGTCATAATACACAATAGACTGCTGCTCTAGTATAGATCGCTGATGACTAAGCACACCCGACCTGGACAGACTTATCCGATTGCATTGTGTATATAGACACGTTGGCATTTCATGGCAATACAGGGTTCCTTCCTGAACCTCACTCTTCCGTAATGCATATTTTTGTGCCGCCTTGTGGAATGCTTTGACTCCGTCAAGAATACAAGTTCTCCAAGAAACTCAGTTTCCCAGTTATACAAACCATAATTGCACTTGCATAGTGGCTCTTCAAGAAATATTAGTAACGAAGTATGGGATTGTACTCCGGTCTTTTTCCCATTTTCGATTCTCCATACTTTATTTTTTCTCATTCTGTCATCGCCATACGGACCACATGGCCCTTCCATCGCAATCTGGACCTAAGTATATGTGCTTCCACAGTGAGTGAATTGGACCTTTATAGAACAACAGTATCAGGCGTGTGAGACATCCAGTGAATTTCAAGGCAGCGTTGATGAAAAATTTCCAGTCTCTTCAGATATCTGCGATAGATCACCAATGACACACATGGATATAGCAGTGATGATAAAACGCAGGTATAATATATTTTAATTTTTGTCTATTTATTCACTTCTGACCCCATAAACTGTCACTGATTGCTGCAAATTATGAATTCTAAAGAGTAGCATATCTTCAAGAGAGCATTGGCGGTTGAGGTGCTACAATGTTATAAAATCTTGTCTACTCCCCGAAGTCAAAATAAATTGATGTATCTATAGGATGAGATCCCCGGGAAGACTCATACATCACCACTGTCTCGTTAAAGATGATGTACAAGGCAAAAGCTTTACATCACCTCGATATTCTATTCATAAACTGTTGTGCATGCTGAAATGTATGTACGAAAAGATCACAATTATCGGCATAGAGGAGTTCGCATAATAAAGGCAAAATCTTTTCTCCTTCCTGCAACATACGTATGCTGAAAAGTATGTCAGTCGACCTGTACCTCAGCGAAATACCAACATAGCATTCACCGAACGCATCAAACTGCACAGTTGCAAAATATAGAAAAATAGTGTAGAAGATCTCCCTGCTTGACTGCATTTGCTACACAGATGAACCCCGTAAGCACAGCGCCAACAGTGACACAGACTTCCATAAGGTCATGAAAGATTATTGAGAATGGGGTTACAGGCCAATTTCGAGAGGTTCCTACAGAGACTAGTACGATAAAGAGTTTCAAAAGCCTTCCTCAAATCGTCGAATATTTGACAAAGTTCCAGTTGTGATTTATAGCATTTTTCTTGGATGAGTCTTGCTGTAAAAGCCATAACTGTGCTACCTCTGTGTTGGCGGAAACGACATTTTGACTCAGGTAATCCATTGTTGGTTGGTTTAATTATAATAAAGGAGCAGAGGTTAAGATCTTACATGCCGACGAAAAAAAAAATATATATATACGTACATAAGAAGAAGTGAGTTTCGAGAATGTATTTCAGTAATATTAAATATTAATCTCGAATTTCCCCGGTGACATAACGATATTTAAATAATTGTTTTCAAATAATATTTTTTTCTCCTGTTGAATATCTTTGAGGACCTCCCCTATTTACGAATGTGTGTGTGGTGCAATGCATAATAGCTTGGAATGAATAATCGGCATTCTTAGAATTGTGAGTTCTAGGTCATATCGTTTTTTTCATAAAAGTGTTTAATACAACTTATAGCGTAGAGTAGTTGAATTGAAATTGGATTCGTGTTCAGTACATTCTCTTATGTCAATATACGTTAATCGGGAAGTATGAATATATTACCTTCTGCATATATAGGTTAATGCACTATTCAATTGACAATAGTAAACCCAAGAAACTGTTCTTACAATTCAAAAGCTTTTTCGTCTTTGAAACCTCACAAGTGCTTCATAAATCTTGAAGAAACAACATACAAATTTTACTCATTTTTATTTTGGTCAGAGATATTTAAACCTTTTAAATTTTATCGTGCCTTGACTAAATGGTAAATTCGTACAAAAGTAATAATGTGACTTTTTTTTGACAATCTGCCGCCTTTCCGTTAAATATAGAAAAAAATCTAAGAGATTTTACCAATATTCAGCTATAAAGGTTATTCTTGTACTTTCTAAAGTATGTTTTAATTTTTATCATTATATATCGATCATCAAGAGGCAGTCCATTTCTAAAATTAAAATGTGAATATAATTAAATATAAATGTGCTTTCCGTTTGTAAATGAAAAATCGATATAGGAAAAAACATTTTTATAAATATGTTTCAGTTGTTATTTAGAGAAACACTTACTAATTTTACACGTTAACTGACAGAAGTCAATTACAAAACCTGAGTTCAAACGCCAACTTTATAATAATTGAATAAGGCATTAAAATTTTATTTGAATTGATTTATAGCTTCGCTTAAGTTTAAACGTTGTCGCCCCACTAAAAGTATCACTGCGAATAAACACGTTTTTTGGCGTCAGCTAATGGAAATATATAATAACAAACAGAAAATTGTTCGTAATCGGTACGTGATAACTCGTAGTTGCCGTCATAGATAATTGTCATTTGCAATAGTAAATAATAGAGTCGACAAGATATAGTGGCATTATGTTGTGCACAGATAATAAAAGAAAGGAAAATCTGTTTGTACAGATTACGGGTCGTTCAAATGACAAAACAAATAGTGATACAAAAAAGAGTTTGAGTAAGACATTTCTGTGTTATTTAAAGGCAAGGAATATTTTGAATTATAGTAGGATGTTTAGAGTAAATGATGGTTCCAACCGGTCATCATCATCCATGCATTGACCCAGTTGGAGAACACATACGACGGTGGTCGAACAAAAACATGTGTTTTCTATGTGATTTAAGCAAAACACTATATATATATATATATATATATATATATATATATATATATATATAAACCGAAATATTCCAGATAGAATAACCAAAAATAGAGAAAATATATATAATGCTTTATTGGGTCTTATTACCATTCTCATCCGTGAATTGAATAATCTTACCATATCTTGTCTGCTGCTCTCAAGATTCTTGAAAAATCAAAAGAATTTATGAAACAATCGACCCTGATCAGGTAGCTCGACTTCAGTCACATTCTTACAAACAATACGTCGTTTCCATTTATGTTTTCAACAAAATGCTTTCATGATAACTGTTCTGACAAGCTTTTTCTACTGATAACTGCAGGTCTTCAATCATGCTAGTGAATTGTCAACTTCGTCCCACACATTTCCTGTTGCAATAGCTAAATAGAACCGCCATTTCTACAATTATATCTTTCATTTCACTTCCCGCCTATAGAAATGTTTTTGATGCATGCTTCCTTGATGTCTAAAATCTTCAATAATTTAAATCGCCAGATTTTGTCTTGTTTAATTCCGTTCAGATTTTTGTGATTTCCTCAATCTTACTTAATCTTAATCTTTACTTTCAATTTCCCTTCATGTAATTAAGCACCGATGCGCTTTAATGGCATCCCCGCCTTGCTTGGATGACGATATTAAATATAATATAATTAAGCACCGATGCGCTTTAATGGCATCCCCGCCTTGCTTGGATGACGATATTAAATATAATATAATTAAGCACCGATGCGCTTTAATGGCATCCCCGCCTTGCTTGGATGACGATATTAAATATAATATAATTAAGCACCGATGCGCTTTAATGGCATCCCCGCCTTGCTTGGATGACGATATTAGATATAATATAATTAAGCACCGATGCGCTTTAATGGTATCCCCGCCTTGCTTGGATGACGATATTAGATATAATATAATTAAGCACCGATGCGCTTTAATGGAATCCCCGCCTTGCTTGGATGACGATATTAAATATAATATAATTAAGCACCGATGCGCTTTAATGGCATCCCCGCCTTGCTTGGATGACGATATTAAATATAATATAATTAAGCACCGATGCGCTTTAATGGCATCCCCGCCTTGCTTGGATGACGATATTAAATATAATATAATTAAGCACCGATGCGCTTTAATGGCATCCCCGCCTTGCTTGGATGACGATATTAAATATAATATAATTAAGCACCGATGCGCTTTAATGGCATCCCCGCCTTGCTTGGATGACGATATTAGATATAATATAAAATCCAATACGAAATTTTCAGAGTGTTTGGGTGTCAATATGAAGAGGTGAATAGGATTCCTAGACAGTTGGATGGGTCTAATGGTGATTATAAAGGTATAAATGCTCAGGAAACTCACTCTAATCTTCAAGAAAATTACTTCCGAATTTGGTTCTGAGGATCACAGATTTCACACGGACACCTACTTCCAGTGCCTTCGAGAGGTAGTGCTGCCCTGTGTCAATAGGGTGACTACTTGAAGACTCTGTCTTGCAACAAGACTCTAAACCAAGCCACGCAGGTGGAGAACCAGTTCATGGCAATCATATATTTTATGCAACAACATTACAACTTACTAACCCACTTGACCTCAACCCACTTGATTATAATATGAAGGGCTCAGTTGAGTGTGATACCAATAAACACATTGCAACACAAATGATTAACTGAGGGCAATAGTTATCGCTACCTTCACAAACATAAACAAGGAGACATCTCAGAGAATTTCCAAGCGATTACAAAACCATTAAAGCCAACGTTGATGTTGGTGAATAAATGTACTCTTTATTATATCAAGAACGTTTTTGTGTAATTTTGGGAAATAGATCTGTTACAATGACATGTTGGTTTATTTTTATTTTTACTGGATTTTGACGACTGTTTATTAATCGCTGTATAAATAGAGATATAGATATGGATATATTTAGGCAACATCTCTTCATTTAAGCACATATCATTAAATAATATAATCATTTTTATAATAGTCCCTTTTAGTTCACTTTCTCATTCTATCTATCTATCTATCTATCTATCTATCTATCTATCTATCTATCTATATATATATATATATATATATATATATATATATATTATGAGTGGCAGAATGGAATAAAATTGATGAATAAGTAACAATAATAAGAATAATAATAAAAAAATAAAGAAATACATTTTTCTATGAAACTAATGGCAACAAATTCAAGAGTTCATTTCTTAACGATCAGAGTGAGTTTCTCAAGGTGTCGTACCTTCATAATTACCATTAGAATAATCCCTGATTTCTAAGGGTAAAAAACCCAAAATGCACTTGCACAATTTGGCTTGGAAAAACGCCTTTAGTACCACGTGTTACTTCGTTTAATTAGTTTCTTTCTGAAGAACTACAGTTTCCCCGGTTTACTTAAAACCAATTTTTTCCGACTTCCCAACGCATAGCGCCCACACTTGACTTCCAAAACTACATCTAAGATGTGAGCCAGGTTTTTTACAACTCAACACAAAGCTGACTTGATCTCAAACATACCATACTGATTTTTACTTGTCTTAAAATTTAAACCATGAAATCAAACAGGACTCGCAATAACAATATTTAAACCAGCGAGCAATTACGTAAAATTTTCCGCTAGTTCTTTCACCTCTGCACAATTTTAATAAAATACTTATCCTTTCTTACCGTACCTCTTTGAGCTAAAGAGAAACGGTCATACTTAAGAGATATTAAGAACACACACACACGAGAATACACGAGAACGAATACCGGAAGGAAAAAAAAGAAAAAATGAAATGTAGCAATAAACATAACATCATGTCCTTAAAACGCGCCTATAACCGTTCTGACAGAGATACGAAAATGCTAATCCGTGCCACCGGTCAACGCGCACGTATTAACCCAGAAATCAAAGCAGACAGCTATACCATAAAATCGTAAAACAGCGCCCACTATCACTTTGACAAAGATGAGAAAATGCCAAATCCTTCTATTGCGCACAATTATATAAACTATAAGCACGCACACATACATGCACTAACACAGGTACACACACACACAAACATAGTCACTACAATTAACTACAGCAGTAGCAGCGAAAAGGGACTATTCGTTTAACGGCACGGTTCAACAGCGGATGTGAAATCAAACTCTCCTACCATTCTGAAAATGAGGTTCTGATCTCGAAATATCATGAATAATTAATAGATAATACTCAACACCTTGTTTACCTTCCTTTATTTTACTAAATGCATTGTGATATACACAATGTTTCAATCGAATTACAAAACTCTACTATTAAGAATTTTGTTTTACTACGGTCAAAATGAATAGAGAATAAAGAAAAATGTAAATATACAATGTTGAGAATCAAGTTTTTGTATGCTTCTTCTTATACCAGTGAACACGCATAAACTTTAATTACAAGAATACGCAACCAGATAACGTTCACACAGGGTGTAGACAAATATCTCAATATATACGTTTTTCTGTACACAAACATGGATCAATATTTTTTTCTGTAGACAAACATGGCTCAATATACTTCATATCTGGGGGCAAACATAGTACGATATATTCTTTTATTACAGAAAAGCATGGATCAATATATTTTATTTGTGTAGACAATTGTAACACAATAAATATTTTTTCTGTAGACAAGCTAGGATCAATACATTATTTTTGTGTAGAAAACACATATATCAATATTTCTTTTTTATAGACAAATATGGCTTAATATATTTAATTTTCTGTGGGCAAACATGGATTAATATATTATTTTATTGTAGGCAATCAAGGATCAATATATTGATTCTGTAGACAAACATGACTAAATAAATTGTTTTTTGTAGACAAATATGAATCAATATATACATTTTCTGTAGAAAAGCATACATTATTTTTGTGTAGAAAAACCATCGATCAATATATACTTTAACTGTAGATAGTCAAGGCTCAATAAATCGTTTATCTGTAGATAAAAACGATCAATATATTCTTTTTCTCTAGACAAGTATGGCTCAATGCATTCTCTTTCTGTAGATAAAAATGATCAATAAATTTCTTTTTCTGTTGACAAGCATGGATGAATACACTCTATTGACTGTAAAAACATAGATGAATATAGTCTTTGTCTATAGACACACATGGCTCAATAAACTGTTTTTAAGTCGATAAACATCGATCAATACATTCCTTATCTGCAGACAAGCATGTATCAATACCTTCTTTTACTGTAGAAAATCAAAGAATCAATACATTCTTTTGCTGTAGAAAACATGAATTAAAACCTTTTTCTGTAGAAAACATATATCAAGAAATTCTTTTCTTTAGAAAACATTGATCAATACATTTTTTGGAGACAAAAAGGCCCATAAATTTGTTTTCATGTAGACAAACATAGATCAATACATTCTGTTTTGGTAGACAAGCATAGATCAATACATTCTTTTCCCTCTATTTGTAACTAAATTGTCATAGAATCAGGAAATACATGGGAGAGTTTGTTTTCGGTTATTTTCTTCACAGTTTGAAATGATGAGTAAACTTTCTAATGGGTCACGAAAATATACTTATGATGATATTTAAGCTCTACCTATAAAAAGTAAAATGCACAGTCATTGAATCAAGTAGATATAGATTCCATGGTTATTTGTAACAGAGTTAACACACTTGCCTGAAATTTTAATGTCTCACAGACTTCAGTGTATAAATATCCATGCGTGTCTGTGTGTTCGTGTATATATATGTGTGCGTGTGTGTGTATATATATATATATATATGTGTGTGTGTGTGTGTGTGTGTGTGTGTGTGTGTGTGTATATATATATATATATATATGTTTTGTTTTCCATGTCGACAATTTTTAAAAATATCAGCGGCTTTTTATATTCTTTAATTTGGATATATATATATATATATATATATTTATGTGTGTGTGTGTGTGTGTGTGTGTGTGTGTGTGTGTGTGTTCACATATTTGATTTAAATGAGATAGTAACTGAAGTCGAGTTGATACCTCGGAGTTAATATATTTAAATTGATTCATGAGTTGTGATATCATAACATTATTATAAATGTGGTTATTTGGAAAAATACGCTATATATATATATATATATATATATATATATATATATATATATATATTATATGTATGGAAGTACTATATGCATCTTTGAAATTCAGTGTATGTTATTTTGCAGTGTAAACATATTTATTTTTCCGAGCATTAAACATGCCAAATTTTGTGCCAAAGAATGCGTATTTGCGGGGAATTCTACTACCTTTAGTTTTGTACCTGAAGCTCACTGAATTCTTGGTGAGACTTACGGCGACCATGTTCTGTCGCAAACGGCATGGAGAGGCTGGTTAGGACGCTTAAAAAATAATGATTTTGAAGATGAAAATATAAAACGCTCTGGTATATTGACAAAGTTGGAAAACGAAAAATTGACATATGTTAAGCGCAATCTGAACTTACAGAATGATGAGTAGTTGATCACACAACAGTTTCAAAATATTTGAAAGCATTAAGAATGATTCAAATGCAAAGACATTGGGTATCATACGAGTTAAAGCTGAGAGACGTGGAACGGCGTGTTATCACTTCAATGTCTGTAAAGGAAGTTTTTGCAACGTATCGTGACCGGCGATGAAAAGTGGAAACATTAGAATAACCCTAAACCTAAGATCGTGGGGTACGTCAGCCCATGCATTAACATTGGCCGCAAAGGTGAATATCAATTCTTCGAATGTTCTACTCTCCATTTGTTGGAATCACTAATGGTGTTGTTTCTTAAGAGATGCTCAGACCGACGCAAATTAGCACCTTTTGATGTCGACTACAATTGTTGTTTTTTGGCAGAGCATTGACGAGAAAATTTCCGCTATACGAGCAGAGGAAAGACAAAAGGATTTTGTAACTTGGCAACGTTAGGCCATATATTGCAAAACGGGTGGAAACCTATTTGGAAACGATTAAATGGAAATTCCGTCCCCACACGCCTTATTCACCAGATATTGATCAGTTCGATTATCATTTGCTTCGATTGAGGGTACATGGCCTGTTTGTGCAGCATTTTTATTCTTTTGAAGATGCCAAAAAATAGTTCGACTAGTATTTAACCTCAAACAGCGTGTCGTCTTATCTGACATAGAATTCAAATCTGCCAGAAAGTTTGGAAAAAGCAGTGGCTAGCAATGGACAACATTTCAGTGACATTTTTCTTGTTGATTTTTGGAACCAAAACATTACTTTTCATGAGAAACAGCGAGAAAATATTCAAGTTCTTAATATATATACATACATATATATATATATATATATATATATATATATATATTCTGCGGGTTACGATTATGAACATATTTTTATATCAAGAATTCTTAGGAAATTCTGTGGCAAAATGGAAATAATTTTTAACCCTCAATATTTATAGCAAGGGAAGTTATTTGAAAATCATTCTTCAATATTATCATTATTTTATATTCAACGCAAAATAAAAGGCTCGCAAAATATTTGAAAATAAAATTGAATTTATCTAAAACTTGACTAATATAAATCTATCATTTTTTCACCACCTCTATCACAACTACATTTAAAATATTTTGTTTAGCTTAACATAAACTAATTATATCTAAAACAATAAATGTCATAATAAAAAATTGAATAATAAGATGAAATATGAAGGGCAATATACTCTGACGTTTGTAACAGCACAACTATAGAAACACAGATTACAAACCACAGGAAACTTAATTAAAAGACTATATGAACGAAGAAGTTAATTTAGAAAGTAAACAAACCACCCAGTGCATTATTTGCTCACTGTTTTGGGACTAACCCTAATTTTGACTTAAAATTAGTATTAAAAGTGAAAAGTAATTTACTGAAAGGAAACTGTATAGAAAATGCAGTAGTTGCTAGATTATATAAAGCAAATTTATTTACATATTTTTACAACATTTCTTGTTTTTTAAAGGAATATCTATGTGGGATCTTCAATAGCAAAAGTGATACAAGTATAACCAAAAAGAAAAAGAAACTAAATCAAATCGGCTATACTATATACCAAAAGAAAAATTTTAGATCAAGTTCAATTTTCAAATTCTCAGTGTCACTTTTTGTTTTGTAAAGTAGTGAAGTCGCATCAACGGTAACATCACTTTAGGCATATATTAGGAATATAGATAACAAAGTGGGAAAACACTTTCCAGCGACGCATTTCTAATTCAGGAATAAATTGAACTGAAGGGATATTAACGGTAATCTATCCGCACGCACTCGCGCATATATATATATATATATATATATATATATATATATATATATATATATATATATATAAATATATATAAACATGTTACGGAAATTAACGAATTTTAACGAAACTTGGTTATAAGCAATTATTTTGAACACTAATTTTACCGATACTCGTATTTAAGTAGATATTCTGTTTTTAATTAAACAGTATTTTTTATATTTATATCTACCGGCCTGATTATTTTACGATAACTTTTATTGCGAAAATGTGTGCTATCCAGCAGGATTCGAACCTGCGACCCCTATTTACATGGGGGAAGCTACCATTTGATCTGCTAGTGTCTTAACCACTCGACCATGAACCTCGTCTGATCAAGAGGCTATTCATGGCTATTCAATGTTTCTGCCTTCTCAACCTTTCTTTCATTCTTGATGTGATCGTCCAAAATATGTGTCTACAACAACATACTGAGGCCCAGCAATTTTGAGTTTTTTTTCTGAATGCTGGTCTCCTATTTCTATGTAATATCTGTCAATCTGTATGGAATGTTGGACGATATCAAAATAGAGGCTTCAGACAGCAAAAATATTTCACACTATCCACAAAGACACCGCCTCCTGGTTATCACCCTTACAAATTTCTGCTGCACATCTGAGAAAACCTTTACAAAATTTACGGTTATTGTTCACTTTGTGCATGAATCATGATTGATAAATAAATTTATTTCTTAATTACATTTCTTTTACTGAGAAGCTTTACAAATGTGCTATTTTATTTTCATTAATTCATATCATATAATCAGTAATTAATGCCACTGTTGAATTTATGCTATTCGTAATCGTTCAAAATAATTATCAATGTTTCATTAAAGTTAGACATCTAATCAATATTTGATCATCTTTATTACAATCAAATTAAATATTACACACTACGTAACGATCAATTTAATCATGTATTTTTATAAATCGGAATATAACACTCTTAAATAAATATTAAAATATTCATGGCTTTTATTGGTATTTTACCCTTTAATTGTATCAAACAATTACAGATCTCCATATCGCTATTCGAAAATTTCAATTTTATAAATAAATCAATAAATTCAAAAGCAAAACACGTCACAATACAACAAATTAAATTAAAAATAATTTAAATTTTCTAAAGGATAACACAGCTGAAAAGAATAAATAAAATATGAAATAAAAAAAGAAAAAATATGAAATATAAAATAATTTTTGGAAGTTAAAAATGTTCAGATCATATTTTTTTTAAGCAGCAGCCATCTTAAGATAATAGTGGTGGCGGTAGCAATCGATGTGGTGACGTCAGTTGAACAGAAATACAATGAACACGCGATAGAACAAAATAGAAAAAAATATAGAAGCCGATTCCAATTTTGAGGAAAAAAAAAACTTCTTGCACGCAACAATGTTTTAAAAGAGTTTTTCTTTGTCGCAATTCATCACTTCTTATTTCGTTCTCTGTTTCAAAACATCAATGTTTACTGAGCCTCGCTTTATGTTTTTCTCCATCGTATTTGCGTGTTTTTCATGATGGATCAACTCGAAACAAGTCCCGCTTAAAATTATGCTCAATGTATTAATCGAATATTGTAATCATGTTATTCGGTAATTTTAAAACTATGAAGCAAACTTTTGTTTTATATTTTTTTGATTTATTAATTCTTGGTTGTTAATTTATCTAAAATAGTTTGGGAATCGATTCAAATACTCATAACTTATATTACAGCACACAAGAATTTACACATTTTATTGTAGCCGTAGGTATATGGCTAATGTTATTTTCATTCGGGCTTGTGTCAGGCTCAACCAAACTCCTAGCAGCTTACAAGTTTTATGCAAAATTATCATCAGAAAGTTTTCATCAGAATGTTGGTTGACAGTTGGTTCTAGACTGGAATGTGTGAATTAGTGTAGAATAGTGGAATAGTGTAAGTATAAAATATATGCATTTTTCATGTTAAAATAGAAATTTATTAATGAAAAGGAAACAAGAATAGGTACCAATGAATGTTCTATGAGAAAGATAAGGGTATCAAGACTTCCTACAAATGTTCCTAGTAGTAATTTGTTGAAAAAGAAGAATATACGTACGTACGTATGTATGTTTGTCTAGTAGGAATGTGGATGGAGAAGAAGGAAAATAAATCAGTATGCGAGAAAGAACGAGAGAGAGGATGAATGTACGAGGTGACTTGAAGCTTCTCTCGTTACATTTTAGCAGTGTCTTTTGCTGCTCCCATCTGAGTGACTGACTGATTCTGATCAATTCCTCTTATTGTAATTATATATTTTGCACTAGATCGCCGAGTCCCTTTTGGTCTTGCAAGTCGCTCCCAATCATCAGAGAATCAGGTTAACACCTATTTGCAAAATCTGGTATCGAACCTTTCTTTTAGTACGTGATCAATCTTGTTTCTATTTAGGAAAACAACAGAATTTCACACGTCATTGTGAACTTTTGTAAAAGTGAAGAAAAAGGTTGATTTTAATTCTTAATTTCCTATCCCTAAAATATATCAGCTTCTTTTAGATAATTTTTTTTTGAATGAGTCGTGTGAATTTTAAAGTGTAATTAGTTTATTTAAAAAAACAGTACAATTAAAATTTGTTTCATTATACAGGGTGCACCTGAAGCCTACGTACATGGAAAAGCTCATTAGCTATAGTTTCCATCTCAAGATATTAAACATAAATTTATTGAAAAAAGAAAGAATTGACTTCTTTTTTCTGATATATTTTAAAGAAGGTATACTCAATGAAAATCACATATGCAGCAAACTTTAGTAAAAGTATAAATAGTAAATGTTCTAAAATTAACGGCAACACGGAGTTATTGCAACTAATTTGCGTGAATCATTTAAAGCTCATCAACGTTTATAACCAATATGATGGAAATCATATTGAAGATGCTGATTGATAATATAACATTTCAATAAAATTTTTAATATTTAAAATCTAGAAAATGTGTAATTCTGTCTTTTGTCTGCTTCCATACTTTCATGACAGTTCGTCTTATGAATTTATTTGCAATGATGTATAATTAGTTACTAGTCAGCACTTCGATACATTTTGCATAAAATTCCTTTGATTTTTATGCAAAATTTTCAATTAGTTTTTGAATCTGGCTTCCATTAGAGACACTTTTCACTATTTAATTTTTGTTAGTTATCGGAAAAATGTAATATCCTTTGGTTAATATGGCACATGGTGTAGCACAGGATAATTGAATTCCAATTTTTTTCCTGTGTGATGTAAGTGCGACACGGAGATCTGAAGGCGAATTGGCATGGCAAAGGACGCGTTCCAGAAGATGAGCAAAATACTAACACACAGGAAGATCTCAATAGAAACGAAGAAAAGAGTGCTAGACTGCTACGTGATGTCAGTTCTTCAGTACGGCTGTGAATGCTGGACAATATCATCGAAAATGAGGACAAAACTGGAAGCGGCCGAAATGTGGTTCTACAGAAGGGTGCTACGGATATCGTGGACTGAGCATACAAGCAACGACGAAGTGTTAGAAAGAATGGCAACAAAAAGGAAATTGATGCTGAACATCAGGAAGATACAACTGAAGTTCCTGGGACATGCAATGAGGAAGGAAAGCCTGGAGAACCTGATACTGACTGGTCAGATAGAAGGAAGGAGAGACAGAGGAAGGCAGCGGATAACATATTTGCAGGGCCTGATCAAGTGGATGACGGAACGGGGGTTGCCAGGAGCAACAGGAGCAAACATACTAAGAGCCACAAGGGATAGGGAGACGTGGAGATCCATGATCGCCTACGTCCTGAAGGGACAGGGCACATAGAAGAAGAAGAAGAAGAAGATGTTTTATAAATGCGGCCTTGCGTTGAAATGGAAGAGAAAGAGAATTTTCCGAATAGTAGTCTCCTGCGAATGTCGAACAATTATTTATGGATATGTCCCTATTGTCGAATCTATAAATATGCATTCAGTGTTTCATTGCATTTTAAGAACTACCCCTGAACAATACCCATAAGATCCCGCCACTGGCAAAACGTTGCACTTATTTCATGAAAACTAAATTTTGGAGATTTTCTCTTGTCAATTTACTGATTTTGCATCAGACAATGATATATGTTAGTTCTTATTCTATACTGAAATATATCTTTAACTGCAATGTAGGATCAGTTTTTAAGATAATACTCATGTAATTTCAACTGTTTCTTGAAAATAGAAATTAACTTTGACTCATCCTAACAGTATCATCTATCTGAAAATCATGATGCCTTATTCTTAGAATTTTGTATAAAGAAATAAGCTGTTTCACGGAGGCGAGAAAATGTTTGCAATTATAATTATATTAAACTTTCTAAATCGACGCGATAATGACTGTTATTATCGATTATATTAGCTGAAAATTATTTCGTCTTTATTTCATTCCCAGTCAATAAAAGAGCAGACTTTATTGATGCAAAAGCAGTCAAAACAATAAATTTTTGAAAGAACCAACAATATTCCATTCAGCCTCTATCAAACCCTGAAAAATATGACTCATAAACTGTACTTAATAATGAAAACACCGGAGTATTTTCAAATAAGAAAGCCTTAAACTATGTTTAAGAACGCTATGCTGCTTTTAGCTTCTCACGACACTAAATAGTGTTACAATACCAGCATAATAACCTAAAAACGCAAACCATCTTAAATAAGCGTATCAGATCGAGACACATATGGATTATGGTAATCAATTTCGCATATTTATCAATCAGTTAAGTGCCATAGGTGATACACGCTTTGGGCGATCATGTCTCGAAAGAATGTCCAAGCAGAAGATTATCCCGCAGTAGGTTGCCATTAGTTTCTGCGGTAGACTAGTTACCAGCCGAAGCTATTGAACACAATCTGTTCTATTATATTACCCATAACTGTCCAACCAAAGATTCAAAAAGATACTCTAATCAATAACATAGCTTGTGATAACTGTGACTGAATTTGAGAAACATATGTTTTGAAAGGATATTTGTTGTGGTGAAGTGTAGATAGCATTTATCTATTTTATCAGCAAATCGGTGAGACGCAGATACCAATCAAGTAAGATGCTTAAATTTATGTTTCACCAGTGTAAAACGATTCAGAGAAGTTTCCATAAAAATATTTATAGAAAAGAAAAAGGAGAATTACCTTCTTCTTCTTCTTCTTCTTCTTCTTCTTCTTCTTCTTCTTCTTCTTCTTCTTGTGGTGTGTCCATTCAAGACATAGGCGATCATGAAATTCCGTTTGTCTCTGTCTCTTGACGCTCACGATATTTTTTCCAGTTTGTATATCTCCCAAACCCCATTTGTTCAAGCCTATCAAATACAACCCGCGCTGCATTTCCTCGTCATTCTTTCCTTCTATCCGTACTGTGAGTATTTGGTTCTACAGAAACTCTATCCTCATTACGAGTCCCAGAAACATCAGCTGTCGCTTGCTGATGTTAGGTATGAGTTTCTTCTTATTTGCATCTTCTCCAACACCTCTTTATTGTTCATGAGTTTGGTCCATGGTATCCTCAGCATCCTTCTGCAGAATGACACTTCTAACTCAAGCCTATCCCTCATCCTTGAGAAGATTCTCCAATATCCACTTCCATAGAGAAGGATAGACATCACATAGCATGCCGACACTTTTTTCACTGTTTCCAATGAGATTTTCTTGTGTCTTATTACTTTGGTTAGCTCTGGAATTCTTCTTTGGCCATGAAAATGCGTCTTTGGATCTCAATGCCGTACTTTTAATGTACTTTTAAGTCGCATTTTTAATCTCAATTTTAAGCTACGTTATGTCGATGAAAAAGTGACAGAAGACGAGATTCTAAGTTAGGATCTTTTACATTACAGACATTTCTACGGATTTTTGTCAAGAATCTCGAGACTAATAGCACGAGTACCAGAGCAAATATGACAGCAGTATTCAATACGACAACAAATCGTAGACCTGTAAGTATGCAAGATAGACTTTGAAGAGAAACATTACTAACATGGCACAGTGACCCAACTCTCCATTCAGCAGGCACAGCTATTGCTTCTGTGAAGTTGTTCTACATCAAATCCGGTAAAAAGTGAGGCCATGAAGTATTGCTCTCTCAGCGTTCTAGCGTCAGCCATGTTGATTAAAGGCAGAATATATGTTTCCATAAAAAAAATATTATTAACCTGAAGAAGAAATGTCGATAATCGAAACACGAGAGTTTCCCTCTTTTTCATTCAATTGCTCACCGTTATTCTATTGTATAAATTTGTATATCATATCGCCAACTCAGACATATATATGTTTTATGTTTAATTATCGTATTAAATCTATATTATACCTACATTCTTATACAAATATGTGCCATAAAATCATCTTATATATTACAACGAAATCACAATAGTGTGAAGAAAATAAGTAAATTTACTGATATTTTTTTAAATCATTTCACCCGAGCAAAGCAGAAACGCCACTGATGAGCAGGGGGCTACATAACTGTAGAAAGATACATTAGAAAAGAGTGAGGAGTAAAAACTAGTAAGAAAGGATCAATAGAAAGCTTAGAATGCAGGTGCGATGACAGATACATAGGTGGAGAGAAATGAAAGGATATACGGGGGTGGGGAGAGAGCTAGAGTCCAGTGGTTAATAGATGAGTATTGACTTTGCATTTAAATTTCTGGAGCTTGTAGCCGTCAGGAAAGCAAGAACATGTGAGAGAGTTCTTCAGGCGGGAAGTGCGAGAGAAGAAGCTGCAGGAGAATGGGTGTGAATGGGTGGGACCCAGTTGCCAGTCTGGTTGCACGAGTAAACACCTGTTGAGGAGTCACCAGTAACTTAAGTTCGTCCGAAATGAAGCCATGAAAGTATTTATAGAACAGACAAAGGGAGGCCACATTTCGACGGTGGGGAAGTGGCTATGAATTCCATCTGAATAAAAACGCTGTCGCGCTCAAAACATTTTTGCTTAAAATTATGAATCCCGTAAAGCAGTTGCAATTATGTCATAGTACTAGTACTGGTGTGCGTTGTGGTTCAGTGGATATCGGCTCGGAACGAGAAATCGGGGAGCCGAGTTCGAATTCCAGTTGAATTCATTGAATTCATTGAATTCACTTACGCGCAAATACCCTTAGGAAAGGTACTAATCCGTCTCTTCCTTCCAGTTATGGGTTAAGTAACAGGGCAGATCGGGTTCTATAGCCTTGGCTGGCAACCAGTCTACCGCAGAAAGCAATAGCAAACTACTGCGGGATAATTTTCTGCCCAGTCAGTCATGTCTATTTTGAGACATGATCGCCCAAGCGTGTTTCACGTATGGTACTTAACTGACTGACTAGTGGTGTGCCCTGTAGATGACGAAACTAAATTCTCTTCAGTCTGGTTTCTATTGGGTAACTTTCCTTCCTTAGATTTTTGGTCACTTTAACGTGTGAACACAGTCTTTTAAACAGACTTTGGTAAATGAAGGAAGGTTTTATACCGTTATCGAAATTATTTATGCGAAAGACAACATAACGACCTCAAATGAAATTAAAGTAGGATAGCCGAGTTCATTTACCGGTATACAACACCCTTGTGGAAATTAATAGAACCAAAACGAATAAACTTCCAAAGATCTTTCCCACTTTTTATGACCACTTATACGTTATTTCTTGACGTTGTTTTCCTTTTCTGACCCCATTTTCCTTTACTGTCTGGAATGAAGGATCCAGCTTGTTTCTTCGTCTTGATGACAGGAATTACAATTAAAGAGCTAACAATAACATTATCCGTGATCTCTCTCTAAGGCTTTCCAGTTTGTTCATAAAGCGTTACCGTTTTTGTACGCTTCCTTGAAGTAATGTCCATTGCAAACAAAGGCCATAGTATAACATATCGACAATCGAATCGGTGGTGTCTGTGCGTGACAAAAGTCTGATGCAATCCCGGATGAGGGAATATTTTCAAGGCCAAACTTATCTCATTATATATTTTCAAACACATTCATCTTACCGTTCAACACTGCTATGGTCTACTCCGAGGAATATAGAGAAATTGATTATATTCTGTTTTAACTAATTTGCAGAAGGGTTTATTTGCTCGTCCAAATATTCCAGCATATTATGTATATTAATTATTGCATGAATATGTATAGTTAACAATGGATATCTGTCATAGATTTATGAGAACACGTTTCAGAATATGAGGCATTAAGTCAAGACCATTTAAAATGTATCCGAAATCGTAACAAATAAAAAACTCTGTGGTCACTTACAGCTTATGTTGAAATGTTTTCATCTGAGAATTTGGTAATTGTTTCTATAAATAAATCCTTTTTTTACAAAGAATATCAATGGGCGCAAAAAAAGTCATCACTCGGTCACTGATTAATTTCGTTTTCAGATCATATATCCATATTATTTCAGTAATTATTCTGTCATGTGACGTAATTTTGCATTGAATTAAGTTTAATTGTATGTTTCATGTACGTTGCATTGGATGAAGGCAGGTGGCTTATTTTCAGAAAGTTATTTAAACTCCTGTTTCCCAACTTACGGCGCAATTTGATTTTTAAGAGAGAAGGAACAAGAGAACAAGTTATTAACCGTGGACTTTTGTAGTGAGTCTGTACGAGTTAAATGCACAAGATGCATTCATATATATATATATATGGCGGGGGGTAATTTCCTAGAAAATTCTTCTTTGGTAAATCACCTGTCGAGTCAGTTTTTTCGTATTCATTTTCATGGATGCCATGTACTTAGGAGCTTGTTTAGACTCAGATAATGCTCATTTAGTCTTCCTGCACGTAAGTAAGAGTTCACCTTTTGAATAATAAGTATTACATGTCATGGGAGTGCATCAGGATATTTACAATGTTTTGATGGAGCATGCGTCACGAAAATTACCGAAACCTACTGATTTAAACAATTGCATGCCGTCGTGTACTATTGTAGGAAACCGAAATATTGTTTCTGATACCGGAATCTACAAGATGTGGCGGATGTATATTTTAAATGTTAAAGAATAACAACAAATTCAACGGATAAGAAATGCAAAGCAATTAAATAGTGAAAATTGTTCCACCAAGGCTTTTCGTGGGCAATAGACGTCATTGATGTCTTGGAAATTCTTGAAAATGAAAGCCTGATTCCCTAGCCGCTTTAATGCAACTGGCACATTTTTTCTCTGTACAAACGTGGTAGTTTCAATCTTAAAAGACGACTCTTTCAGTCCGTTTGTAATAATTATAAATATTTCCTTAAAGAAGCTATGTAATTTTAACTAATATTATTTACTTTTTTTAAGAAGTATTTCAGCCCTAACCTTCTGTTTATATATGTATATGGAAGACCAGTAATTCAAATGCCCGGTGGATCTATGTAGATAGCCCTTTCTCTCACATATTAAAGGCTATCTGCATTGATACACGCAATTGTCGAGCCGAATTCGAAATATATTCCAGTATGCTGCGTTCAGTTTCGAATAAAATCCCTCGGTAAAAATAGAAACCAATTTCTTTCTTCCCGGATATATTTTAAATAAAAACTAGAATAAGCTTTCAATTCGAGGTCATCTACACCGAATTCAAATAAGAAGAGAAAACAGTAGTTATCAATATTCGTTTCCTAAGAGGCATAGCTATTGAAAGTTGATAGATGAAAAGCATGTCATGCAATTTTATCCATATTTAAAAACGGAAAAAATGTATTTATATTCAGATATATGAAACTCAAGTTTTAATATGTTCAAGGCATGACGTTTCGATTCCAAACTCCATGCACTGTGTAAAATTCCAGTAAAATTCGTTAATTTCTGTCCCTCGTATTCTGGACTTGTTTTTTAATCGTTTTCTGATACGAGACCTTGTATCTGTGTTTCGCAACGACGCTGCCCTTTATAAAACGGCTAAAGAATTCAAACGACGTGCATATATCAGATTTGATTGGCGCCAGATTAAATTCGTTATTAAGGCCTTCGAGATCATTCTTTACTTTATTAGTAAATATTCTTTTGGGTCGACAAGGAGTGATTTGACTGACACTCGCAGTTTAAATGCTGTCGAGTTGTGAATCTTAATTTTGAGGTCCTAGGGAGGCCTATCGTACTAAAAAAAAGAAAATATGTAGGAAATAATGTACTTCGACTATCTTGTTGAGTGACAGTGAATATATTATGTGCTTAGTAAAATGTTACCAAGATATTTTTTCATCACTGGAAACGGAATGTTATATCCTTCCAGAAAATAAAAACTCCTTTCTCATCTAACTTTAAGAATGTTTACAGATGTTTTCTGAGCACATCTTTCTCTATAAAGAACAGGTACCATATATCTTGTAAAGTTCATGCAGATCAATTAGTATGATTTCCAACTATGGAAAGAGTGCCCAAGATTCTACCTACAATAGATGCTAGAATTGCCGGAAAGCCATCCATTTCTGCATCTACATTTCTCAGAGGAACGTCAAATTATGTGTGACGCAGTCACTGTTATTTGAATCCTCGTCAACTGAACTCGTTATTAAACAAGTGATGATAATGTCTATACATGTCACTAAGGAACGAGGGTTTACGGAATGCCGATATTCATTGTGATATAGTCGAGTAGGTTGGCCATGCTGTCCAGAAGAAGCTTGACAAAGTGAATATTTTAGGTCACTGAAAAGAAGTGTGTACGTTTGTTGAGCCGGGAAAATATGTAAAAATTGATCGTGAAAGTGCTCATATTTTGCCAAATTTTTTGTTTTGCTTAAAAGATATGTATATGTGACTCAATCCTTCAAGTTTGAAATCACGCCATTTCCAACCTCAGTTTTAAAGAATTTCTAAATAAAAACCAATGACGTGATGAAACATCATCTAACTCCTTACGTACCTGTATCCCAGCCACTGACAAAATGTTGTTTTTAGATGGAGTGAAGTGGTTTCCTCGTGTAGAATACAGTGACATCGTTACAGAATACTTCAGCAACGTGATAATCAATAGGATTGCAGTTTTCGGTTCATCAAAAGCTCTTCCTCGCAAACGAAAAAAACAATGACCATTTTTAATTATGCTTTTTCTTGAGCGGCCATTGGGTCGACCAAAGTGAGGGAGACGCAGAGAGTGCCTTGTTTCAGAAACGCTCAATTTAGCTACTAAAGTGAATTTAGTGACTGTAATATCTATACAAAAACAGAAAGCAGCGTAAAACAGGGGTTCAATTTCTCTCCATATATATTCAATTCATATGATAAAACAATTGTGATCCAAGGACGCATTTTAAAAGCTAACAAGAATACTGACAGACAAGAAAGTCTCATTAGAAACAGAAAACGGTGTGCTAGATTGCCATGTCCTTCTGTATGAAATAGAACGTTGGACGATACCATCAAGGATGAAAGAGAGGCTTGAGGCGGAAGAAATGTGATTTTACAGAAGGATGCAGATGATGCTATGGACTGAGCATGTGAGCAACGATGAGGTTTTGGAGAGAATGCAAACTAGTAGAAAACTCATACTTAAAACCAGGAAGAGACGGATGAGGTTCCTAGGATCTGTAATGAGGAAAGTAGGACCTGGAGAATTTAACACTTACCGGACGGATAGAAAAAAAGAGAGGCTGAGTGAGACATATTTGATAGACATGAGCAAATGTATGACAGAGCAGGATTTAGGAGAAATACAAAGGGGAAAATATAGAGAGCTATAGAGATATAGAGAGACAGACTCAAGTGGAAGTATATGATCGCTTACGTACTGAGGGGACACAGCAAAATGAAGAAGAATAGCTGATGACGCTGATAATCCTGCTTTTTTAATGTTCTACTTATCCACTGACATGGATGACATCTATGTACATTCCGATTGAAGTCTCTTTTCCGTCATTGCCAAATTGACCTTAAAATGTAGTTTTGGGAAATAAGAAACGTTACTTTAGCACCAGTTCTTATCGTTCTAGATCCTGCCTCTAACGAACGACTAAAGTCTGTGCTTTGTACTTGCAAGAATTAATTCAAAAGTTTTTCTTACCGGAAACATGTCCTCATGTGCTTAATAGCATATAACGATTTGAGGGATACCGATTGCAACAATGTTAGGTTTTATAATAACAGGACGAATGGGAATATAATGCTTATTATTTAATTGTTTATTTTAAGTTATATTACGCCATTTATATTGTTCTCGATGCTATTTTTGTGGTGAAGTTGGGTGTACATTGATATATAAAAGGCTAGACGATGTGCAATAGTTTGATTTTTTCTTGCTTGATAAATTAAGACATAATAGTGAACAAAATCATTTAGTGATACATAATTTTGTTATCATGTGTCAAATGTAAGTTTCACTTAGAAAATCATCTTCAGGAGCGTCGTTGACACTTATTTTACGTTCTTCGAAGAGTAAAGCAGTTATGAAATTTCCATGAGTTTTTTGTCCAGGAATATTCTGGTGCCATGTATGCTTCTGGGATTGTTAGACTTATGCTTCCACGACAGCTACAATCTCCAGAAGTTTAAATGTAACATCAATAGATACCTCCTAATACACTAATTTGCACACATTATCTCAAACACTCTTCCCATCTACTCAACCCTCATCCTCCGTATCCTTACCCGTCTATCACCCTCCTTCTGACATTCCCTATATCTAACCACTCTTTCTTATCACTTTCCCCTATGTAACCCCCTAACCACTCTTTCTTATCACTTTCCCCTATGTAACCCCCTAACCACTCTTTCTCATCACTTCCCCTTATGTAACGCCCAACCACTCTTTCTCATCAATTTATGTAACCCCCTGCGCAACAGTGGCAGTGAAATGCCTTGCTTGGGGTGAAATGACAAAAAATGATACCTTCAAATGTAAGGAAATTATGTTTAGTTAATGTTTACATTAATTGTAAATTTCGAGTTGTTTCGTGCTTTGTATTTGATGGAATTTAGTTTTATTGTATTAAGACATTGAATACGTTTTCGCTGATAATGCTAGGCCAGGTGTTGCAAAACGGGTTAAAATAAACTTAGAAACGCTTAAATGGTACGTTCTGCTTCGTCTGCCTTATTCAGCATAACTTGTTCCAATCTGTAGCCCATGTACTTGCTGAGAGATTATTTCATTATTATGATATGCCAAAAATATATCGACTCAAAAGATGCAAGGTTTTTCTGACATGGAATTGAAATACTCAATAGAAAATGGAAGAATGTAGTGATAGCTTTGGAAAATATATAAAGTGATATGTTTCTTCTTACTTTCTGTAAATAAACAATTACTTTTTCAAAAAAATTCAGCAAGAACTTATTCTAAGTCCTAATAGTTTTCAGAGAATTGTCTTATAGCGAGTTTGTTTCTGTTGTGGATTCCGTGTGAGGAACCACAAAAATAATGGACATCAAAACATATATTTGAGATAGAAAAATAGGTTATAATAAACGTAAAAATACAAATTGGAACGCAGGTTAGTATTCCGGGTATAGGAAAAGTAAAGAATATATATATATATATATATATATATATATATATATATATATATATATATAAGTTTTTGAAGTAGAGCTCTGCTGGAATTTGTATGTTTGTGTAATACTATTCTGACTGAGTGGTGCTCAGAGCAACTATGATTAGTGACGCGGTATTCTCTGTGAGCTTCGGTATCTCTCGGTAATTTACGGACCTTGACAGTATTCGTACAATGTCTCTACTGTTCTGATGTATCTCACTATGGCAGATATATATGTATACTCAAGTCGAGTCCATTATCATAGAAAAGAAGAGATCCCACAACAGTTTCACAAAGTAACTGTGTTGACGAAGTATCAGTCTAAAGAAATTTTACATTTTAGAAAAAAAAACTCAAGTAATAAAATAGATTGGCTACAGTAAATATCGCATGGCGGTTCTATCCTCGAAGTTGTGAGTCCGTTTGTCTAGGGAATGTACGTAACATAAATAACTGCTGTAAAAATAACGCTATCGTAGTGAGAGGCGTGCACCGTTTTGTCTCTGGGGTAAAGATCGCAAATTGAAGAATAACTTATTCCCCTCAAAGCTGGTAAATCACTTTTGAAACATTTCAGGACTCGCTTCTTAAGTAGAGTGAAGCACCAGCCCAGATATGGCAGAATTACTTCATTCTGACATGAGCCTTGTAAGGGATTTAGATATTCTGTGAAACGTTAAAAAGGAACATTTAAAGTGTGCTTTAGACCTAGTAGATGTTCAACAGAAATAGCCTCTTCGACCTTATTGCCACACGTCAGGTAAAGCATAGGTTAAGCACTTACATAGCGGTGATATAATTTTACTAGTTTCATTTTGGATGATTTAATGAACGCAAAATATGTTCCCCTATTTTGCTGTGAAATTTAGGTCAAAAGTGTGATCAACCTAGAAGAGACACTCATTCAGATTAAACCGTACACCGATGTATCATCTGCATCTAAGAGACTGTGTATGTTTTTAGAATTTTAAGGATCTCTCAGAATGAGGTTTAGATTTAGAGAGACGTTTAGGGGATATCAGCATTGATTGTGATGCAAAAGTTTCACCATTAATGACAACTTTTATCTACTTACCAGACTGAAAGAACTTGAAAACTGAGAGGACTCTGAATGATTCAATTATATTTATAACATAATTATTTTTATTCTTCTAAGCTATGAGAACTTATAACAAAGATGGAGTCCGGAATGAAAATAAAGTTTGAGGTATCATTGAAAAAGTAAATAACACATTCTCTTTAAACGAACATTATTAATTACAGAAGTACAAAACAATTAAATAAATTAATATTTTACAAATATTTGTTTAACTGTCTATTTAACTTTTTTTTAAAATTGACTTTGTGCAGTCGGACGTAGTAAGCATCCCCAGTTACCGTAATTAATCGGATGTAAAATTCTAATTGAGTTTTAATGAAATAATATTCAGGAAGACAAAGCGGTCATTTGGCATCATTTCTTCACAAGAATAATGCAGTTCTAAGATTTAGGTTATTAAATTCAGTAATTATTCATGATCAAGTGTGTGTATCACCAATCTAGAAAAATGAACTCACATATGTTTTCGTAGTAGCTACAATCTCCAAAGGTATAAATGCGACGTCAATCTGCGCACTAGCGACAGTCCTGTCTCGCTTGGGGTGAAATGATTATATGAAAAAGATTTACCTCTCTTTGTGTATACATACGGACATGCTGTTCTCTCTTTAGAATAGATGTTGCTATATTTATATCTGGCCGCATCCAAATGAGACAAGTGAGTTTCATTTAAATTGACCAACAGAGATATCTAACATACACTGTGTAGGCTGTTAATCTCAAACCAATGCTGTCTTGAAGAATGTTTGATCTCCTGACAGAAACATTCGAAGGAAGAATATACCTAAATATAACAGAAAACATTGCATGTTGCATTTCCTTATTTGTTGCCCAAATATAAGCCTTGTAACCCATTTAAAATAGCGCAAAAAACTTCTTCTTCTTCTTCTTCTTCATCTTCTTCTTCTTCTTTTTCTATGTTCCGTGCTCATTCAGAACGTAGGCGATCATTGCCCTTCACGTCTCCTGATCCCTAGTAGCTCTTAGCACGCTTTCACCTGTTAAAACACCCAAAGCCCGATCTGCCATCCACCTGCTCAAGCCCTTCAATATGTTATCCGAGTGAATTCCTCTGTCTCCATTTCACTCTATCTGACCTGTGAGTATCAAATTATGCAAGTCTTTTTCCTAATCAAATGTCTCAAGTACTTTAGCTGTCTCTTTCTGATATTCAGTATTAATTTATTTTTCATTTCCATCTTTTCAAAAACTCATCATTGCTGACATGCTCGATCCATCATATTCGCAGCATCCATCTATAGAATCACATTTCAGTTGCTTTAATGTTTTATTCATCTTTGATGATATTGTTCAGCATTCACTCCCATATTGAAGGACAGACATCAAATAGAAATGCTAATATTTGGTTTTGCAGACGTTGCCTTCAGCTAGTTTAGAAGAATGTATTTCATAACGATTAATTTAAGAAAATGGTCAGTCTCAAAATCGATAAACCAATTCGTCTATAAAATTGGTAAAATTATCTCTGTATAACCTGCTCTAGCTGAAACATTATGGCTATTTCTTTTTCATACAAAATATATTGCACGTCCCTTATATATATATATATATATATATATATATATATATATATATATATATATATAGGGTGTAAACGATAAATTGGCAGTAATTTCAATTCGCAATTTAGGTTTTTTAATGCGGCATTATCAATCTGAAATGTTAGTTGTTGTACTCTTTAGAGTCTGAAGTCCAGATTAGCCACCTAAAACTACTAACAAAATGAGTGATAGTGTAGAATTTAACAATAGAATGGTTATTGCTGAATTGCATAAGGCATCTGACATTATCAGAGACACTGGCTATGCTCCTAGGACTGTTTATCGTGTTGTAGCAAACTTAAAGGAAGGTAAAGATATGCAAAGGAAAGCTCACAGTCCGAGAAGTGATAAAATCCGCACCAGAAGGTTTCTCAGTGGCTTGAAACGATCCATTGCAGCAAATCCATCACAGTCAATGGCTGACATGGCGGAAAAAGCAGAATGTGACCAAAATGACCATTTCTAATGCAGTACGGAAAGATCTTGGGATGAATTCATATTGCAGACGAAAAAGTTCGTGGTAGACGACGTCGCCAACTACAGAAACTCGAAGGTTATCGCCATTGACCCTTCTTGTGTTCCTCCAGTCATGCAGAGTAAACATCCTGCCTCTGTCATGGTGTTTGCGGCTGTTGCCAGCGATGGGAAAGTCATGTCCCCTCACTTCATTGAAGTGTGCCTGAAGGTCAATACGACGGAATATCTGAAGATTCCGGAGGAACTTCACTTACCCTGAACTATGATCCCAACAAAGTGATGTTCATCCACGACTCTGCACCTGGGTCAAAAACAGTGCAGACCTTCTTGAAGAGAGAATTGCCACTTTTTGTGCTCTCAAATATCTGGCCTTCTAGTTCGCCAGATTTGAACCCCTGCGACTACTGGTTATGAGAAAGTCTCTAATGCTCTCCCCCATAACAGTGTGGCCTCCCTGAAGACCGCCATAAGGCGAGCATTCCGCGCTAACAAGAAAGTCAGCTGTCAAGGTTTGCCGGCCTTTTAGGGCTCGCATTCAGCAAGTTGTGTACTCAGGAGGTGGACGCATAGAATAAAATGTTTGTATTTAATAAAACAGTTAAATAAACATACACAAATCTTAAATGTCTTTAAATGACCCTTCTTTATCAAGGTTTAAAGTCTGAGATCTCAAACTGCCAATTTATCGTTTACACCCGGTATATATATATTAGGGAAACTTATTTTACAGATTCAGCTCCTTCTCTGTATATATTCGTCAAGGTAAATGCAAGATTTTGTTTTATAAAATTTATTCATATACCATATACAAGACCAAAAATTATGTTAGGTTTTCAAACTTCTTACGTTTTAACGTATCTATAGTTTTATCAGCTTAACCGTAATATTACACAAATTATGGCGGATGTGAAGTGATACAAAGCGTTCTCTTATATATCAAAATGTCTAATTGATCCTTGAAATTATTTTTTCTTGAGAAATGTGCTTAAAATAGATTTGTTTGGGAGTAATTCATCAACAGTGCCCCTGCGCCCACGAATTCATTTCATGAAATACACTATTTTTTCCTCAATTATTGAATTTAACCCAATATTACTGATATATTTATGGTGAATAATCAACACATGTATTATTACACCAACTCCAGGAAGAAAACCAATTAGAGATTTGATCCGCAAATACACATACAAGTAAATATTAATTGTCAGTCTTCTGAGGCCCTGGCGATCAACGCAGGCTTCTGTAAGAGGTCATTTTAGGACCAACACTAGTTTTGATTTACATAACCGATCTACTTAAGAATATTCACCGATCATTTTCGAACATTTATGCCGATGATACGACGATATACGGAAGCATCACTGAAACTTTTTTTTAATCGTATCACCCCAAGCAAGGCGGTAACGCCACTGAAGCGCAGGGGGCTACGTAAGAGTGAAAATATTGGAAAAGAGAAAGCCTGGAACCACATACTAAACAGGGAACAAGGGATGAGCCTCTTCAGCCGTTCAATAGACTTGGGTGGAGTGTGAACCGGGCGATAGATTAGTCTATCTACTCCAATTGAAAAAAAAATAAATAAATAAAAGAGTGAAAAGATTGAAAAAGCCGGAAACCACATCCTAAACAGAATACACGGGATGAGCCTCTACACCTGTTCAATAGACATGGGTGGAGTGTGAACCGGGCAATAGTTTAGTCTATCTACTCCATTTAAAAAGAAAAAGTTTAAAGATTGGAAAAAAGAAAGCCGGAAACCACATCCTAAACAGGGAACAAGGGATGAGCCTCTACACCTGTTCAATAGACGTGGGTGGAGTGTGAACCGGGTGATAGATTAGTCTATCTACTCCAATCTTGACGATCAGAGATTGAGAACTGATGTCGCTTGTAATTTAAATTTATAGAAGGCCAAAAACTGACTGGTTACATTCAGTGCCTCGAAAACCAAACTATTTACATTATGCTAGGAACTGGAAAGAACAGGTTAAAAAAATAAAAGATTGTATCACTAAGATAAAAACACATAACACAGGTGTCAGCTTAAGAAAACCTACGATGGAAGTTTATAAAGAATTTTAAATAACAAAACATTTGAATAGAAAGATACTGTAAGCAAGCTGACGTGAGATCATCAAGAGATACTTATCTGATACTGGATATCTGTCCGATTATCTATGAATCATGAGTTAGTGTTTTAATGTGTACAAAACAGCAAACAGACATTATTTAGAATGTTCGAATGGAAATTATTAATTATTTCTTCTGTAATATAAACTGGAAGATTCCGGAGTGTTTCTTATGTTTCCAGTTTTAGTACTCGAAATAAATCCAAACCAAAACTGGGAAGATTTCTTCAGCAATGATAGTTTTTAATGGTATACATCAAATAATCGAAAACGTCCAAAAGTTTTAGGAATAATATTTTTTTTACTAGTATACAGAAAGATGACGATTGCTTTGTCTCGGCTGAACGATACAATTTTTCTAACATATAAGACAATATTTATGTACGTCTTGGATCTTCTAGATATTAATTCTTTAAGAATATTGCTTTACTATCGCAGCGCTTCCCATTTCTACATAATGACAAGCTATAATGATTTGGTTTGGCACGTCCTGATATATACATATGAAGTCTGCAATAAAGGTAATAGTTCCTTCCTTTCACTAAGTAGAAAATAAGGTAGTTTTAGGACGCTGATTGACTAGGTTTAACATGGTGATCGTGTTCGGCAAAGATTTTCCATCTGTCTAAATTTAAATCCGATTCAGATGCATGTGTGAACCACTCACATTTCATGTTTTTATTCTTCTTATACCCAACTTTCCTTTAATCATTACAAGAAACCACGAGTCGAATGTCCAAATAATAATTCGAATGATCTGAATCCTAATAATTAAGGTACAAAATAAATAATCAAGAAATGAATACCTTCGTCCCATTTGTTTTGAGGGTCCAAACAGTATACCTGGATAATATTTTTCAAGGTTAGAGTGAAATCTCTTTAATACACATATGTTAGTGGGTGATAGGCGCTATGCCTAATCAAAAATATGCCTTGTTGCCTTACTAAAATATTTTCAAACAAACTGTTACAACTTATCTGACTGTACAACATTGTGTAAACATTCTTCTTCTTCTGCTATGTGCCGTGTACCTTAAGGAAATAAGTGATCAACATCCTCTACATCTCGCTATCATTCATAGCAATTAACTACCTTTCTCCGTTTATCCCACTCAGACCCCGCTCTATCCATCTACTCAGGTTCATCAAGTATGTCATCTGTTGCTTTCTCTTGGCCTCTCCTTCCCTTCAGCTGTCTCGTGAGCATCAGATTCTCCAAGACCTCTTTCCTCAGTACATGTTTCAGAAATTTCAACTGTATTTTCCTGATGCTAAATATAAGTTTCTTTTTGTGTTTATCCTTATCAGAACCTTACTGTTTGGTAAAATGTTCCGTCCACATTATCCACATTTCACCTGCTTTAAGTCTTTTCTCCACCTTTGATCATATTGTCCATTATTTGCTGTCATGTTGAAAGAAAGATATTCTGTAACAGTCCAGCACTCTCATATTTGTTTCCAGCAACATTTTCCTCACTCTCAATCCTCTATTTAGCTTCTGAAATGCACCCTTCGCCATAAAAACAGATTCAGTATCTGAGCGTCCCATATTCCGTCCTCTGTTAGGACTCTTTCTAGTATTTAATTTTCTGTAACTGCTCGATTTTCCATACTCGAATTCGGCATTTTTAGCTTCTCTTTTTACTAATTACTATGTATTCAGCTTTCTTGTATTTTACATGTATTGCTTTCGTTCTACTTTCTCTCACTACTTTCTGTAGGATATTTTGTACTTTTTGTGTCTGCTATCAGCACTGTATCATCCTCATATCTCATACTGTTCAGATTGCAATTGTCAGTGACAAGTCCTGGCATTGCTACTATTGCTATCAGAATTGTTTCGCTGTATATTTTGAAAGGCTCTGGTGAGAACACTCATAATTGATTCGAACACCTTCCTATACTTGTATATCTGATAAACGCGTTTTTTGTCCCTATATAGGCAGTTTGTGGCCAGTACAGTTTCTTGATTGCTCGAATATCTTTTCTGAATATATCAAGTTTGCAAAGAGTGTCCACCGGTTAATTGTAGCGTATTTTATCAAATGCTTTTGCGTAGTCTATGAAAAGCCTACAACAGTGAAAAAGGTGATAAGTTCTTTCACATTTTCCGAGCAGAAATTTTCCTTAAGTGGATTGCTTCTTGGAATCTAGCTGAAACACATAAGTGCTAAAAGATACTAGTTTACAATTTAGTCCTGGGCTAAAGGCCGACACAGTCTATAATAACACAATGGAAGTAAATTGTTCCTCAAGTTAAGAAATAGGGCGCAACCTGAATTTTCAGATTAGGCTTTCCCACCACTGGCAAGCATGATAAGTCCGGCCGCGTTCAGATAGAAATGTCTTAGAATCTTATCTCAACTCTTATTTATACCAAGATGGCTTACATGAGGAACTTCGTGAGCCATTTTCTGGTCTATAGGTCTTAAAGATGACGACTTGATATATGAAGCTGGCATATGTGGAGGCCTCCACTTTCTAATTAGCAGGTCGTGTTTAACAAAATATCTTATTAGAATTTTCTCTAACTCCTCCTTTGGTAACACGTATCAAAAATGAGTATGATATTGATATCTCATCTATGCTCTATCACAAGAATTCGGCTTGATGTATAAATATCTAATATTGTTTATATTGTATATTGTTTCATATTACAAGTTATTCTCGACCACGAGACTAGTAAAGAGACAATTAAAATCCACATCCAGATTTTTTAAATCTTGGGTCATATCGATAATCTCTTCCTTCGCTCTACAGAAGTTATAATTCTTGCTTCTTTAGCCTTTGCTCGAGTCTCAGCACACGAATAAAATATACCAGAGATCCCTTCTTTAATATTTTCTGTGTATGCTCAAACAGCAATTTGTACAAACAATAAGTCTGAGACTAAATGAAGTGACGACATAGAATTACCTCTTAACGTAGTTGTTTCTATTGAGTTTGTATTGGTGCTTTATATGAGTAAAATGGCCCATCGAGACCGTACTGAGTTGGAAATCGAACCTAAATTAAGTCAGGGTCTTGAGCCAGGACCACTTCAACTGTATTTTTGTTGTTTGTTTTGTTTTTATGCATATATTATTTATTTGTTGCTGGTAATACCTTTTTCTTCAACAATTTATTGTTGTTTTTTATATACGTTTTGTGTCTAGTAATGTTTTATCTTTTCGAGTATCAAGATTCATTAGGATTTGTTTTTAAGGGCAGGGCCCCCAAGTCCTACCCTGTCATTTAATCCATAACTGGTGGGAAGAGACGGATTAATACCTTTCCCAAGGGTACCAGTGCTTAAGTGAATGCAGAGTATCGGCTCACCGATTTATCTTTCCGAGCCGATACCACTGCACCACAACGCACATCCGTCACTAAACGCTTACAGCACCTGGCGGTCACCCATCTAAGTACTGCTGTATTTTGATTTGCTACGCTTATGCTTTAAGGCAAATTCGTCCGTAATAACGACCATTTCTTATACGATACTTAAACTTCTCTTGTCAGGATAGGTTCTTATTTACGAGGACATATTACTTTAATTTTTCCATCAAATTCATTTGTCTTAATTTATTTTAGTCAGCTTCAATATTTTTTGCAGGCTCCATCTGTAGAGACATACTTACATTTGCCTAGAAAACTCGACATATGTTGGTCTATCATTATTCCTGTCATTTCTAAATTGTCGGCAATAGGCTTTGTATATTAACTCATAGGTCTTGAGGGTAACTGATTTAATAGTTTCGTAGTGAGTCTCTGTGTGTTACTGCGTGCGGTTGAACACAAAAACAACGGTGGGCCAAGCTTTACGCCAAAAGTCACTTATCCGTCCTGTTGTATTTCAACTGCTGATCTCACCGAAAAATAAAAATTTAAAAAAATAAAAAAGACTAAAAAAAACATTATATCTATGTTATATTTGTTTTCTTTAAGAATTTGCATGCTCGTTAGAGTGTGTAAGTGAATGATACTGGATACAACTTCTGATAAATTTTTTCCCTTACAGATTTCTCAACCAGATTTTAATGACTATGACTATCTCGTGGATTTCACTATGAAAATGGAATCGTTTGATTTGCAGCACGGGTCCGCACGTCTGCTGCCATGAGCGGGGTAATGCTCTCCCAAATCTCAAGCATATGTGTTAACATTAAAAAATAATTTCATTTCATATTAAATCTGAATTAAAATCCTTCATACATTCTTTTACTTATTATTACCCTATGCTAAAGTTGAGGTCTCTTAGAAGAACGACCTTTAAAAGTTTTATAAAACAGAAACAACTGACATTGAGAAGAAACTGCCGCCTCTTCTTTGTGGTAGTCCATTGTATCATGTGAACGGTTATGCGTGTGAGCCTGTATAAGTTGACAAGTTAATATATAAATACGTAAGACATAGTATATATATATATATATATATATATATATATATATATATATATATATATATGCCCGTGCAACTCAGAAACTTTTTTAATTAGATGATGAATGCAGCGTGTTGCGATTTCCGAGCACTCGTATTCGCCGACTCAATTTAAAATTCAGTTATATAAAAATATAATTATATAAAAACTTGTTGCTTAAAATTGTTTAAAAATTCCATTAAAAAATCTATTTACTTTTATTTTGCTTAAATGTTTGTTGATGTTTTGTGTGACATTGTAAATGTAGACATTTAATTTTAGAGGAAAAATATAAAGGCTCATTTTTTTTAATAAAAATATTTAGTCGCGTTTGACACATGTGATTTGATTTCTGTGACGTAATCTACCAAATATCTTATATCTTAGATGTTTTACGGAGCAAATGTAAACAATCGGCTCGTTGGCCTAAATGTGCTAAAGGTAAAAATTGCTGAACTTAAACTAAACAAGTATGTGTCGAATTGGCTTCCCTGTAGATATGTGTCCCTAAAAAGTTTGAATGGCGTAGCTTAAAAATTGTAGGCGTGCATAGGGAAAAATTCACACGCAGACTCACAGGTTGCCTTTTATATATATATATATATATATATATATATATATATATATATATATATATATATATATATATTACGTACATGCTTATAATTTTAGTGTAAATAATTGGCCACTTAACTGACCTATTTGATGTTGAATTCTAATTCAAAGTTTCGTGGGAACGCCGTTATGTTGTCTTCATTTATCGGTGCTCTAGTAACCTTAGTTGAGGGGTGAATGTATCAAAACGATCTCATTACAAAACTTCGAAATCGGCATGAACCTACTCAGTTTTAGTGACAGATTTTTGAACTAAGCCTTTCAACACTCTCTCTCCACCATGATATTTAACACTTTACGATAAAAATCCTGCTTGCTAAAGTAGCTTTTATCCGGAAAACGACTGAAAAACTACAGTCTTGGTGCTAAAGTTTATCATGACACTATATGTATATCTATATCATCATATGTGGCTGTTTCTGTGCATTTATGTGTCCGCGTGTCTCTGTGTGTATAACCTAATTAAGATTACAGCAAGTTAACATATAAATGCATCACACACACACACGGGCACACACACACACACACACACACACACACACACACACATATATATATATATATATATATATATATATATATATATATATATATAAATTTTGGAAAAGTTCCGAAGAGTAACGAAATGGTTTTAACAACCGACATATTTAATTTCATTTTTTGAACATCATTTTTAATCAATTTATTCTACTCAAATACGAGTATCAATTAAAAATAATTTTCAAACAAATAAAAAACTACAGAAAAAACTAATTTCGCTGTATCACAGCTCCTTAATGCAGCTAGGTTATCAGTGTAGCTTCAAGCTGGCACCGAAATTCGACCAATTTGTCATTAGAAGAACTTACCACTGTGCTGTCCGTACACGGAAGCGATAGGCAGCTTTTCACAGTGGGTTATTCACAGGATATAAAGAAAATTCGATGATAACATACAGCGTTCAATTTGATAGTTGACCCTTAACACAACAGCGGGCAATCCAGTAGTAAAAGAACTTAACAAAAAGCCATAGCAGTCACCGTTTAACATATAATTGACCTCCATATCTAAAGTGTACTGTCGAATCACGAGAGCCAGAATATATATATATATATATATATAATCTATGATAAATAATTTAATACATAAAATCTAAGATCAATTATACCGAACTGCAACGCCAATAGCGTGAGCTAATTTTGAGTCTGACATTACAGTGAGATATTTCTAATCAACCAATCATTATCGTGAACATCTAACAACTATTTATTTTTTTATTTTAAAAGTGATATTTAAAAAATAAGAAATAAAAGGATCAAGTAAGTTATTTTACATATCTCTTTCTTTCGAAATTTGTTTACAGGATTTTATGTTTCTTTCATTAATCCGAATGCCGGAAAATAATATATTTGACGGAAATGGAAAAATATATTCACTGACATTGTTGTAATTATCCCAAGACGAGTACGTGACACTAGATGATTTCTTTACCTCGGGATAATGGAGCTTTGACCTAGCATTCTTGGTCGACTGGCTGAAAACATATCCTCGTGACTGGGTTCCAAATATCTTTTTTTCCTTTCGTTTTCTTCTTTTACACGAAGTTCGAATTCCAGTAGCATTCGATTTTAATCATTTACGCAGAAATACCCAAAGGTATGAAACCAACTCTACATCTACCAGCTTTGGATAAAATAACAGTACAGATTGGGGTCAATAGCCTTGGTTGGGCACCAGTCTACAGCAAATAGATATGACAACCTACTGCGGAAAAATCTTCTGCCAGCTAAAACATTGTTTGAAAGAAACATGATCATCCACGCAGTTATCACTTATGGCAGTTAACTGACTGGTATAACCAACAACTGAATTGTTTGAATTAGGATATACATCTGCGTAATTAGAGGAGATCTTCTCGAATCGCAAGCTCATGCGGCTAATAACATTACTGAACAACAATGAGAAGATTTGAATCTGCAAAATCATAGACTGTCAATAGTTTATTATTATTATTATTATTATTATTATTATTATTATTATTATTATTTCTTTATTTAGTAATTAAATTACGAAAGTTTCTGAGAACAAGATCACCGTCATCCTAAGCCCGTTTTCAGTTTCATGACTTCACGCTGGCTTTCTTTGACGTGTTTTTTACCAGTCCAACAATTTCTTCAAGACAAGCAAGGCTTTATAAAGACTGATAATTTTTGTATATCATTTTGTTTTTATATTTAAAAATATTTACATAACTTCAAAAAGACAGACCTTCGGTTGAAATATTGTTCAACATTGTCAAACAATGTCTCTTGTTTTTCTTACTCTTCTCACACTCTTCTCAAAATAATAAAAAATACTGGAAGCGTTATGTCAATCATGTTTATGACTATTTTTATAATTATTTTTATTATTATTTTTATTATCTTTTTAAATCCTTTGATTTCTAGTCTATAATTAATTCTTTCCTAGTTTCATCCAGAGACCTAAAGTGAGAAATAGCATCATAACATTTTCCACTGAGCATATTATTATTATTATTATTATTATTATTATTATTATTATTATTGAGGATAGTAGTTCTTAATATACTCCTTAGTTCACTCACTGAGCAGCCGCCAACTCTCGTATTTAGAGCTACCGTAAAGGTATGAAGGAATTATCTTATGGATAAATTCTTCTATTAAATGAAACAGGTGCCAAAAATAAGGCTTTCATGAAATCTCGTCTCTATTTATAACCAGGGATTGTCTTCCTATCCTTTTCTTGCCCAGAACCTATTATCAGTGCCATCGTAGCCATCCTTCTGAAATACAGCATCTCCCCTTTCATTTCTAGGTTTTATTATTATTCATTCATTCATTCATTCGTTCATTTATTTATTTACTTGTTTTTCCTTTTGTTTTATACTCCTTTCTTTTTTGGTTGAAAGTGATATCATAGCATGTATCATAGCATATTACAAAAATAACATCATGATATTTTCCCCATCAAATGTGTGTAAAAAAAACAACAAAAAATATCAATATATTAACAGCATTCAGTATGATGTGACCTGTGCTTGTACAACAATATTCGTGAGACGTGGACTAAATGTATCCATTTAGTGCATTTAACAATACATTTTCCATTTCACCGCAGGAACCCAATCATAACTGGAAGTAATGATTTCATGTTCATCTATCATTAAATTCTCACTGAAGAGTTTTGTATTTTGATTATTTTTAGGATATTTATAAATATTATTATGTCTACATAACCTATTCATTGAATTTGAAAACACATTCTCTTTTGCAGTCTTTGAATATTATACTTATACAGGGAACATTGATTGATATGTCTCTGGTATGTTGTAGGCTCCATTCCTCACATTCTCACACTATGTTATTCTGATATTATTATTATTAGTAGTAGTAGTAGTATTAGTAGTATCATTAGTAATCATTTTCAATTGATTCTGTTGTATTGACATTCCCTTCAGTGCAACAAAAACATATTTTTTACTGGATATTAATGTCTGGACCTGCATTTACATTAAAAATATATTACTATTATTTTTATTATTATGGCAATAGATAAGAAATAGAAAACAGCTGCAAATCTTTATCAGCGATTTCGTTTAATGTGCTTACAGTTACACCAACGCATTCTCAGAGATGAAAAATATTGTATGTTTTGAGCAACTATTAAAATAAAATCAAAACTTCAAAAAGTTGAGAAACTAATAACAAATGTGAAAATAATTGATCTAATAAATTTAATAAAATTTATAGTTATAATATTCTTTATTTATAATAATTAGAGTACGTAATCCTTTTAGTATAGATTTTAATTGTATTCACCATAGGTACCTATATAAAGAGTAACGCAAAGTATTTTTATACTCCGCCGTCACAACCAGTTCCTAAGGTTGTCGAGATACATCTTACGTCCAGAAATGGTGACACTGATGATTACATAAAAAATACTACACAAAATATCACTACACAAAGATTTCGTGTTTCAGAACAATACTGTCGTTCTTCAGGTGATATGTTAAAATAAATTGTAAAACTGATTCCTTTTTTAAATATAAGATACATTCAAGGTTAATAGAAAATTAGGGAGTGGGAGTTGGAGAAAATGCTTTAGGTGTGTCAATATTGTTTAATCAAAAATGAGAATTATGTAACCATGAAATGTTTGAATAATGCCAATTTATTTCTTTGAATCTTATCGAATCTTACGAGAGAGGAGTATGCAGTTTTAGCAACTCACAAAGTCGCTATACATCACCTAGTCCTCCACTCTCGAGTGGTTCTTCAGGTCACACCAAGGAAAGATTGATTGTGAAACAAAAGAGACACCTTTATTTTAGAAGATAAACGAGAGCTTTCCTACATATTTTATATATAATGAAAATATATAACAAAGTGGAAAAAGTTCTTAATTGTTGCTTACGTTATTGTGATTAGAAATGTGTGTTTGCGTTTATGTCTATGCCTGTGGCTCTGCTGTGCTTGTGTCAGTGTGTGTTGCAAATAAAGTGGTTAGTGAGCAAGTATTTATAAAACCAAGGCCTACTAGACTTTCAACGAACCATTGAAGTTTTTATGAAGATATTTATGTAGCTTTACGTACATCCATTTCAGATAACATGGTATATCTTGGAGAAAATTGTATGTTAACAAATGAGTGGGATGCCATCGTTCCTAGCGTGAAAACGCCTTTTGTATAATGAGTTTGATATTTACCCGTATATTTTATGGCAGGCTTTCAGATATTTAAATTAATTTTGTCTGTTTCTTACTCTTCTTACTGTAACGATGATTTAGGAGAGAAAAATGTTGGATCCATTCTCTTACATCAAATCAGAAAATAAGGCCTGAGACGGAACAAATTCTGAAATTCACTGGTCCATTTTTTTCGCTGTTTAAATTCAAGTACATCATCCACTATTAAAACATAGGTAGTTCTAATAGAAGAGTAGGAAATGATAGATAGAAAGATAGACAGACAGACAGACAGACAGACAGATAGATAGATAGATAGATAGATAGATAGATATGTGAATAGAAAGATTAAGTTAGATGAGTATGAAGAGATAGATAGATGTATTTAAATATTACATAAATTTTCCTTTTTTTTTCATTTTCGTGTATCTATAAATTTTCATTTTTTTAGAAAAAATGTGTGCAGAAACAGTTCATATTGTTTACTGCTCCGTGAGCTTTGAAATCCTTGTGGTAAATACAGTGTGGAAAAACATTTTAAGACATCATTGTCAAAAGATTTTGAATTTTTCAAAATAACTTTTGTTAAATAAATACAATCGAAAGTCAACATAAATAGTCCTTTTTTTCTGACCAGTAGTAAGCGATTTGTTTTAGGTTTTAGTATAAACAAAACAACACCTCCACTAAAAAAGAAAATGATTCCTACTTTCACACATGACCATCTAGAAAATATATATTAATCATATTTGTTGTCACGGAAATTAAACCATCCATGAAAATGTATAATCTATTAGACGAAAGGATTCTGGACAATAAAACTATGAGAATTTTTCCAATGACATAGTCCCCAAAGTATATATTACTCGTATAAGAAAATATAATAAAGAAAACTTTTCCAAAATATACATTGCCTGTCATATTTAAAGAAATATACATAAACGAACTATTGCTAAATCTACACACATACAGACACTTACACATAAACTCAAACGTACGCACATTTAACTGTGAATACAAAAATAACTTCATTTTTTCGTTTACTCTTCTGGAGAGAATATATTTAAGTGAGTTTCATTTGTTACTAACTTTGAAGTGACTGATATGGTTTGAGTAGTTTCCAGTGACTAAACTCCCTTTCATATGTTTCAATATCATAAACAAATCTAATAATTTTAGATTATTTTCCAAGTTGGAATTCAATTACAAATGAAATCCTGCATAAAACATTTGATTAAATTTAAAGGAAGAATTCGACATGACTCCTAAACTTTGCACAGTGTGATAGATGTTTACAGTCAGTCGATAACCTGAATGTAATCATCATTTGATAATCAAATGCAAACTGTTTGAACCAACAAAATGCCTGATATTACAGACGGCCAGGTCGAAAACTGGCTCGTAAAATCTGTTGAAATTCTACTAATCACAGAATTTAAAGCAATGTCAATCAAGTTCATTTTGAATATGTGCTACTGAAGATTTTATTATCGTGGGAAATTGTGTGATTAACCAAATTTTTAACCGGTAATTCATTCCGGTAGGGATAAATTTAAACAACTGACGTTTAGTGACATGAGATGTTACGTTTTTCCACACGGAGTGACATTATATCAAACAAAACACACAGGCACTTAACATATGTTTATACTGATACAGAGATAAACGCATTAAACATACACATATACACACGCACTCACACGCACGTATATATAAATATATATGTAATAAACTTTACTTTAAAACATGTACAAACTACAATCTACTACAAAATGTTACATTTTGTTTTGACATTGAAAGAACAGTGTCAGATCAGGTAGTTTATAATGATGGTAATAAACGTTACATTCGAAAATAAAAAAGACACTTATTTTTGTTTTAGAAATCATTTTGCACGAGGTAAGAGGATATCAAAATGAAGAGAAAAAAGAATTATGGCAGAAAAGGTGAGAAAGCAAAATGAGAAATCAGGAAATGAATAAAACTTAAAGAAGCAGAGAAAACAAGAAAGCAAAGAGGAAAATATGAGAGGAAAGAACCAATGGAAACTTCAAAGTGAGAGAAACTTTAAATTTAGGTCGGAAGTAAATTGTAGACAGATATAGTTCTAGGTTTCTAGACCTAAAAAAGAGGAAAAAGTGATAAAATACAGAGAGTAATACAACAGAAACAACAAACAAACATAACAAGCGATCAACCGTTGGCCGAAAATGATTTGCAGATAGATATAGACGTTCAAATAGATAGATAAAGTCGTTTCAAACTAAATCCTTTGGCATTATTAAAAAACGTATGTACGTCGATGGCACATATCGGAGTTATACGCACTTTGCAGTCATGTCGTACACAATACAAACTATTTGAAGTTTATTTAAGATGTATAAAATTGCGTGCATATATATATATATATATATATATATATATATATATATATTTCTAAAACTATATATATATATAAACTTATTAAACAGTTTGTAATATGCTCCTGTTTATGGCGAATACATGAACTCCAAGTCGTTCCACGGACGTAGAATAATTTGTTGATTCATTAATATCTATGTTTGTGTGTGTTTGTTTCTGTCTGTGTGTTTTTGTGTGTGTGCATGCGTATGTGAGAGTGGGTGAGTGAGTGTGTGGTTGATTCTTTTATCGTATACTATAAATGAGTGTCAGCAATGGATAGTAGCCTTCGTTTTACATTACATATGCATGCTTCCGTTGTGCAATTCGGAAGTAAGCTATCCAGCTACTAATCAATCTTTAATAGGTTTTGTTTAAAAAGATCAATTGCTTGTGAGGCACAAATCACACTCTATCAAAAGAACATAGCTTACACAGGTGCATCGTGTGCTTTGTGTATGTAATGAGCGCATCTTGTATTATTACGGGACTTAAATATATTGGGTAGTGCATGATGAACCCATACATTGTACATTGAGTTTTGGTGTCAACGTTTTCCCGACTTTTTCACGAGAGTTGTTTGCTAGGAAGCGCCCATGATGATTTTGCAAAGGTTATGAAAAGCACTCAAAAACGTACATATATGAACACATATATGCAAATAGCAGATATTTACACAGCCGTACCGTTCGTCTACACGAACACACACAGCCATGCACACACACGCAGTGTATTTACACTATATACACACCCACTCAGATACACAGGCAAAATATTTGACTTATAGATAAGAGCTTGACAGTTACTAACACTCCAGGCCAGAGTGAATCTTGAAGTAATGGCATTTAAGTGGTAACTCCACAATCATTTAAGACTCCAAATAGGAAATTTAGGCCTACATCACCGGTTGCTGGTTACCTTTCCCTCTTAGGACAATAGATAGATAGATAGATAGATAGATAGATAGATAGATAGATAGATAGATAGATAGATAGATAGAATTATGCTTGTCTCCCATTAATAATTTAAATAGTGTACATTCTTTTTGTGTGTGTATATATATTAAGAACATATTGGACGCTTATGTAAACAGGTTCTGAATATTGTTTTATGCGATCTGTTGTGAACTGTTAAACGTATTAGGATGTTTGAAAATATTCATTCGTACCTGCCGAATGTTCTTGGTCTCGTTTCTTTACTAATTTAAATTATTAAAATTACCTTTATAACAGACAACTCTATAGAAAATTGACTTTCTGGTGTCTGCTATGAAACTATGTGGTAAAAACAAAAATAAATGCCATGACATTAAAACACGAAATGAAAAAATAGTTTCGGATTCAGAAGAAGCACGCATCATTTCACATAACAAGCGATCCTTAGAAAATTACATCTTTAAACTCGTAGTTCGCTTTCCCGCCGACAATAACAAATGTTATTTATGATCCCGTTGAAGAGTATTTAAGCAAGGCTTCTAGATAAGACATAACAGCAAGAAGGTACAGCAAAAAGAGACAAACATTTCATTATATATTAGTTTAAAAAATATCTTCTTACTCATTCACCCGTCTTTCTCAATCATATTACGGGAAATGTACAACCTGATAATAGCTATTGTATCCATGTTCACCCTGACCCGTAACAGTAGGATCTGTTATAATAGTGAACATCTAAACTAGGGTTAAAACACCATGAACGTATAAAACTAAATTTTTGTAGTACACATGCAAGCAATGAATTTTCATAGTAAAGGAATTAGCACCAATAGAATTTTGTTAAAAAATATATTACCAGCAAACATAGATTTGCAAAATCAAAAATGGCCAAGAATAGATATTTGAAGAAAAAATAACAAGCAATACATTTCTGTATATGAAATTACTAATTTCCACAAAAATGAAATTTAATCATTTAAAACGAATTCATATGCAGATAAACAAACAAAGCAAACTAAGTAACACTTAAACTATCCCAGAGTAAGCTATGTGACACTTAAACTGTACCTCTGACCATCTAATTTTTTTCTCATATACATGCAAATAAAACTCTTTTTCGTCTTAACAAACACTCACAATTAAGACCAACTGAGAACTTCAATACGCACACATGCTATCGAAATTTAGTTGTAAAATCATGAAAATACTTTTATGTTTTTCTACTTAAACACAATTTTGCATTTGCGTTGACGTGCATTGACTCATATCTGCAAAGAAAAGTTGTCTTCTATCGTGTGTGTCTGTGTGTGTGTCTGTTGAGATATGGAAGATATTGAATGGCTTTCCTTTCACATTAACCAGAGGTATTGTTTTAGTTGACTGTATGCTCGAACACAATTCCTTATTCAATTAAAAGTTATAACTCCATTAATTTTTCTCCCCCTTGAGTACAGGATTCCGTCCGTCGATTGCGAATTCACTATTATTTTCTTCCTAGCTTCACATAACATCAGAAATTTTACAGTAATTTTTAATTTACTGTTTGAGATTTCGCAGCTATCAGAGAAAAACGTATAATTACAAAATGCAAACAGTAATAAACAAGTACATATACTGAAAGCATTAACCATAAAACAATCAACCTAGAATTAATGTATTTCTTTTAAATTTAGGGGCAAATACACTAAGTGCATTTAATTATTAAGAAAAACAAAAATACACGCAACCTAAACTAAAGCTTCGTGAGGCCATATATAATGTTCACGTAATAAATAAATTTAGATCATGAAAGGTAAACGCATTTTAATAAAATGAATTCATCTACCTTTGTCAAGCGTTTATAAAACCAAAAATCATTTAGTAATTGGATAGAAAATACTGTAAACGGTTTTGACAATGCCCCTACTACTAAATTCATGGATTCCAACAAGCCAAACTCAGCACAAATTGTCTCAGGTGAATCAATAAAATAAGACGGATCTTAAGAAGCGAGATAGATTCTACTTAAAATTATGTAGAAATTTGCATAGAAATTTCTTCTACAAAACAACGTCAAGTGCATATTATTTGAATCCAGTGTAGAGGTGGTATTAATGTATAGTGCTACTGACAGCATATTAACTCGAATCCTAAATTCTACGAAAATCTGGAGCTAAACGTGTTGGTCGGCCAGCAACCATCTACATTCAAAGAGAATGCCATCCTAATGAAATTATGACATTGATGCAGCACCGCAATGGTTAGTCTGATTGAATCATGAATATCCGAGCGAGGTTGACAAAATAATAAAATCGCTTCATCCAGATATTAGACAACTCATTAAAGAAGGGAAAAATAATTAGAAAAACGAAATCAAAGAACATTTATTGGGCTTTAATCAATGCTTCGCTAATGAAAAACTGCTGGTCGTGATATATATATATATATATATATATATATATATATATATATATATATGAGTGTGTGTGTGTGTGTCTGTGTGTATAAGAATGCTTGCATGCATGTATTTCCAGCCCAAAATATTCAGCTAGCCACATATTACTTATAGTCTGATGATCATGAAAAAAATTAATGGTAAAATGCAGCGGAAATTGCATTTCCAAACAGTTTTCTCACTATATATATATATATATATATATATATATATATATGTGTGTGTGTGTGTGTGTGTGTGTGTGTGTATAAGAATGCTTGTATGCATGTATTTCCAGCCTTAAATATTCAACCAGCCACATAATACTTATAGTCTGATGATCCCCAAAAAAAAATAAAATTAATGGTTAAGATGCAGCGTAAATTGCATCTCCAAAATGTTTTCTGTTGTTTTCTCAATATATATATATATATATGCGTGTGTGTGTGTGTGTGTCTGTGTGTCTGTGTGTATAAGAATGCTTGCATGCATGTATTTCTAGCCTTAAATATTCAGCCAGCCACATATTACTTATAGTCTGATGATCACGAAAAAAATAAAATTAATGGTTAAGATGCAGCGTAAATTGCATTTCCAAACTGTTTACTGTTGTTTTCTTACCACACACACACACACACACACACACACACACACACACACACACACACACACACATATATATATATATATATATATATATATATTAAAAATTATATTTTAGAATATGTACAGAACCTTTTTTTTATATATCCACTACAAATAGTACATTTGTTTCGACATTGAAGCTACATTCCTCTCCACACCACCTGATGAGACATTGTAGTTTCAATGTCGAAACAAATTTACTATTTGTAGTGATATATAAAAAATTATATACATGTCCTAAAATATAATTTATAATAAATATTCACAGTTCTATATATTATATATCGAGCACTGTTTTAAATTAATGTTTTAGACGTTGTAAAAGACTTTTTCTTCGTTCTGTATTCACTCGGATATATATATATATATAGAAAGATAGTGAGAGAGAGAGAGAGTGTGTGTGTGAGTGAGAGCGAAAGGTAAACTGTTTTTCATTTTGCATATGCGTTTCTTTTAATTATGACAACTGCACAATATTAGAGGGCGATTTGGGCATTGTCTGTGAGAAAGAAAACAATATGACGGAATTCACTCCCTTAGAAATTTAGAAACGGCATGCTCTACTAAGTGGCATTCGCACCGGAAGAACCAACTGGAACATTTCAAATTGTTTAGGTGTCAATCTGAGAATAGTACAGAGGGTTCGAAATATTTGGATGAGTTTATTAGTGTTTATAAATGTATTTGCAGTTATTACTAGTAACGGCGACTTTAATCATCCATTCATTTTTCCACATAGCTCTAAATTCAACGTAGAGGCCTGCATAAAGTGCTTTGAAGAGCTTGTTCTACTTGGATCAAGAGAGTGGCTGCTGAAAACACTGTTTCCGAGAACTGGACTCTCCACTATGCCACACAAGAATAAGAATTCCGTTATGGTTGTCAGGCACTTTCTACAACCACATCACTCCTTCCATCTCGACTCCTACCGCCTTAGACTGCAAGGCCTTTGGTTATTATGAGTGGGGCAAAGTTGAGCGGGAGTCGATCAAGTCAACTTCTACCACCAAAGTTGTCTGTAGGCTGTCATTGAAGATAGTTTATTGAATAATTTATTCGTTAGTATTTTAAGATATTTTAATATAAATTTAGTCATTATTTTTTAAAAGTGAGATGTCAATGTTATTTTTTTATGTCGTAGCACAAGGTAAATGTTATATTGACTCTTCCAAAATTTTTCCTAACACAAATCATATGTATCTATTTATTCATCATCTCACCCCATGCAAGACAATAAAGCTAATAAGCCACAAGAGATTGTAGAGTGTTTAAAAATTAGAAAAATAAAATGAAATATATGTTAATATATATATATATATATATAGGAGAGAATGTCCAACTCTTCAGAAATGATAATTTAAAAGATTTATCAAATTAATATAAATAGTAATAAATTAATAATAATAACTTTTAATTAGATAAAAATAGAGATTTCTATGGATATTATCTAGGGCATTATGAAATAGTGACAGGAAAACTCAACACATAAGTACACGGTTATAAATCTAGAATCAATTATCTAATGTTACATTGTCTCCTACAGACCGTTGAAAAATAAATAAATTCACTCAGAAAACTCCATATAATTCGAAGAAAAGAGAACAAATAATTTTACAATTCCAAGTTGTCTGACATTTACTTTTTTGTAAATATTTGACCAACCCAATAAATATTGTAGAGTATAATACAATCGTATAATTAAATTTGTTTTTAATTAAAATTATATTGCGACACGGAAATTTCTATGTTTTGTGATGTCTATCTCGTCGTCAGGTAATGTTAATTCGTAGTTCTGAAAAGGACTTTTCATTTAACCATATGAAACAATACATAGTGTTTCTGATATTTCAAGAGAGAGAGAAAGAGAGAGAGAGTGTGTGTGTGTGTGTGTGAGAAAGAAAAATATTTAAAGAAATAGAAAGATAGAAATATAAATACATAGCATAAATATAATGTGCATATCATATCGTCAAATCTTTGTATAAGTTGATCTCTTATTCACTACCTCTAATTATTATCAGTAAAATGTTTCTAATTTTAAATCAGTTGTTGCTTCCTGTCTGTGTAGGTTGACTATTTCTGAAATAGGTACATTCATTTTAAAGTAACCTGAATTTCGTGACTCAGCCTCCAGTACATCTGTTGTATCAGCTGATATAAATTCAGCAACCATTCTTAGCCTTTTAGACTGAATCAAATTAAGATCGTATGTTTTTTTTTTGAATTCTTGTTAATGGCAAAATCATCAAACGAACTTGCAATCAACTTTGCTATGGTGGATTGCCGTGAGCGAAAAAGTCTCTCCCTTCAACATAGAAAATAAATCGCAACACAACTAGGCGGATAGAGCTTTTAGCTACCGTCATCTTTGTCCTATTCAAGACAGTTGACATGAACTGATCGACCTTTATTGAACGATCAGTGCTGCTGATATTATTAACTAGAACATTTTCATATCTATTTGCACATAATCAATACGAACAGTTTAAAGGAATTAACCTATTTGTTTGAGAAAGGTGCATCCAAAATGATAGCAATGACAGAAAATTTACATTATAGACGTTCACTATTTTGAACAAAATCATTTGATTGTTCGAATCGGGTTCCTGGTTCATGACATATCGAAATTCGTCTTCGTGACAAAGCCGACATCTTTTACATCTGTTTATTGTTTACGTGTATTTATTTGTACTCAGTTACATTCCACACAACTTTACACAAACGGGTAAAAAGGAAGAAACTATCACTACTGGAAGGAGCGATAACAGCTTTCTGGATTTGTGAAACAGATTTTCTGACATATCATTATAAAGAAATGGTTAACATTATCATTAGTTATTATTATTATTCATGATATTAATTATTATCATTATCTTTATTGATATCATTATTATTATTAGTAGTAGTATGGTTTCCTTTGATTTCTTTTGTATATAGATTTCTTTCTGGGTTTGAACTAGACATCTATAGTCAGAAATGAATTCATTTTCTTCTGATCGTTTTTTAAATGATGTGTGCTCTGTAAATGTGAGTACGTTTTTTGTTTTTCGTTCAATGTATCTATTGAAACTTTTTTCCAAACTATTTTAACCCTCTAGGGCCATTCGTATCATATTTTATACAGTATGAAAACAAGCCTTGAAAGAAATATTTTCTTGAAAAAATTTTTAAGAGAAATATTTTATAAATTTCAAATGAAAGCAGTACTGACTGCTCAATCAATGAATACCAAATGTTTCCTTATAGGGAAATTCCAAATGTTTCCTTATAGGGAAATACTGTATCAAATATGATACGAATGGCCCTAGAGGGTTAAGGATTCATCTCCCTCTAAAATTACTGACGTCTTCATTCACCGCAGTTTTTAGATTTTTCAAGATCGTTGTATTTTGATCGATCATTTTAAGATCTATATAATAAATTTTTTTTGTCATTTCCATAAGAAATCAAATCATTTTTTCTTTGATCACGATGTCTAGCAGATAAAATTTGATTGCTCTGACTCTGGTTATTGCAAAGTCTCATAAGAGTGTTACAGATATTATTACTGTAACCCGATATGGGTGGTGTTCATACCTCTTCTTACAGTTTCCATCCTGTAAAAGTTGCATATTTCCAGTGCAGTTATTTGTCTTTTTCATCCTGCCGAGATTTATATTCAGTGCGTGCTAAAACTTTGCAACCTGATGCAAAAATGTCGATTCTCTCTGGATATGTGTCACAGAATTTAAATTTTGGGTCAACACAATATTTCAGTATGTGTGCTTGGTAATTTCTAGTTAGAAAGCATTGGATCTGTGCATCAAGAACATAACCCTAGATTTCAGCTTTTAACATTGCACTACCTAATCGCTGATTGATACCAGGTGTGTTGACATTAGCTTATTTGGTACAGACAGTATTAACCCTGAAGCGGCCTATATCATCATCGTTTCTACATTATTTACATTGCATTAGCTTTATTGTATATATTCTTTGCTGCTTCAGTAGGAGCAGTATGGTTTACTTTCACTTCTTCACCTACTTGAAATTCCATTTTGAATTTGTTGACTTCATTTCTGACTTACTATTTTATTTTATTTTTTATATTGACAGAGATAATGTAGTTTTCTATAGTTTCTAGGTATCCTTTTGGTTTTGTGATACAGACTAAGTTGAACTAATCCTCTGCTAACCTTAGAATGATGCATGCAGAGGAAAGTATAATTTTCACGTTTTGACAATCATTCGCTTAATGCCAGATATGGAATTATGGATGTTGAAACCGCAAATATAATATCTATGGCTTATATTCTGTTTTGCGAATTTTTTTTTTTTTATAAGCGTTTCACCCCGAGCAAGGCATGTCACTGCCACTACTGTGCAGGGGGCTACGTCGAGTGGAGAAAGGCTGATTAAATATAGGAAATAACAGCGGGTGAGGATACCGAGAATGAGGGTTGGGTAGATGAGAGTGTTGTGAGAATAGTTGGGAGTTAGTGTGATAGGAGGTGTCTATTGACCCTACATTTAAACACCTGGAGATTGTAACTGTCGGGAAAGCAGACTTGTGGAAGGGAGTTCCACAGACGGGAAGCGCGAGAAAAGAAGCTGTTGGAGTAGAATTTACGGTTACATCTTATTTCGGCCCGTTATTTAATAAAAGACACACACACTTGCAGTATTATTTTCTTACATTCCCTTTCATTTAATTATGCTGTATTCAGTTGCTTTCGTTGACTCCTAAGTATTTATAGGCCTCTTGTTCCAGTCCCTTAATATTTGTCACAATAAAACTTCTATTGATTGTGTTTGTATAATTTTCTCTTTTTTTGCATGTTACTTTTGCACAATTATTTTATCTGAAACATATACCGACATAATCAGAGAAACATTTTACCGTATTGAGGACATTCTTGAACTCATTGATGTCTTTAGAAATAAATCTGGTAATATTCATGCTGAATAAGTGATTAAACATTCCCTACTTGATTGTAACCATAGTTATTACTGCATATCTAATGCTAAAGTAGAATTAACAACAGAAAAACAAAAGGGGTAATAGGAAGTCTACTAAAAATACTTAAGACTTTCAAAAATTGGTAGTCGCAGTACCTTTGGGGTGATTTAAGTATAATGACGTTTCGACAGTTATATGATATATTTAACACACTTTGCTATCGTTGAGAAGAGTTTTTATATTTCCAAAGCCTGACGGACCCAATAATGTATCACACTATCAAAGGTTGTACGGTAACCTCTCTACGATCTACTGATATTTCTAATATTCATGCAATTTTCCAGGATCTTTTTAATTATTAATAATAGAGCATTGCAACCATATGAACGTCTCCTACATGTCATTGTTCAAAGCGAAAATGCTGTTTAAATCAAGAAAAGTACACTGTCAGGCCAGACGTGACTGATTTATACATGGTGAACTCTCATGTTATTGGCCAATAGATTTTGGATTGTCTTTTTCATAATACCTTCACTGATCCATTCTGGAATTTCATTTGCGTTATTAATTAGCCCTGATATCGTCTGCACTGGAGTTTTAGGGATTAATAACTGATGATAGAGCCTAACAATTTGGTACGTGGTCATTTGCGGAGATTTTCATTTTAGCTATTTTTGTTAGATCTGGTTTAACATTATGTTTGTTTAACTTTTTTCATTTTTGAACAGGTTTATCTTTTTTTATAATTGTTCTTGTTTGATCTAACTTGGTTGCTCTAAATATTATCATTAAAGATTTCCTCTTCTTCAGTAGATAGTGGCGTTATGACTTTTAAAACTTCTTTTTAAATTTCCTTGCAAAACTGAGATCCGTTTGGAATGAATTATTTTGTGGATAGAATCTTCAACCCTTTTGATATCGTATCGATCTCTGTGTCTTTAATTGCAATATCTCTATATTATTATTATTATTATTATTATTATTATTGTTATTATTATTATTATTATTATTAAGAATAATAATAATAATAATAGTATCATTATTATTTTTATTCATCATGTGGAATTTATCAATAAAAATGAACTCTACAAAATAACATGTTCCGTACAACTGGATTACTTTCTACAGATACAACAAATAAAATGAACATTAAATGAAAAGATAAAATTAAAATATAGACATTACATACTAACAGCTTCTTTTCTCGCGCTTCCCGCCTGTAGAACTCCCTTCCACAAGTCTGCTTTCCCTAGAGCTACAATCTCCAGGTGTTTAAATGTAGGGTCAATATACACCTCCTATCATTCTAACTCCCAATTATTATCAGAACACTCTCATCTACCCAACCCTCATTCTCGGTATCCTTACCCGCCTATCACCCACCCTCAGACATTTCCTATATTTAACCATTCTCGGTATCCCAGCCCGCCTATCACCCACCCTCTGACAGTTCCTATATTTAATCATCCTTTCTCTCCTCTATATAGCCCCCTGCGCAGTAGTGGCAGTGACATGCGTTGCTCGGGGTAAAACGCTTATTAAAAAAAATGGTTAAGAAATGCTCCTATCAATATTAAAAATAAAAAAAATATTGATAAATATCTTTTCCCGAAAAACGTTTTCATCAGAACATTGTAGTAATGTAAACCATTGTTCAGCCAATTAATGTCGGATGTCACATTTTAAGAAAAATACTAATAACAAATTCTGTTTGCAATTTTTTTAAAATCATCTATATATTAATACCGTAGTACCTACGTGCGTCACGCTTTAGAAAGAGATTTGAAGGTACAAATGAAACATAGGTAGACAGGAAGACGAACAAACCAACACTCATAATATTTGCAAGAGGTCGAACGGGAAATAAAAAACGAAAATAGAATTACTGTAGTAAATTATATATTATCTATAGCAAGAGAGAGAGAGAGAGAGAGAGAGAGAGAGAGAGAGAGAAAGAGTGTAACATTTTTATAGTGTTTTTGTACTTCAAATAGTAATTTCATGTCTTTGCTGTTTTCATCTTTATTCTCGTTCATCAAAGAAAAATACTTTTCTACTGTATTTTTATCTATCTTATTCAATCATTCTTCCGTTCTCACTGTGAATAAAATAGCAACTCATAGTCTTTGTTATAATACAATAATATTAATACGTACTTAGGTAACTATCTGTGTCACGTTTTTGTGGTCATGAATGAGAGCTAATTTACTTTTTTTATGCATTAAATTTCCGGAAAAATCATTGTAATAGAAGAAAGAATAAAACAAGGAGAGGCAGCAAGAGAACGGCAGAGGAGAAGACGATGACGATTACAAGCAGAAATGAGAGAAGCAATCAGTAAACATAATAAAGAACGAATACAAACAAAGAGGAATGATATGAACAAAGAAGAGAGAGAAATTTATATTTATGATTCTTATTGCAATAGTTTGATAAAGTTCAAATATTTAATGATGGATCAACTGTATTTTTACGGATATTTTATTGTCAAAATTTGCCAAACGTTTATTCAATTATTAACTGAAGTAGATTCATCAGAATATTAAAATAAGAAAACCGTAAAATATTCACAAGTATAAATTATTATAACTATGAACTCTGTAATTATCTGAAGTATCATATCTTTTGTAGCTTTTCGAAGCGTTATTAATATTAGCAGAACTTGTTCGAACGCAGTGATCTCATTTCTCGAAAAAGCAATTTTTCGATATTCAACTTGAGAAATACTGTTGCATCTGATGTGACATTACATTGAAGGCTGAATAAGAGATGAATTCTCTTTGACATTCATTTACGAACCAGAGGCTTAGAAAAAAATAAACGAACTGAATGTCTGAATACTGTTGGATGTATACCATTCTTTGATTTTATTATTTCTTTCTTTCTATAGGATTCGTTGCTATATCAGCTGTTCCATAGATATTTTTCTAAGGTTCTTCCAGCTGCTAGATTTAGATGCAAAAATCAAGCATTTAGTTTCATAAAGTATATCTGCAATATATTTTGCTTTTTAGAGTTGAAAAATCTATGAGAGAATTGGTAAACTATGTATAGTAAGAATCGAACAATTATTCCACATTTTCACTAATTCGCCTGTGATACATGACTTTCAATTCTATATAATGCTATTTTGATCTCCATCCATTTCCATAATAAAGAAATATAAGCTGCAATTAAATTCATATTATTTTATTTCACGTATGTTATTAGATAACAATCGGCAGCATTTATTAGATCGATTCTGTTTCATATAATATATGCTTCTTACTGAGGAGATCATTATTGTAGCTTGATTATGAAATGCTCACTGATCTGAAATAATGTAAATAAAATTGCATAAAAGAAACGTGTTCTATGGAAGAGAGAAGGAAGAGAATAGATGCCACTGCAAAAATTCAAATGAGTATCCTCTAAACGGACATTGCCAGATTGTAAATGTGGTATATCAGACAACGGATGAGAGTGAATCTTATCTAAATGTAATATATATTGTATCGACAGAATGGCACTTTAAACATATATAAATATTACTAAAATGTAGATGGAGACAGTCAGGTGAAAGACTAGCATAGATATTTCAATGTACTCATAAAAAACAATATGAAAATGAGTAAAGTTTTACAGGTCTTAACTGGAGGAGAAGTTAACGATATTTATATATAAACATCCCGTAAAATTTCTTGGAAGTACAATTATTAATAATTATGTATAAAGATGTCAGAAACTTGCTTAGAAAAGTTGTTAACGATAATTATGCAAAAAGACATCTGGGACATCTGGGACCGGCATGGAGGAGAAATTAATAATATTTATATTTAAATATCCAAGAACTTTCTTGGAGAGGGAATTGATGATATATATATATATGAAAACTCTAATAAATTTCCTTTCAAAGGATTTAACGATGATTACGTAAAATAGTACCCGGAACATAGAGGAATGAACAACAATTATGAATAAAGACACCATGTAAATGCTTGAAGGAGGATTTAAGTATAATTATGTACGAGAAGAAGTCCTTATACCGAAAAATTAACTTTAATTATTGAATGACCCTTGTAGAAGTACTTATACCGAAAAGCTCACCTTAGTTATTGACTGACCCTCGTAGAAATCCTTATACCGAAAGAAAAATCACCTTATTTATTGAATGACCGTCGTAGAAGTCCTTATACAGAAAAATTCACCTTATTTATTGAATAACCCTTGTACTGAAAAATTCATCTTATTTATTTAATGACTATCGTATAAAGAACTGAAGAACTTGTTTGGAGTTAGAATTAACGTTAATTATGTATAACAGCACATGAAAATTGTATGGCGGAGAATTAACGCTAGCTATATACCGGATGCGATGGGTAATCTGTCACCAATTTTAATTTTTTGAAATTAGATATGCACATTGTTGTTTTTCATTTTTTACATTAGAGTCTGTTGGACGACGCGTTTGAGAAAAATGGCCCCATGGTTATCTTTCCCTCTGAGAGAAATTAAGAGCAGTTATGCTGGACCCGTTGGTATTAGCGCTGAAAACTTCAATAAAACATTTCAGTGTATTTAGGCGTCAATCTAAAGATAGCTCAAAAGATTCAGAAGATAATGGATGTGTCTAATGTTGATTTCGAAAGTGTTTGAAGTTGTCTTACTGATGGCAACGTTATTCCTTCATTTATCATACCATATAGATTAGCCTCAACTCGCAGGCATGCAACAAGTGTCTTCAACAGGTAGTGCTTTCTTGGGTTAAGAGGATATTTGCTGGAAGACCTATGCCTAGAAACATGCTAGATAAGCAGGAAAAGAGAGCCATGACGCTCAGACTATTTCTGCGACTACATCACCTTTTATACCTTGATATATTAATCTCCAGACTGCACCACTTTGATTATTACGTAGGCGCAGTTGAACAAGTGACTAATACAAACATTCTGAAACACCAAAATGAATGAAAACAAGCCTCAAGGCAGCATTAACTAACTTAACACCGCTTAGATTGAACTGTTAAGTTCCATAAAAGGACTAACATTATCTTACTTTTCCTTTTTGTTCCTCTCGTTACAAGATGTAGTAGTATGTAGATGAAAGCATCCTCACGACAAAAAATTCCTTTCTCCAGTTGAGTGAAAACTGAACACTTACACACACGTATGTATAGCACACACAATGGTACATACATACACGCGCAATTTCAAGTAGTTAATACGTGAATGTCTAATATCTTCAGATTTTCCACTGTGTACACATTAAAATAATGACTCTATTTTGATAACACATGCATTGACTCTTTGTTTGAAATTTGTGATGTTGTCCATTATTTCTATAATGACATGAGTCCGCCAAATGTTGTTTGTGGGACAAAAGTGAACCAAACTAAACCTTCCATTCTTGGTAAAAAAGTAAACGTTCATGCAACATTATCCTTCCTTTCATTTTCTCTATATCTTTCTCTCTTACTCTCACATTTATATCTCTATCTCTGATTTGGTACGTTTTAATTTAACATGATGAGTGACCCTACGAATGACATTTTCTAGCTTATATTCTAATTAAAACTGTCCATGAAAACAATAATCTGGGCGTACCATATGATGAACTCGGAAAAGGATTAAATTTTCATTTTCCAATTTTGAGGATATTTTCCCCTTAAACAATCATATACAATCAATTCTCTTTTGTAGTAATATTTAATTAAAAATGTTTCATAATCCCAACGAAATAAAATAATTAAACCTTGCTAAATATTTTAAATGATCAAGAAAATCGATAAAAATTTAGGAAACAGCTTATTTGAATATAACGAATCGATAAAAATAACTAAAGAAATAATCAGTTCTTAACAGTTAATACAGATGAATCTTTTAATCTGGCACCGTAAGGATGAGATCACTACCGGATCGCAGAAAATTCTGGAGGACAGAAATCATGCCCCCCCCCCCGCCAAAAAAACATATCAACATAATTTTGTAAGCTCATTACACATATATACCGCATTATGCAACAAAGGTTAAAGCAAGAAGTAAAAGATAAATCTCCAAAACGAGTCCTTATTTTTACTTTTAATATAGCATATTCTATGGTTGTTTTTTATAATAGTGTTACACTAAACAAGGCATTACTATTATTAATTCGCAGAGGGTTACAGTGAGAGGAGAGAGGAAAGAAAAAAGAAGAAAGAAAAAGAGAACAAAGTGCAAGAGATATTGAAGAAAAGAGAAAATGGGAATTAGAGAAAGTTGGAATCAGGGAGAGAGCAAATATCGACGTTGCATTTAAGATTTTTCAGATTTTCGCAATATACTGAAGGTAGTTCCACAGGCAAAAAGTGCCAGAAAAGTTACTGGGGGAGTAGAAGTCCTGGTTACATATGCCTAATTTGAAAATAAAAGGGTGGGACCTAGTTACCAATCTAGTAACACGAGTAAATGTATGTAGTCGCAGCTACAGGGAATGAAGCTTTTCAAAAACAAAATCCGTGAAAATATATGCAGCAAAAACAGTGGGAACCGACAACCTGTCGGTGAGAAAGTGACAGATCGGGATCGAATATATTGCAGATAATCCTTTGTATTTACTCTCGAACTCTGAGATTAATCATAGAAGTACACAACCAGATATGGCAAGAGTATTTGATGCACTGATAAATAGTAGATTTATAAATTTGCAAGAAGAATTCTGTTGAGAAAAACTTCCGATCCTGGCACAGTGATCCAACCTTCTTAGCAGTAAATGTAGCTGTTGATTCAATGTAGTCACTGCTTTTGATAACAGCTGAGAATGTGGGGCTAACGAGGCGCAGAAATGATGAGAAATAGGGATTAGTTATAGGAAATGTCAGGAGGAGGGTAATAGACGGATGAGGATACCGAGGATGGGGTTGGAGTAGATGAAAAAAGAGCTTGCGAGAAGGGATGCAAATTAGTGTGATAGGATATGTCTATTGATCTTACATTTAAATTCCTGGAAATTGTAGCTGTCGGGGAAGCAAGTATGTGGAAGGGAATTTCACAATTTTGAATGAGCTAAAAGAATCTGTCAAATTAGAAATTGCGATTATATTTAATCGGTTTTACTGTAAAAGGCTGGGACCTAGTTGCTAATCTAGTAGCTCGTGTAAATTCGTACTAAGGGGGGCACCAGTGATCTAAGTTCACTGGAGCAGAAGCCCTGAAAGTATTTATAGTAGAGGCACAGGGAAGTCACTTCACGCCGGTGAGACAGCAACTGCAGCCGAGCTGCCAAATCGGTATCCATCACATTACAGATTATCCGTTGAACTTTGTTAAGAACCCCCAAGGGAATAGTAGGGGCACCCGACCAGATGTGGCAGCACTATTCAATACACGGGCGGGTGGTAGATTTATATACGTGCAGGATGGACTCAGACGGGAAAAAAACTTCCTGGCCCTGCACAGAGAACCGACTTTCTTAGCAGCGCATATATAGCAATGGATTCGATATAGTCATTCCATCTGCGGTCCGCTGAGAGTGTGAGGCCAAGTAGGTGTAGTGTTTTATTCTCATGGAGGTTAGCCTGTTCCATACTAATGGGGGTAGGATCGATTGTCTATGGTGTTTATTAGATAGCAGCTTCCCTTTGGAAGCATTAAATCTAACGAGCCATTTCTTACCCCAGTTCAGTACGGATTGGAGGTCCTTCTCAAGCTCGGCAGCGAGGTTCGCTTTGACAGCTTCATCAGATTTTTGATTGAGGCGAAATTAAATGGAGGTGTCGTCGCCGTACATGTCTACTTCGGATTTTATAACATCGGGGAGATCGTTAATGTAGATCAGAAAAAAGTAGGACCTAGAATAGAGCCTTGAGGAACACCTGCCTTCGTATGGTAGTTTTAGGAGACATGTCCGTTTAATATTACCTTCATTGTGCGATTAGAGAAAAATGAGTGAATTAGGTCTCCAGTATTCTTAAATATATGAACTACAGAGAAAACTTCCAACAGGCAAGAAAGCAGGACGCAATAGGTAGTAGTTGTAGAGCTTATAGAGGGCAGAGGAGAGTTCAGGTGCACATTTCTTCAAGACTATGATTGGGATTGCGTCCCCTCCGCTCGGCTTATGGGGGTCAAGATTTGAGATTATGTTAGAGACCAGCGAGAAGGTAATGTAGACGTCATTTAGTTGGGCCTCAGTTCTGGGTGTGAAGTCAGTGTAGATACTCCGAACGAATATGTTCTGAAATTGGTGGAGAATCTGCGAGCAAAGCATTCAGCCTTGTCCATTGAAGATGCAAGGACCAAAAATTAATTGATTAGAGACGGTATTGAAGTTTTATCATTGCAAGCACACATTTACAGAGTCGCCAGTAGTCTTTAGTGCCAAATTTACAGGATGCTATTCGTTGGTTCATTCGGGTGTGTTGTTTTTTTTGTTGTTGGTGTTGTAAATTAAATCATAAATTAATAAAATGTCATATATATATATATATATATATATATATATATATATATTTCTATCTAAATCACAAAAAAGTTTTGAAAGAAAATATATATAGTAAATTATTAAAAGATAGCAATTGGCAAATGGTTTTGTAATGGTTTTTGTTTTTTTTCCTTTAGGACTTCAATAGATGGGATTTGTTTACGCTTTTATGAGAAAAAATCAATAAATTTTAAAGGACCACCGTCTTTCTGTCGCGTGCATTTTTAGTCATGAAGACTTAAACAAACTCACTCTGATTAAACAATAACAGATGAATCGCATCACAAAATAATTTTCAGATTTGTCATAACCGGTCGATTTTCGTCGCAGTCGGAGTAAAGAGAATGTCTAACACACTGATTCGCTGTGATACAGCGAAACAAGCTTGTATGTGGATGACAGGATTTTATGTACTCATTACGATTCTGAAATCTAGAGAGAAAGTTAAAAAAAAAACAGGTACCACTTCGGCGATATATGCATAACTCTTCATCAATGAATTGAGTTCTTTCAGTGACTGTTGTGTGTATACGCCGCTTATATATAACACGGTAAAATTTAATTTCTCTTATGCCATGTACATTAAGGATTAGCAAATCTGATTAACACTAAATCGGTCGAGTTTCGATCCCAGCCTGACGCAAAAGGATGTCTAGCCACACTGATGAGCTGTGATACAGCAAATACTCATCTATTTGGATGACTAGTGTATATATATATATATATATATATATATATATATATATATATAGATTGTTTTCAAATGAACTGAAAATTACTGTTGAATGTAATACCTCTCAAACGAGAAAAATTTTTAATTAACATAAACGCATCTGTTTTAAATATTACAACCGGAGCACTTGGATCTCTCTCGAATAAACTTCTTAGGTGATTAGTGCAATTAAAAACAAAACAGAAGTAAATTTCCAATTAAGAAGAATTTTATGAAAAACATGGGAAAATCCAGAAAAAAAAAATCTGTCACAATATATTAAAAATAATTGTTGAAAACCATATCATTCTACAATTCTGATAACTCATGACTATAAAATATTAAATAATTGAGATATGTAGTCCCGTCTCATTTATTGACGTATTTTATAGTTAAAGTAATAAAAATACGAATATCACCTTCATATTTTACACATTAGTTCGTTTTGCATATCGTAAAGAACATAGTAGATCAGACATAACAAAATGGAAATATATTGTATGAATTGAAATAAGATTCTTTCTTGACACAAATATTCTTCTCAGTGGCCGCAGGGACATCAAGCAAAATGCGAAAATAGATCTGATAGGTGTGAATATAAGTGCAGACAATCATAACTTAAACAGAAAGTAGGTAAAATAAAAATAATATGGTGGACGATCAGTTACAATATAAATTAAATGATATAAAAGAATGATCTCTCGGTGAATGAAACTGAAGAATCTGTCTCCGACGTAACATTTACAGTGATTCAGACTGTCATTGATGAAAACAAACCAAGCTAAACTTAAACAGAAAATATTGAAAGCAAGAGAGATGAGATCACCGAAACGAAAGACCACATCATTCAAGTAATCAGGAAATAACTTGTACACGAATGTCAGAAAGAGACCAATATTGTACGAGTAAATGAAGTAATATACGCAACATTTTGAGCAACTACTAGAATTATTAAGGGCAAGATGAGGAAATGACCATACAACAGACATACCTGCCTTGAGAGCAAAATTAACCTGAGAATTTAATAAATCGAATTTTTGTTATCGATACTTGATGAAATTTAAAAAAGTTCAAATGTTTCAACATGAAGAAGCAGGAACCTCAAGCGAAAATAAATAATTTAAAGTGTAAATGAAAACTGAATCAATCAAGAAAATTTTTAAACGGAACCTGTAACTAATGGCGCAGCAAAAAAAGACAGAAAAATAAGCGTTCCTTGCAGATCTTAAAGAAAAATAAAGTGTTTCAAACAGACTACAAGAATTATACATAGAAATTGGAAAATAAGTTATAACATTTTTGTCTACTTAACAACTGTAAACCTTTTGAAAAAGGTTTGAGCAGCATTACACACACACACACACACACACACACATATACATATATATATATATATATATATATATATATATATATAATTCCTGTGGAGTGTGAATGAAAGGACAACAGTAAATAATACCGTCTTGTTCTGTGAAGAGTAAAAAAATATAATAAAAATTAAAAAGATATAAGAACATTACAAATAGGCTAATCCCCGGGAAATAAAAATACCCATGTTTAAGTTTTGTCATCTCTCATTAGTCCATAAATTCCTTGCGTTAACTTTACTAACGCTAATGTCTAATCACAAAGAAACTCCAGAATAGAGGACTTATGGTATTACATCTCTAAAAAAAAAACACAAGCAACACAGATGATCTATAAAATTTCCCACCACCACATATGGATCAATCGCATCCTCATTGAGAAATTTTATTTACTCTTTCCCGATGACAAAATATTCTTTGTCCTAGAACATACAGAATTCTTAAGCGGAACTTGAGGTTACCAAGAGCAATTGTTGAGCTCAGATAAAATTGCATGAAAACGAAAATAATATCAGAATATTCCGTATAGAATATCGTAATGTTTTGGTACTTTATCAAATTCTTGAACCTTCAAAGTTATTGAAATATACAAAATATCATCTGTGATATTATATGTTCTAAATTATAGTATAGTAGATTGGGAAGCAACTTTATACATATATCAAAACACTTCCAGTCATTTCAACATCCGGAATTGTCAAAAAACATTCCTGTTTTTTCTATCCGTAATGTCTTTTTGTTGTGAACTAAAATACTTTAATTGAGAGTACAAAATCAACAATAAAAGGATATTCCAGTGGATAAAAGAGAGTACGTAATCTATAATGGTCCACGGCAACAACATCCGAAAATTTTAAAACTTTCATAAAAGCATACTGTAAGGGAACAAATGTAGAAACGATGGCAAGATAAACATTATTCATGGTCAAAACACTGTCCGTGCTAAACAAGCAGCGATAGATAAAGCCCGTACGCATCAGTGGTTACAGCTTTCAGGATTATTAGCTGAATGTTAATAATAATAATAATAATAATAATAATAATAATAATAATAAAGGGTGCAAACGTGGCTGTTACGGATGTAAAGACCAATTACTTATTAACAGGATGATATTAGAAAACATCTTTAATGCAAAGAATATCTTAGTAATTCCTTGATAGATTATCTTAAGGCATTTGATAGTGTACCACATTCCTGGACCTTAAAAACTTTATATATGTACAAGGAATCACCCGTCATCATGAATTTCATCAAACAATGAATGCGATATGCTAAAAAACCCTTATCCTCAATCATATAACTATATATCTGGTAAAATAAACATCAAAAGAGGTATATTTCAAGGTGACACTTTGTCTCCCTTACTATTTTGCGTATCATTAATAGCATTCCAGTCAACTTAACAAGACAGTATGTGGTTATGAAATAGCTCAAAGGAAAATAAATCATCTATTTTACATGGATGACTTAAAGTTGTATGCTAAGAATGATAATGACAGGGAAGGTCTTCTGCAAACTGTAAAATTCTTCAGTGAAACATTGGAATAAATTCAATTTGAATAAGTGTGATAACGCTACAGTTTTACGAGGATCGCTGCAACAGACATCCTCAATCAGCTTAGATCCTGCTGTACTAATAAAACATTTAGAGCCAGAAGAAGCTTATAAATACCTAGGTGTAAATGAGAGTGAAAAAAATTCATCATAAAAAATGAAAGAAATAGTGCATAAAGAGTACTATATATTGCTATGACCGATATTAAAAACTGACTTGAATTCTTAGAACAGAATATGGCCATTAATAGCCTTGCCCTCCCAGTGGTCCAATATAGTTTCAACATCTTGAACTGGACTCTAAACGACATCAGACGAATGAATTCTAAAACAAGAAAACTTCTTTCTAAGAATGAGATGTATCATCCGAAAGCTGATGTAGACCGTCTATACATATCCTGTAAAGAAGTTGGAATAAGTCTTATTCAACTAGAATTATCATACAATACAACAACTATTGGCTTACTAACATACATAGAAGCAACAAAGGAATGGATGATACAATTAGTCAGACAACATGAAAACAGAAAGAAGAAATATTCAATAATAAAAGAAGGCAGTAAATGCCAACAAGATTTACGTTTAGTAGATTCTGTAGAAAAGCAAAACAGAAGACAGGAACCAAATATTGCGGCAGAAATATGCAAAAGAAAGCCAAGGATAAAGCTCTTAAACAGATGAAACAACGCTAGCAAGACAAACCTCTGCATGGCCAGTACCCAGAACGTGCTAATAAATCAAATGTTGATAAAGTTAATACTCATCGATGGTTACGTGCATCTGGATTAATGTCTAAGACTGAAGGATTTATTCTTGCAGCGTATTACCAAATTCTTTTAACTAGGAACTTTCAGGCAAATATTATACATAATGATGTGGAACCAAAAAGTAGGTTTTCTGATAAATACAAAGAAACAATAAACCATCTAATCTCAGTATGTTCTGTACTTGCCCCAAATGAATACATAAATCCTCACGATAGACTAGGTCAATATTTACATTGGACAAAGTACAAACGCTATGGAAAATATGTAAACAAACACTGGTATGAACTTCACCCAACACCGGTTACAGAGACAGAAGATGTAACCATTCTATGGGATTACACCATCGACACAGACAGAGAAATTGAAGTAAATAGGCCGGATATCATTGTTAAAAAAGGAAAGAAAAATATTGCCTATTAATTGATAGGGTTTGTCCAGCGGATTGTAACATAGCAAGCAAGAAATTCGAAAAACTGTCAAAATATAAAGACCTGGAAATTGAAATAGAAAAAATGTGGAAATTGAAAACAAAATCGTGCCAGTGATAGTAGGTGCACTTGTAATGATAAAAAATGGAACAAAACAACGCAGTGAAAGAATCCCTGGAAACTCCAGCCTAAGAGATATACAAAAGATTATCTTGTTAAATACAGCCCACACACTAACGAGAATGTGTCTATGTTAAGCTAGGGACTTTAGAGGAGATAGAAAAAACATGAAATGGAGCCACATCATCACACCACGAGCTGCCATATTAATAATCAATACTTTTAATATGTTTGGAAATCCGAAGCAACCGTAAGCTTGAACGTACGAATAATAATATTACATTGGCATATAGAAAGTTCTATCTTGCTGATGTCGCATACACAAAAGATGAATATTTTTTTAAGAATAATGCTTGAGAAAATCGACAGATATACAAATCTCCGTACTAACTTTTCATGTATGTGAGATATCTACAGAACGTTCTTCCCACCTATATTATCCGTTAAAGTGCCATTCCATAATAATTGAAGTTAAGCAGAATAGAACCCTGTCGGTAAAGAGCTGGAATGTCTTATGTAAGCACTGGGTTCACTAAGCAAACTTCTACAACCCTACTACGTTTGAACTTTGAATAACATAAAAATGTACATGAGCCGTAAAGCAAATAAAAAATTGCACCAGCGAATTGTACCCGTGTCTTTTGAACACTCATATTTGAATGTCTCGAACTGAAGACCTTGATTTTCAGACTTGAGTAATTAACATTTCAAGAAATATCAATATTCTGAGAAAAAGCTTGTTTTATGAGGCTAACACAACTTGAAAAAAGCATTAAGTTTACATTATAACTAATTACTGTGCGAATTATAGGATTAAAATATTTTTAGCAAGAAATATATATTCCATATACATAAAATGCAGTTTCCTTTGAAAAAAACAATGTAAAATAATATTAACTTTATGCAAAGAAGAAAATGCTTTAAGATTGAGATTTAACTGAAACTTTACACATGACCAAAATATAAAATAAATTAAAAGAATTGCCAAAACGAAAAAGAAAAAAGAAACATTCTTTTGCAACCACCCAATGGGTCACATTTAAAGTTGGATAAGAAGATAGATGATTAATATCCAAGCTCTTTACACCGCGGTTCATACTTCTTAATATGATTAAACTTTTTTTTTGGAAAACATTGTGGCTCGTTGATTAACAGAGAAAAAAATGTGGATGTCTTAATTTGAAACGTTTTTTCCTATCTTCTATTTTCTTATATGTAATTTTTTATCTTTGTCTTTTTTTGTTTTTTGTTAATTGCGTTTTCACATTCTTTGTTTTATTGTAGGGAGGAACTTCTTTAATTTGTTTTAATATTTTCTTTTTTCATTTATTTTCATTGATTTTCTCTATTGTTTTACACCAGTTCATTTTCTCTCATTCTTTCTAATTTGTTTACACTCGCATTCTTGTCTGCTTTCGTTTCTTTACCGCCTATATTTAGATAATTTTCTCCGCTTTCATTTGTCACTATGTTTCTATGATGATCACCATAGGGTCATTTCTATTCCTTTTGTTTCTTAACACAGATTTGTCACCACGCTTTTCTTCTTAGCCTTTGCTGTCCTTTCGTAAGATTTCTCTCCCATGTGCGCACAAACATTTCGAGAATAATTCTCCATCGCGTGCTTTTGAAAATTTCAAGGACAGGGATCTGTTATTCTATAGGGTTCATAGATATCTGACAAAGAATAAATCAGTTAATTTCGAAACGCCCATTTATGTGAACTTTCCTCTCATTTTCTTGTAGGAAAGGACCACGGGATTTGCAAGGTTCATTAATGTCATTTACCTATCATTGTATATTTCATGTGCATTTATCAACCGTATCGGATAAGTTTAAAGTGCGTTAACTTGAACAGGACGTAGAAGTCAAGAAGAGAATAGGAAAGTATCCTAAAAGATACTGGATTTTCTTTAGCACTGGCAAACTAATCACAAACTCCAAAACAAGCCAACAGTTCTCTGGAGTGCATATGTCAGTCAGCTAAGTGCCATACGTTATACACGCTTGAGCGATCATGTCCCTTTCGAGACATGACAGACAGGGCAGCAGATTTTTCAGCAGTAAGCTGCTATTGCTTTCTCCGGTAGACTGGTTCCCGAACAATGCCACCGAACCCAATATTTCTTTTATTTAACTCATAACTGGAGGGAAGGGGCGGAGCAATGCCATTCCCAAGAATATTTGCGCGTAAGTGAATGCAATGAATTCAACTGGAATAGGAACTCGGCTCCCCGATTTCTCGTTTCGAGACGATATCCACTACACCACAACGCACACTCTCATACAGTGTATAACATAAACATAAAAACAAACGTAGGAAAAGATTAATTAAACCCATATACTTGCATTTCACCCATTATGTACTCTCAACAAGAAATTTAGCAAAAACACTGTAAACGTTAGTTACATTTTAACTGAGTCAATGAAAAAATAATAAATAAGCAGAAGAGCAAATATCGAATGCTCCTTAGACGGCAATTGATTGCAAATAAATTGATAATTATTATACAATCAAATAATCAGCAGATAACCAAGAGAGGTATACATAGGAGTAATTAAACAGTGATACAACGCACTGGAAAGAGTAAAACAACGCGCACAAAAGAGTAAATATGCGAAGAGTACATTTCTTTCTAAATATGAATGAGAAATTAAAAACAAAACCCAAATCAAACTATAATGATCATGGAAAATCCTTACATTTATTTACTCACACCATTCACATATTTATTCGATTATACAATATTAGCAATGGTGTTTGGATGCTGCGACAGTTGACACTATCTTCCCCGCCTTTATTTAATGCAAATAACTGATAGAATCTTGTGCATATAGTCATAGCAATGTAAAAATGGTGTCACATGCAAATGACACAAGTGATACTTCACATATATAAACACATTTTCCGTTTATCATATACTAAGGCAATTTATTCGGTTGTACTGTAAAAAAAAAAGATGCCCAAAACATTCTGTGTGAAGTTTTGGCAAAGAATATCTTGTTTATTTAATTTGAAAAAACAAAATTCTCAAATAAGTAAATATTATTGAAATTTTTAGATACGTGTTTGAAGATTATTATATGTCAGTTCATAAACGCCTAATCTACTAAAAATAATCAGAGATCACAGACGAAGAAGAATCTAAACATTATTGCTAACACACTCTCATAAATTTTTTTCCAGTGTAAATATCAGTCAGTCAGTTAATTGCCATATATTTTGGGCGATCATGTCTCGAAAGTGACATGACTGACCGGGAAGAAGCGTATCCCACAGTAGGTTGCTATTTTTTCCGCGGTAGATTGCTTGTCAGCTAAGGCTAAATAACCCAATCTGTCATATTATTTTACCCATAACTGGCCGAAACAGACGGATTAATACCTTTCCCAAGATTATTCGTGCGTAAGTGAATGCAAGAATTTCAACTGGAATTCAAACTTGGCTCCCTGATTTGTGAAGTCATAAATTCATTTCCCGAAAAACAAATGATTTGTGACATCAGCAAATATTGTAAACTTTTCAGTAACAATTCAAATAATTTTTGAAAACCTGGCTACATTTCGAGAAATTTGCCTAACTAATCGAATTTAAAGTCAGAAGAAAAATATAATTTGATCGCTCTTACTGACTACAAAATACTGATTTTCTACTTTAAAATCTGTAGACCACTTTTTCACTTGTTTTGCGACTAGAATCTGCAATCTATGGGATTTGCTATATTACCAACAACCTAACTGGTGCCAATCCAGTGCTTGTAAACGCAACACTTCGAATTACTTACAAACAGTTCATATTTTGTGTATTTACATTCCAAAAACATTTTGTATTAGTGAAATCAGTTTTGTTTGCATCCGAACAAAGCCATTGTCAATGTTCGAGCAATTTCCAATGCAACATTTGAACAATTTCTTTTCAAAATATGTACACAAACCTTGTCAACCTTCGAAGACATTTCTTCTAGAGTATGGAAGCACTCTAAAAAAAACTCTGTGACAACTATAATGATTCGTCGGTAACTACCGACTATACGAAACCGTGCTACAGAAAAAAAAGTATATGCGCAACTACTTTTTAGTCGTTCATCATCAATCAAAAGAAGGTAAACTCATTCATTTTCCTCAGCAAATTTGCATGATTCACTAAAATAATATTTGTCCACATTTTTTATTTCAGGCAGTATTTACAGTATGTACATTATTCGGTCTATTGTCCTCATGTTTGCTTCAATTTGTACGGAGTTTTAGCAGTTGTACGCTCTGGCCTTTTTCTGTTGCTAGATATTTCGAACCCAACTCTTTCTGACAAACACTGTGATATATCATTCTCATTCATTGTGTAGCAGTAATGCCATGATTAAAGGCCATGAGTTATGGCCTAGTGGATTTAGACGTTGGTTAGTTACTGTGACTTGACTCAAATTTTGTGAATTCAGTACCAGGCTACAGCAGTGGTGAACATGTTACTTCAAGGGTTAGAGGGAGATAACTCATGACTTCCAATCGTGGCATTACTAATAAGCAAGGAATGAGAATGATATACCCCAGTGAATGTAATAAAGCGTTCGGTTCGAAATTCTTAGCAGCTGAAGAAGGCCGGAATTTTCAACGGCCGAAACGTCGTACAAATTGCAAAAAGATGAGGACAATAGTTCGAATAATGTAAATAGTGTCACAAAAATAAATATTGTTATTTCGTCGTGAAAATTCCGTTGGCTATCTTCATAAATATTTTCGTCATCTACAAACAAAAGATCAGATATTTTTCCTTAATACAAAAAAAGAAAAATATAATTTTCATATATTTCACAATTTACGAGAACGTTATTGATGACGCATTTTACCAGACCTCTATTCAAAATTCTGAACTAGAAAATGACTTGTATTTTGCGAAAACTTAAGGACACTGCACTAAGATTACCTTCTAATATTTCAACTTCATTTTAAAAAATTCTATTTAATGCTTAGCCACCTTTTAGTCGAGTGTTTTCAAAAACATTTTGTATTCCGCAAAACGCATATCTTTTAAAACCATATTGTAGACAACTAATTGGAGTAGACAGACTAAACTCAATTGGAGTAGATAGACTACACTATCGCCCGGTTCACACTCCACCCACGTCTATTGTACAGGTGTAGAGGTTCAGGATGTGGTTTCCGGCTTTCTCTTTTCCAATCTTTTCACTTGTCTTTTTCTTTCTTTTTTCTCCTCTTTTTCATTTTTTTTTTCAATTAGAGTAGATAGACTAAACTATCGCCCGGTTCACATTCCACCCACATCTATTGTACAGGTGTAGAGGCTCATCCCATGTTCCCTGTTTAGGATGTGGTTTCCGGCTTTCTCTTTCCCAAATCGTTTCACTCTCACGTAGCCCCCTGCACATCAGTGGCGTTACCGCCTTGCTCGGTAATATATGATTAAAAAAAAATTGCCGATATAAAGAGCAGAAAAAATTATTTTCGATCGTCGCTACATAAAAATACACTTCAGATAGCCTACCAGAACCTAATGTAATTTTTGATAAAATTTAAAATGTCTTCTTTATTATACACAAAATCTTCAACTGAGACACTCTCCACAGCCAGGCTCGGACCATCTTACGACAAAACAACATCTACTCAACGTACGAAAGATTAATTTTTACTAATGTATATATTACAATAATTATTAATTAATTCTATCATTTCAGGTAGGGAATTTTCCTCTGTTATCAATTTGCATATAGCAAATAAACATATAGACATTTACAGAAACAAAATTCGAGTACTATTTTTATCTACATATTATTATCTTATATATTTTATTAATTTTGATTTCATATACATTTTTCTAACTTTTTTCATATATTTATAACCATCCGAGGTGAATATTTGTGGAGCCATGTTTCCAAATTTTAGGAAGAAACTAATAAATTTCAGTGCTGTCACTGTAATTTATTTATTTATTTTACAAGACTTGATCACTGCAAGTAATTCAATTTTTTGTACATTGGCAGGCTCCAGATATTTGAAATTTTTATTCGTATATAATAACGAAGCAGCTACAAGGTACGAAACAGGTTGTTTATTTAATTGGCAGACGGTAAAATATAGAATTAAATTTTAGAGGTTCAACTTGAGAATGTAATTAACAAAAGTTTTCTTTATTAAAGAAATACTTAAAAACAGGAGAAATATACATTAGCCAATAAGCTTATCATAAATAAATCTAAATTTTTAGATTTATTTGGAACTTACTAGTAAGTATAATCAATTTTTGTTTGCTAAACAGTCTTTCGGTTGTTCTGTGGCGAGACTGTTCGATTTTTTGTTACAAAAACGAAATTGAAATTTTCACACGTAATATTTCACATATTTTGCATATTTATATGCATACAGTATCAAAAAATGTACATGGTAAATTGTTTAGATGCGGCGACAGTAGCAACTAACTTTTCTGCCATTATTTCACGCAGCTGACTGCTGGAATTTCATACACATAATTAAAACAATGTAAGAACTAGAAGCACATGCATCTTCACACAAATAGACACATTTTCTATTTATGTTTTACTGACGCAATTCATACAGTTGCACTATAAATATGCTAAACAAAATAATTTCGTCTGTATTTCCTAGTTGATAATTTCTAATTACTTTGATTATTTAAATTGTTCTGGCTGTTGTTCTCATATTTGTTTACCTGAAGAAGGTTGGTGTATAAAACCCGGCTGAAACATCGTGAATATGGCAGGAAAAATGAGTCCTAAGAATGTAAATAGTCTAATAAAATGTATTGTACGATATTTCTCTTAAATCTTTGCAATTAATTTATTTCTTTTTCGAAGAAAAATAATACTCAAGCAATAAAAGATTTAAAAGAAATCTATTAAACTCTCAATTTGAAAAATGCATCTGATGATTGCATACCATCGACATACGAATATATACATATATACATACATACACACTCACACACACACACACACACACACACACATATATATATATATATATATATATATATATATATATAATCATACGTCTGTTAGAGAATCTAAAATCGATGGAGAATTAATTAAAGTTTTATTCAATACTTCCGACGCATAAGGTATCATAAATAGTTCCTTGCACACTGACGAGAAATAAAGAAAATAATATTCTGGACGAGATTCCTTTTATTTTATTTGCCATTAATCCCGTCATTCCACATCTGGTTCTGTAACTGTATCATACAAGGCTACGTGACTGTTCACTCTGCCTCCCTAAA
>JBBBDQ010000122.1:4120000-4247500 GCA_037127315.1 Ascarosepion bandense | reverse complement strand
CTTTGTTCAGACCATTGTTCACGCTAGATGACGCGCTCTCATCCCGAAAGATTAACTAAGGTCTGATCAGCATAGATGCAGTAGAAACTTCCGATGGACTCTGTGGGTGCTGAACAAAGAAAAGTGTGACTGAGCAGCTGTCAGCATTGGAGTTTAGTTAGACACCCTGGAAGACAGATATCCTCGAATAGAAGTGGCTAGATATTACACACACACACACACACACACACACACACACAGAGGGATTGACTAAAATATATATAAAATCTTCTCCCCGCCGCCATTAGATCCCAAGTGGGCATGCCGATGACACAACAATCTACTCTCGCATCGATCAAAAACCAGGTGTGGGCGACAAAGGAAAAGGACCTCCAATCCGTAGTGGCCTGGGGTAGGAAATGGCTAGTAAATTTCAATGCTTCTAAAACGAAGCTGTTATCAACTAACCACCATAGACAATCACATCTACCTCCCATTAGCATGGGACAGGCTAGCCTCCCATAGAGTAAAACACTACGCCTCCTTGGCCTTACACTTTCGGCGGACCTCAAATGGAATGACTATATCGAATCCATTGCCAAATCTGCAGCTATGAATGTCGGCTCTCTGTGCAGGGCCCGGAAGTTTTTCCCACCTGAATCTATTCTGCACATATACAAATCTACCATCCGCCCGTGTATTGAATATTGCTGCCATATCTGGTCGGGTGCCCCTGCTGCTCTCCTTGGAGGATCTGTAACGTGGTTGATACTGACTTGGCAGACCGGCTGCAACCACTCTCTCACCGGCGTGATGTGGCTTCCCTGTGCCTCTTCTACAAGTACTTTCATGGCTTCTGCTCGAATGAACTTAGAGCACTGGTGCCGCCTAAGCAGGAATATACACGAGATACTAGATTAGCAACTAGATCCCACCCTTTTACAGATAAGATGTAACCGTTAATTATACTCCGACAGCTTCTTTTCTCGCGCTTCCCGCCTGTGGAACTCCCTTCCACAAGTCTGCTTTCCCGACAGCTACAATCTCCAAGTGTTTAAATGTAGGGTCAATAGACACCTCCCATCACTCTAAATCCCAATTATTATCAGAACACTCTCATCTACCGATCCCTCATTCTCGGTATACTGACCCGGCTATCACCCACCCTCTGACATTTCCTATATTTAATCATCCTCGGTATCCCTACCCGACTATCACCACCCTCTGACATTTCCTATATTTAATCATCCTTTCTCCACTCTATGTAGCCCCCTGCGCAGTAGTGGCAGTGATATGCCTTGCTCGGGGTGATACGCTTATATATTTATAAAAAAAAAGTTATTTTATTTTACCAGTTTCCTCTCCTTGTGTGTGTGTGTGTGTGTGTGTGTGTGTGTGTGTGTGTGTGTGTGTGTGTGTGTGCATATGCCAAGAAAATAAAATCGTAAGAGCTGTTGTATTTAATAAATGTAGGCAAAATAAAATATTTTGAGTGGTTGTATTTTAAAATAGAATGTGCTTTTGCCTGCATTTTTGTTCCTACAACGGCATGAGTTTTCAAATGTAATATCTCACCTATTTTTTATGCTTGCAGTATTTAAAGGTTTAAATGAATAATATAAGCCGTTGTATTTGAAATATACAGACAAAATAAAATTGTACAAACATTTGTACTTAACTTTGAACTTCATTAAATATTTTCACGTTAACTAAACATGATATGTCGTATAACACCTCTCTGAAATAATTACTCCATATCAACATAGTGTATTTTCTTTGTTTCTGTGTCAAATATCAATATTGTCCTGACGTTTGATAATGTCAAGATAATTACCTGAGTTTTACTACATTTAATCCTTCGTTTTAGAATTCATATATATTGTGTGTTTTGAAAATTCATGATAATGTTTGAATTATTAGTGAAATCACCGCAAAACTATAAAAACATTACATACACAGAATATATATAAAAAAAAACAACATATATTGGGATAAACTTTGATATTAGAGGCATGGTTTCGTTAAAATTGATGTATTATATTCATAATTAAGTTGAACTATCCGTTGAAAATTATCAGTTATCATTTATTTACACTCGTGCAACCAGACTAGCAACTGGGTCCCACCCATTCACAGTCAGGTTAGCCAAATACAGACGACAATTCTACTCCTGCATCTTCTACTCTCGCACTTCCTGCCTGTGGAACTCGCTCCCGTATTCTTGCTTTTCTGACGGTACAACAACGGTACAATACTCATCTACTAACCACTGGACTCTAGCTCTCTCCCCACCCAAGTATAACCTTCCCTTTCTCTCCACCTATGTATCTGTCATCGCACCTGCTTTCTCAGCTTTCTATTGTTCTTTCTAATTAGTTTATACTCCTCACTCTTTTCTAATTAATCTTTTTACATTTATGTAGCCCCCTGCACGTTTCCGCCTTGCTCGGGGTGAAATGATTAAAAAAACAAAACAAAAAAAAACTATATGCATATTTACGAAATGTACAATGTATAAAAAGAGGCTGTCGCAATTGCATTTTTCTTAAAAAAATCACATTTTTTTTCATTACCAAACTGAAGTTTCCTCAGAAGTGTCAGCGACATTTGATTTCTTGATGAGAATTAAATGACTCCTTAAACGGATTAATTTTTATTTATATGTTTATAAATATTTATATGCATGTCATTAACAAGACTTTCAACCGAATACATTGTAATATATCTTTTGGTCTCTTTCCTCTCAACAAACTTTATTGATATGTGTACATATTACACATTTACATATATGTTATGTATATTTTCATCACTCAGTGACTGATTATATTCCATTCAAAAATAATAAATTCATTGATTATATTTGTTTGTTTTCTTTTTTTTTTCGATTTAAAACGATTTAATATACGGAATTAGGCGATAATTCTAACACTAACAAAATTGTTTTTGAAGACCATGAATGAGCTTTTATGTTGAAGAAATATGTATATGCTCATGGAGAGAGAAAAAACGGCAGCGAGGCAGCGTCGGCTCTGTGCATTATATATATATATATATATATATATATTAATTCAGATACATTAATCCAAGCGGAAAAAGCAGGAAGGTAAATTCCGAAAACACGATCCTAATTAATATTAAAAATTTTATTTTAACATTAAAAAATGATACAGGAAGAGAGCTCCATGTAATAAAATATTGCAGAGCAAATATAATCAGCTGGAAATTCATAGGCTCAGCTTGTACCCCTAAACATTTTCGTGATATATGATATTTCTATGTTTATTGGAGAAGATTCTGATTTTGAAGTATCCTCATCAGGACTTACTTTTTAATCTTCGGAAGGAATTCATTAATAAGTGCCGTCATATAAATTTAAATTTTATATTTTTAAATTTTAATTTTTAAATATTAAGTTTTTTAATTTTTTAAATTTTTTAAATTTTAAATTTTAAATTTTTCTTTTTATAATTTTTATGTATATGTGTATGTTTGTGTGTGTATGTGCATATTTGTATATATGTGTGTATATATGTGTATATGTATATATGTATGTGTGTATATATGTATTTATGTGTGTAAAAATCTTTTTAGCGATTTAAATGCTCTTTTTTATAATATTCATTAATTTTTTATATTTTTATATGTATGTGTGTGTGCATATGTATAATGTATAGATATATGTGTGTGTGTATGTATATGTGCGCATGTGTGTCTGTTCACATATATATTGTGTGTGTGAATTTTTGTATCTGTGTGTACACATATATATGTGTGTATGCGCATGTATGTGAATATACGTATATCAGTGTGTATGGAATTGAATGTATGTGTGTGTATGTGTATGTATGTATATATATATTCATAATCGAAGTATTTTGTGGGTATGTGTATGTATGTATGTATGCGTGTAATTCTATATGTATGTATAAGTGTAAATGATTTTTTTTTTCTTTTTACCTAGCGGTGTCTTTATTTAGTTTAAATCAAATGACCTAATTTTATTCCCTTTAAAAATAATTATACCTTTTTAACTAAAGGCCTTTTTCTAATACTTCAGCGTTAGGTTTTTGAATATGTCCAGCGTCTGTAATATATAAAAAACATTTTCTTTCTTTTCTTTTCTTTTTCCCTCCCTTCCTTCCTTTATCTCTCTTGTCCCCCACCTTTTTTCCGTATTGTTTAAACTTACATCAATTCAACACGGCCGTCCGTTAATTTTGATTTACAATTCTCTTTCTTTTTTTGCGAACCCAAACGATGTCAATTCTTTCTTTTCTTGTTTATTTGATTTTATTTTGTTTTATCTCTTTCTTTTTATCTTTTTCTTGTTTATTTGATTTTAGTTTGTTTTATCTTTTTCTTTTTTCTTTTCCTTTTTCTTTTTTAAATTTCTTTGCAAATCTATTTAAAAAGGAAAATTAGACTGATTTTTCTCCAGTTTCTGAAAGGATTTTTCTGTTGCTGAGGTGATCTGTTATCCCCTGTGGGGATTTTCATATCGAAATGATCATCCAACATCATTGAATTAATCCTTTTTTTAATTTATATATATATATATATATATATATATATATATATATATATATATATATTACATTTGTAAACGAGTTATTACGCGACCTATGTTTCTACAATGTGGAGTCTTCAGGCGATTCGCAAGAACTGATTTTACTGTTTACCCAATTTTTTTTAAGAGCGCCCACGGTGATTTTTTGAACGTTCATGTAACGAAGAATTTTTGAATGCGCATTTTTAAATTGTAAGAAATTATAACGTTTGCATACATGGTTGTATGAATATAATATGTATTTTTTAGTCTGGTTACAGTTAGTCATATTTTCTGTTCTTTCTTTCAATAGTTCATTTTTGTTTGGCAATAGCATAATCGTTAACTTTTCTTCCTGGCACAGTCTACATATTTTGCCACCATTTTAATGTTTAGCTGTTTTACTCTACTCCATGTTATATCTAGGTTATTGTCACACGTGTCTAGCCAATTTTGTACAGTTTTTAAATTTTCTATTTTGAATGAGATTGAACCAAAAGGTTTTAAAAGTGTCTTTGGTTGTTTCCAAATATATTTTATTTTGACCCTTTAAGTCACGTACTTTTGCCTTGTAAATGAGTTCTTTCGTATTACAAAGTCCTTGACGTGTGCATTTATTCTTGTACCTGCAGTTGCATTATTTATTAGTGATCTTGATTTGTACAATTCTATCTAAAACCCTGGCGTTTTTTTTTATGAATTTATCGAAATTACTAGTGCAACTATAACTTTCCTTGATTGTTTTTATACTGAAGATTTTGCTTAGTCCCGCGCTTTTAGGAAAGTGTTTATCAATCAGTTTCTATTTTAATCTTTACCTCTAAATTAAATGGTGGGTTCAACTAGGTAATGTTTCGTTTTCTATAATCGTATTTTGTTTGTCTGTTTGGTTGAGAATTATATTGTAAAATATTGTTATGGCCAGATTTATTTAGTGCATCTTTATAGATTTTTTTGTTTTTTTCACCTACTATTGCTTTGTTTAGCGATTTTTTTGATAGACTGTGTTCTATTCCTATGTGTCTAATAATACTTTCGGGGTGGTTGGAATATATACATGAGGCACATTATGTGTGTGTACATTCTTTGGCTCACACCCTTAATACTCTCATCTAAATGTTTAATACTTATAAATTCGAGTATTATGCAATAAGAGAGGGTCCGTGCCCTCAAAAATGAGAGCAACATTTACATTTACATTCATATGCAGTTTTAAAATAAAGGACATGACCATCTAGACAAATAATACCTTTATATTATGATTAGTATGCATATATTTGAAAGAAATATCCTAACTCAAACTATGAAATGAAAAATGCTCAAAATATTGACTTGAACATGAACACTTTCCCGGGAGAAATAAGGCACTAAATATGAGGCGAGATATCTCTCTTTATAAAAAAGGAAAAAAAAACGGGGTCCATTAAAATTATGCATGATCCTAGAAAACTTGTGAAAATTCATATGTATTGTGTATTATGTTTTATGTATCAGATTTTTATGTATCATGATTTATATATTGTGTATCATATATAGTGTACGAAAAATGGGCACCTAAAAAGATGTGTACTCTATAGGTAGGAACAAAATCAATTAGGTAAAATAGATATTTTATTCATTATGTGGGAAAACCTAATTTGTGGCGAAGTATTTACTGGATATAAACTAACAGTGCTCACATTTAATGTTTACATATATATATATATATATATATATATATATATATACTAGTCAGTGCTTAAATATATATATTGATATGTGTTTATGTGTGAGTGCGGGTGTACAAATTAATGTATAATTAACATGTTTGTGATTATGCTTAGTACCAAGATTGATTTTTTTAATTGATTTAATGATCAAAAGATAGCTTGTCAAGCAGGTTTTTGTCGTAAAATGCTAGATACCGAGATAAAGATACCTCGATATCGTTAATAGGATTAATATTGAGAGTTTTGTCACTTAATTGATCAGTCATGATGATTTTAAAACCGTGAAAGCAGTATTATGTTGTCATGGGTCGTCGGAAAATTTTTCAATCAGCAGATTGTATCCATGAAAATTCGAAGTCGGTATGACTAATGAATTAAGTGACAAGATTCTACGCGTTCAATACCAAAGGATCTTATTTATATTAAATATTAACACTGATCTAACCAAAATGATCAATGTAATTAAAATGATTAGTTTACAGGTCCAATATTTATTGTATGTGATTTTTCTTTCTTAACGTGGAATGCTATTTGTACGGGTAAATTCAACACCCATCTCAGCAACGAGAAGAATACATTATGTGAAAAAAGGTCTACTTGTGTGTGTGTGTGTGTGTGTGTGTGTGTGTGTGTGTGTGTGTGTGTGTGTGTGTAAAACAATGTAAATATGAGTAGGGGAAAAGGAAGAAAAACAAGATTATTGTTATCGGAATCGGTAAGTTTGCTACTTTAGCTGAAGAAACGAAAAACCATACAATAAGATATAATAAATGTAAAACTAAAATAAGGAATAAATAGGTTAGTCGAAATAACCAATTTGCAAGGTCACTGTTAAGTTCACAAGTTTTGTTAATATCAAAAAAATTTGTTAAAAATAGCTTCAGCTAAAAATCAAAACTATACATCTATAAGAAATATAGATTTAAGAACGGAAAGTTAATATATAATACAATTCATTTATATGGCTGATAGGAAAAAAAATGAAATAAATATTTTAAGGAATTTTGGTTTTATATTGGATTAATATTTAGGAAATTAAATTTAATTTTATCACGGAATTAATACAGAAAAAATGGTTAAACATAAGTTACAAATAAAACGATAGAAGTAGAAAGAATATATATATATATATGTGTGTGTGTGTGTGTGTGTGTGTGTGTGTGTGTGAGGGAGATAGATAGAGGGCGGAAGAGACAGAGACACAAAATGAGAGGAGGAACTACTGAATTATTATGGTCAACACATGATGCTTTAATATGGGCATCATATTTTCGTTGGGGTTGTAAATCATGGTAATTGAATGAACATGTCAGCTGATAGCAAAATTGGGAGTTTACAGATATTCAATACATACGTACATATATAAATATACATAACTGCATAAAAACATAAATAATTATTGTTTTGTTAATATTTCTTAACTGAATATTTTACTTTAAATTTTACATTTTCTTGTGCAATATGAATTAATTAAATTATTGTTTATCTGTATAATCACATCGCTTATCACGTTTGTTCATAACATACCGTTTTTCACGCTATATAAGAAGTTAGACACCAGATATCAGGCCAACATTCGATTCTAATATTATTATTTCATATAGATCATCCTGTAATTTTGACACATATATTGCACGATGTATAACCACCTGAGAAACTCTATGGCATGCTTTTGTCATTTGTTATTTAAGTGCCCACTTAATTGGATTGACGTACTTGTCTTAATTTTGCGAACCCACATATATGTCTTCCATTTGTCACTTTCTTTTTTACTTCCCCAAATTTTTAAATTGATTCTCCACTCTTCTCTTAATTCAATTTTGTTTTGTTTCTAAAGATTCTTGAATGCTTTTTCTTTAAATTTGAAAATTATTTCAGGTTTTTCTTTGTATCGCGTATTGTCGGGGTTAGTTATCGCGTATTGTCGGGGTTAGTTATCGCGTATTGTCGGGGTATTGTCGGGGTTAGTTATCGCGTATTGTCGGGGTATTGTCGGGGTTAGTTATCGCGTATTGTCGGGGTTAGTTATCGCGTATTGTCGGGGTATTGTCGGGGTTAGTTATCGCGTATTGTCGGGGTTAGTTATCGCGTATTGTCGGGGTATTGTCGGGGTTAGTTATCGCGTATTGTCGGGGTTAGTTATCGCGTATTGTCGGGGTATTGTCGGGGTTAGTTATCGCGTATTGTCGGGGTTAGTTATCGCGTATTGTCGGGGTATTGTCGGGGTTAGTTATCGCGTATTGTCGGGGTATTGTCGGGGTTAGTTATCGCGTATTGTCGGTGTTAGTTATCGCGTATTGTCGGGGTATTGTCGGGGTTAGTTATCGCGTATTGTCGGGGTTAGTTATCGCATATTGTCGGGGTATTGTCGGGGTTAGTTATCGCGTATTGTCGGGGTTAGTTATCGCGTATTGTCGGGGTTAGTTATCGCGTATTGTCGGGGTATTGTCGGGGTTAGTTATCGCGTATTGTCGGGGTATTGTCGGGGTTAGTTATCGCGTATTGTCGGGTTATTGTCGGGGTTAGTTATCGCGTATTGTCGGGGTATTGTCGGGGTATTGTCGGGGTTAGTTATCGCGTATTGTCGGGGTATTGTCGGGGTTAGTTATCGCGTATTGTCGGGGTTAGTTATCGCGTATTGTCGGGGTATTGTCGGGGTATTGTCGGGGTTAGTTATCGCGTATTGTCGGGGTTCGTTATCGCGTATTGTCGGGGTTAGTTATCGCGTATTGCCGGGGTATTGTCGGGGTATTGTCGGGGTTAGTTATCGCGTATTGTCGGGGTTAGTTATCGCGTATTGTCGGGGTATTGTCGGGGTTAGTTATCGCGTATTGTCGGGGTTAGTTATCGCGTATTGTCGGGGTTAGTTATCGCGTATTGTCGGGGTATTGTCGGGGTTAGTTATCGCGTATTGTCGGGGTTAGTTATCGCGTATTGTCGGGGTTAGTTATCGCGTATTGTCGGGGTATTGTCGGGGTTAGTTATCGCGTATTGTCGGGGTATTGTCGGGGTTAGTTATCGCGTATTGTCGGAGTTAGTTATCGCGTATTGTCGGGGTATTGTCGGGGTATTGTCGGGGTTACGTGTGCTAATAAGACACTTTCGTGATTCTTCTAATTCCCTGAAAACAATTGCATTCCACAGATTAGAAACTTTTTGGTGAAAAAAATGTTTATCGCTATCCTCATTCTCTTTCACTCTGAATCCATTCTACACTCGAATAGCATTATTTGTTTCCAATGAAAATTCCGGGTTACCATGGAACAATTGCTGTACATATTAAGCTTTTCTAAGTGTTCACAATCTTTCCTCTGTTGTATCATGTCTAATACAGACGGTACATATCTGAAACATATGATTTAACTTTTCTACAATCGATTGTTATTTCGGATACCATAAATATCTTAAATAAAAAAATTCTACAAATATCATGTATCAAACTGTATTATTTTTCCTTGTTTTCTGTGATATTGCTTGAATTCTACTCAATAGAATCTTAATATCTGAACTGTTATGACATGTCGATGTACGAAGTAAATGGAGAATAACAGAAGGAACAAAAAAAACTGAAATTAAACATAAGGACTAACATTGCATTTAAAATTTTGACGATCAAAGTTGACTTGAGAAATGAAAGCAGAAGAGCGCAAGATGTTCCAGTAAAAAAAAAAAACTGTCAAAGTAGAACTTACGGCTATATTTTTCAATTTCATTTATACAATGATGATGGTGCCTATCTAAAACTGCGCTTACATTGATAATGTCTAGGCGCCATAGCAAAAGGTTCACCAGAATAAATACCATGTAAATATTTATAGAAAGGCACATAGAAACTATGTTATGGTTGTGGAAATGGTTCTAAAGCGGAATGCCAGACCAGAAGTAACCACATAACTGATTATTCTTTGTATTTCATCAAGTATCTCTAAGTATATAGAAGGAGCACCAGGAGAGAATTTATTTAAAAATGATTTGTTACGACTCATCAGGAGTTTGCAAAATTCCGCAGAGATAATAAAAAATATTCAACAATCACTGGAAATATTTTTTCCCATCAAAGTAGTTTTTAGAGAGAAAAAAATGTAATACCAGGTCAAATTATTACCTTGCAGAAACAAAGGAAGAAATTAAGAAAAAACATCATTATAAACAAAGAAAATATAACTGGACTTCTAAGAAAGGAAATATTTTTATGTGTCAGTGAAGGATGCACAATCTCTTCACAAAATATTAAATAAAATAGAATTAACTGAGATAAGGTTTACTGACTCCTGGGAATATCAACGTGAAGATGCAACAAACAAGTTGTAAGGAATATAGGAACTAAAAAAATAGAATTAGAAAGAAACTGTTTAAATATATGGTACAGAAGGCACTGACTAAGATATATAGAATGTACCACTCACATCACAAAACGAAACAAGTAAAGAAAATCAAGAATTTACTATTTTTAGCTATTTGTTAGCAAAAGGATGTGCGTTGTGGTACAGTGGATATCGGCTCGGAACGAGAAATCGGGGAGCCGAGTTCAAATTCCAGTCGAATCCGTTGTAATCACTTACACGCAAATACTCTTGGGAAAGGTATTAATCCGTCTTTTCCTGCCAGTTATGGGTTAAATAATAGGACAGATTGGGTTCTATAGCCTTGGTCGGCAACCAGTCTACCGCAGAAAGCAATGGGAACCTACTGTGGGATAATCTTCAGTCAGTCATGTTTCTTTCGAGACATGATCGCCCAAGCGTGTTTCACGTATGGCACTTAACTGACTGTTAGTAAACGAACGATTTTGCATTTATATTCTTCGACGTGTTCCAACATACTATGGCGAGAAAAGGAAAAGAATAATTTTTATTACCTCACAGAGGCCTTAAATTAATATTAGTTTCAACTACTCAATAAATTCAGACAGCAATTTTTATTTTAAATCAAATAATTTTAAAAATTGCTAAAACAGCCTAAAATATTAACAAAGGCTTCGTTTTGACGTTTAAATTAATTGTTTACAATTTGACAAATGGGTTTCTAACAAATTCGGGATATTAATATCTGTGCTATTCTCGTAATAGTTCTGACGGGCAACACACACACACACACACACACATATATATATATATATATATATATATATATATAATGCGCAATGTATGAACAGAGCTATATTATATATACATATTAATAAATAGACATCGTATCCTACCTATATGGCATGTCACTAAGTTTCATGCATTATGTAATCATCGGGTGAATCCTTCACAATGACAATATTATTTTTATATTATATATATATATTTTTTTATTAATATATATATATATATATATATATATCTTGACAAGAATGGCGAAGCCCGAACCGTTGCCTTGGATATCTCCAAAGCGTTCGACAGGATCTGGCATGCTGTACTCTTGTGCAAACTGCGGAATAACGGGATAACTGGACATCTATTTGACCTCATCCAGTCATTCCTCTCTAACAGCACATTGAAGGTGGTATTAAGCGGGCATGCCTCCCAAAACTACCATACGAACGCGGGCGTCCCTCAAGGTTCTATCCTAGGTCCCACGCTCTTTCTGATCTACATTAATGATCTCTCCGACGCCATTAGATCCCAAGTTGGCATGTATGCCGATGACACAACAATCTACTCTCGCATCGATCAAAAACCATGTGTGGACGACAAAGCGAACCTCGCTGCCGGACTTGAAAAGGTGAAAAGGACCTCCAATCCGTAGTTGCCTGGGGTAGGAAATGGCTAGTAAATTTTAATGCTTCTAAAACGAAGCTGTTATCAACTAACCACCATAGACAATCACATCTACCTCCCATTAGCATGGGACAGGCTTGCCTCCCAGAGAGTAAAATACTACGCCTCCTTGGCCTTACACTTTCGGTGGAACTCAAATGGAATGACTATATCGAATCCATTGCCAAATCTGCTGCTATGAAAGTCGGCTCTCTGTGCAGGGCCCGGAAGTTTTTCCCACCTGAATCTATTCTGCACATATACAAATCTACCATCCCCCCGTGTATTGAATGTTGCTGCCATATCTGGTCGGGTGCCCCTGCTGCTCTCCTTGGGCTTCTTGACAAAATACAAATACAAAGGAGGATCTGTAACGTGGTTGATACTGACTTGGCAGACCGGCTGCAACCACTCTCTCACCGGCGTGATGTGGCTTCCCTGTGCCTCTTCTACAAGTACTTTCATGGCTTCTGCACGGATGAGCTTAGATCACTGGTGCCGCCTAAAGCCGAATTTATACGAGATACTAGATTAGCAACTAGGTCCTACCTTTTTACAGTTAAACAGATAAGATGTAACCGTAAATTCTACGCCATAGCTTCTTTTCTCGCGCTTCCCGCCTGTGGATCTCCCTTCTACAAGTCTGCTTTCCCGACAGCTACAATCTCCAGGTGTTTAAATGTAGGGTCAATAGACACCTCCTATCACACTAACTCCCAATTATTCTCAGAACACTCTCATCTACCGAGCCCTCATTACCCGCCCATCACTCACCCTCTGACATTTCCTATATTTAACAATTCTCGGTATCCTTACCCGCCTTACATTTCCTATATTTAATCATCCTTTCTCCACTCTATGTATCCCCCTGCGCATTAGTGGTAGTAACATGCCTTGCTCGTGGTGAAACTCTAATATATATATATATATATATATATATATATATATATATATATATATAGGTGGGTTGCATTTATATTATTTTCATTGTTCGGATTATTCTTCTGCCTTCATTAGGTCCAAGGACACAGAGACCCCTGCATATAGTCGTTGGTTACCTCTAGTGATTTAACTTGAGGAGTTATGCTTCCGATATTAGGCAACAGCACTTGTGAGAAAATAACTTGGAGAGTTAAGTTAAAAGGAAAATACTATATGGCTACCAGAATTTGCATCATACATAGAATGGTAATGATATACCCCGAAATAAACAATTTGTCTGAAAATTCTGCAGCGTACAACGGCTGAATATTCGTAAACCTGACAATAAAGATGTGTACAAATGTCCTGACATAGTGTATGATATATATATATATATATATATATATATATATATATATATATATATATATAATGAAATTAATCACAGTATGTCAACACTAATAATAACAGACTAAATATCCGAAAATAATGCTAACAGTAATATAAACCGTTTTCTAACCCGGCGAGTTTTCTAATGCGTAGGTTAAATAAAGAGGGAGAAAGAAAAGAAACAAACAGCGCACAAAAACATTACGTCTATTGCTCGTTTGAAAGAAAAAAACCAAGACGAAACCTTAACAGCAAAGTGATCGATACGAAAGTACGAAAGTACAGAAGTACAGCAGAATACAATACAAAAATCACACGAACGGTTCTTCTCGCCCTGAAGAACCGTTCGTGTGAAACCGCGGTAGGTAGTGGTTCAATTCTAGATTATTGTATTGTATAGATTTTCTATTTCATTTAAATGATGTTTACTATTCTGTGTCGTATTAAAGAAGACTTGGAAATCATGACACTTACATGTCAAAATAAAGGCAAGAATGACAAATCGTGGTAGGTATTCTTTTACGAAGAGCTGCAACAGACATAGGATTAGAAAAATAAATTGAAATTGGCAAAATAATGTAATGTTCTTAAAAATTAAACAATTAAATTTTCGTAGATACAGCGTAAAATTGTATAGTCTTCGATTGATAGCTCGCTAAAACTGATTATTTCACATTAATGGCTTTTTTTGTATGCGTGAACACGTGCACGCTTACGTTATCAGGTTGGTAGCACTTAGTTTTTTGTTTCTATTCAGTTTTTTCATTTACGCTTTTTCTCACAATTGAACTGGACAATTACCATTTTTGTGACATTTTCCCCTAAAACGTTAGACAGTGATATGTTGAAAACTGCTAAATCATCCATAAATCTTTCTGAAAAACTGATTTTCTAATTTTTGAACAAAAATGAAATAGATTTTTATTTTTATTCTTTCAGTTTTATGATATATATATATATATATATATATATATATATATATATATATATATATATATATATCATAAAACTGAAAGAATCTATACAGTGTAAAGGCGAATAAAATAATAAATGACAAAAAATAAATTAAGAAATAAAAATCTATAGCAATTAATCTGTTAAATTTGTTGCATACTGCGTAACACTATATCTGCTATTTTTTTTCTATAGCCCGCTAAATTTTATGTTTTATATTCTTGTTGGACTTTCTATGTGTGAGAACGTATATGCCTATTTTTTCAGGTTACGTTTAACTTTAGCATTTAGCTTCTATGTCTTTACTCAAGCACTTTACGTATGTTATGGTGGTTTTGCTTTGTCCATCTTGCTTTCATTACGTCCTGCGTGTGTCAAAAGTTCCAAGTTTTCTTTATTACAAGACAGAAAATTAAAAGCTATGTGTGGTCGTAACACTAGCTACCTAAAAGAACAATTCGAACAGACCAAGCTTCTAGAAAGTATCGTACTTAACAGAAGTAATGATAGGAGTATATACATTTGTAATCAGGGTGTTGACAATATAAAATGTAGCAGGAATATTCTGTCTCATGATTCATATATTTGAGGATTTCTTAGCTAAAGTAATATACTTAAGATTCTCTTATTTTATTTTTGGATAGGCCAGCACTTTTAGGTTGACAAATGTACCGATTAGGCGATCACTATTCAATGAAAAAATCACGGTCGGTAAAACATCTGCGTATTTTTGAGGGTGTCTATATCAAATTGCATAGGTCGTTTTTGTGTCAAAAGAAAGAGAAATGTCACCGTTCTCTTATGAGTCCTGTTTTTTTTTAACTTATACTTTCTGAAACTAATCATTCTAGTTTTTGCCATTTTCTCCCCTATTTTTACCCATTTTTAAGGGTCACTTTAAATTGTGTGCTGTAAGAATGGACGGACTTCTGCGATCCATTCATTCTCAGAGTTGAAAGAAATAAATAACAGGAAAATGTATTTGTGACTATAAATTCTCAATGAGTATACGTACGCGTATATTACGCAATCGTGTATTTAAAACATTTCAATAAATTTTATATCTCTACATGAGTCAGTGCTAGCAAATTCTTGATTTAAGCTAAACTTTACAAATATGCTTATTATACTCCCTGCACCTGAATAAAAAACGAATTTAGTAAATATTCAAGAAATAGATATAAGCATCAGACAAAAATACGTCGTCTCACATTATTTATTTATGTATAAGCCTGAGACTCTCCTAAGAGAACTGGAAGACCTACCAGGATTTATTATCGTTGGATACAATCTTGGCAACATAAGATACGAGAATGAACTGTAATGATTGTAGCCAGAGACAGAAAACTGCAGAAATTATTTGAGAATATAATAACAAAATGTGGGAATAAAGAGAAACCATCAAGTTTAAGTTGTTTAAATGAATGGTCATTAACATATAAAATATGACAAGATGCGAGCCACGAATTGGAAATGGCAAATTTTGAGTACTGCAATCAGAATATGATGTCTAATAGCAACTTTTCTGCAAACTATTGAGTATCAGAATGCTATAGTTAGGTAAACAAAAAAGAAATGCCTATTTACCCTGTTTACATTGTTTAGACTTCGTTTTCATATTCCCAACATTTCAAGCGTTGCATGCCCCTTCTGAATTTAACATTTAATTTCATCGTCGACAAGGGTAGACTTTTCCAATTCCATCTGTAATGCCTCTTCTGGATGACTCTGTTTAACTCAACTCTTCAATATTTTTCGAAATCATTGAATTTAACTAACGTTTTTATTCACTGGTCCATATGTTCTATTGACCAGCAGTTTTTTTTTTAAATTTGGGGACTTATAAATCTAAAATCTAATATTGCAATGTATAAAGCTCTTATTACAATTTTGTTGTTATTATTATTGTCTCTCTTAGCTTTTCGTTTAACTGGTTTTAAATTTATATTTATATTTTATATTTAATTCTATGCTTGGCCCGCTTAAGAGATTTTGATAACTAACATATGCGCTGATTCTTTCAGTTTTGTATTTCCAATAAGATTTTGGGTGTTTCAACCTCATTGCCATATTTTTTCAGTTAAGTGGATCCACTTAATGAACTCTTTCAAACGTGCTTATTGAACTGAACATTTTAGCTGGAACGCTGGCTACTTTTGAGGTAAATGTTCCTCTTCTTTCTATTCATTTCATTCTTCAACATTGCCTTCTTTGTAAAATTACATATGCATTAATCTTCTTTCTTATCTTTGGAACGTTGATTGAAAGCGAAAAGTTGCAGGTGTCGAAAATGCCTATTTTTGTCTAATTGGTACTCCGTCTTCCTGTGTCTGAAACGAGGTAAATTTCAAGAAAAATTCAAAAACGATAAGAAATCTGTAAATGAAAGATAGTTACAACAAACGATAAGAACGATGGTGAAATATGTTGCATGATAATGCAAATAAAATTGGATAAAAGAAAAACGAAGAAATTTCTGTGACAAGACAAGATATTTTTAATTGGTTTTCAGCCTGAAGTTTCTGGGTATGACGATAAACTGGATCCGGCAAAAAGGCCTCTGATTGGAAGGTTGTGAGGAGCAGGAAGCCACCTCTAAATTGTTGTAGTCCCCATGCCCAACCTGACCCGGGATGGTAGCTCGTGTTTGGATTCCAGCTATGGGCAAATAGATAACCCCCAAACTGGGGTCAAAACACTATGAATGTATTAATGTAGACTTTTATAAAAAAATATACGTTTTTGAAGAAAATAAATATATTACCAGGTATACATTTTTAATACAAAACTGGAAGACATCTTCAGTTTTCTTAGAAATATTAATCAAAAAATGAAAATAATGAAAAAAATGAAATGCGGTTAAACAAACCTCAATCTCAAATTCAGCCTGAATCAAATCTTCTAATTCCAAGTGTGTTGTGATATACTTTTTTGTTAAATACTTATTTCAAATATCAAATCTCAGTTCTTATATTTTTATATTTATTTTAGTATTAATCAGTAGTTGGCTGTTTTATTCTATTTAGAAAATCATTTTTGCGTGGTAATCGCAAAGATTGAAAAAGGTATCAAAAAAATTTAATAAATATATTTTCGTTAGAAAAGATGACGTTTTTCATTCCCTTAAAAATGATTGATAGGTTAAGTGATGTTTTTCGAAGGTTTATGTTTTTCTTACATACCAATACAGACAATTCTACACTTGATACTTAATATATTAGATATGCGTATATCTAAATTAAAACTATTTATTTCTGTATAATTATAAGATTTACAAAGATTATGTCAGGTCACACAACGAGTATTACTTGTAGCAAGTAAATTATTAAATGCATAGTCACGTCAATATGTAACACTATTTCCCGCTGATATATATATATTTTTTGTTTGGTTTAATACAACGGAGACTGAGAAATTAATATTAGTGTTATTATTAGTTATGATTTATTGTAATCCGCAATGTGAGCTTACGTAAAAAAAAAAACTATTTTTAATACTATTATGTACTTGTAAAATCCGAGGAATAGATAAATTGGCTGACAGTTTAGAGAAAAGTGAAAATTATAGTTTTTCTTCTTTTTTCGTATACGAAACGAATTGTTTTGGGCCAGTTAGAAGTTTGACAAAATGGTCACAGTCATAACAAAACGACAGGATTTAATTGATGACGTCAAGTAGGCTTAAATCCGCAATATTATATCTGGGAATCATGTAATTGATTAGAAAAGAAGACAGAAAGATATGTGAGCTGTTGATATTTCAGTCGTCTAGACATGGTTCCCCGCAAATCATGTGGGTGGAAAATAATCGCATTGGTTAAAAGCTTTGAGTCGGTTAGACCCCCTAAGAGGATTGGGGATGGCTATAAAAATCGAGACTCAGCAAGAAAAATCACATGAGAGAGAGATTCGGAGAGAGACCTTTGAGAGGCAAGGAAAAAAACACCCCACCGTCGCCGTCATTAGCCGGATCTAATTCGGTAAATTCCGTTAAGCTCCGAGAAGAACCCGAAAGAACTTTGTTGTTTTAAAAGTTGCATGGAGAATTGACAGCTGATTATAAAGAACATGAGAAAAGACTAATGAAAATTTGAAACGCTCTGATTACTTTAACGAAAGTTGGAAAAGACATTTTTATTTGAAGACATCTTTGTTGCCGTATTTATTTTATTTTAACCACAAGTGTACAAAAATGTCCGGTCTGGATCTGGTAGAAATACGGCTACCGGGTTTACACAACGTAACTTTCTGAGATCAAATCACAACGTGGGCAGTAGGTTCGTTGTTGAAACAGACGTATTGAGGACCAGCTTCTTTGAAGAGATCATCACGACCAGCGGCCCAAAAGCGTCGTCATAATTGATACGGTTTCGACATCATCGCAGCAGGCTCCGTTCCCGAACCAGCGAAGCAGCCAACCAACCAACCCGGCAGATAGTGCCAAAAATAGCAACTATACTGGATAAGTCAAGAAGCTCTTCCGATGAGAATGTTGAATAGACACTTAATGTCTCGGGTCAGCTAGTTCAGTGAGATAGACAATGTCACATAGCTATACATGCGGCAGTTACTGTGATGTTTGCTATGGCTAAAGGCGACTAACACCAATGACCAGGGACACTCCAAAATGTTTGTCAAACCTATAATAGTTCTTGTATTGAATCCTGTTAAATTTTCATTCAAATTTCTAAGGATTAAGTAATATAAAATGCCACGTATTGTGACGAAGTTTATATATAATTATGGTCTATATAAACACGAATTCTAATCACCCACCATCCATTATCAAGCATATAACATCATCAGTGGAACGCCTCATTAACACGCAATCCTCTAATAAAAAATTATTTGATAATCACAATTAATTTACGACAGAATCCTTAAAGAAAGGTGATATCAATCACCCAAAATTAAATATGTGGAAAAATTCAAGAGTTCAAAAAGCCAAAAATATGAACAGGAAAATCATATGTTATAACCCTCCTTTTAATCAGTCAGTTAACCTCAAGTTGGGACATACATTTCTTAGACTAATAGATAAACACTTTCCTAAAAATATCCCTCTAAGCAAAATCTTCAATAAAAATACAATAAAACTAAGCTATAGCTGCTCCAACAATCTAGAAAAAATAATTAAAGTACATAACAGCAAAATATTAAAAGCACACAAAAGAAATAACTCCAACACAAATACCATTCTGTCCCATAATGACAACCTCTGTAACTGTAGAAACCCAAACCAATGCCACATGACCAATAATTCTTTTAACGAAATCCTTGATATATATGTGTCCGATTTCATCCATGGAGAATCCTAAAGATGAAAAAATATATATCGGAAATTCCATGAACGTATTTAAAAAGCGATTTTACAATCACATCTCATCCTTCAATAACAAAGAAAAGCAAAACATGGCGTCTCTTTCCAAATAATTTTGGAAATTAAAAGACGAAAATAAAATACCTAAAGTTAAATGAAACATCATCAAACAAGCAAGAACAGCTAATTCAATAAAGGAACCATGTTTCCTCTGTCTTCAAGAAAACGTTGAAATCAATAAATATATGAAAAGCAACAAGCTTTTAAACAAGAGGCATGGAACCACATGAAACTGCAAGCACATTAAAGAACTAACCTTACAATCATGCTAAAAATACTACAAAACCAGAGCTAGGACCACTTAAAAATGACACAACTTCATAGTACTAACAACACTCTTGCCCACACCACAAACAGTGATCTAAATTTAAAAATATTTTTAAAAATTAAAAAGAAATTTATAGAAAAAATCGATTTCCTAAATTCAAAATTAAGGTTAAATATACAAAATTAGATTAATTATAAAAACTGTGCTGAAATACACACATTAAGTGTTACCTATTAGTTTAAATACAAACATACCTATTATTTATTTACCTACTACCTTAAATACAACATTAAATCTTACCTCCTACATTAAATTCTACTAATTACTCTCCCATTAACTACTTACCTATTACCATAAATACTAATATTAAATATTGCCTCTTACATTAAATCTTACCTATTACACACCACTAACTGTGATCTAATTAAAAATTAAAAATTTAATAGGAAAAATCAATTTCCTAAATCCAAAATTAAGGTTAAATTTACAAAATTAGATTAATTATAAAAACTGTGCCTAAATACAAAAATATTCTGTAGTTGTACAAATAAGCGGTAACTCCAGTCCCATCCCCCAGCCTCAACACCTCCCTACTCTCCTCCTCTAAGAAATCCAAAGGATAAAGTCTAGTCGCAAGATCAAAAAACTTACAATTCTATCTGCTTATGTTAAATCTGTCTACAATATCCTAGACACTCATTAATCAACTATATTCACAACCCACACCACTTTCTTCATAATTCAAACGGACAATTCACAAAACTTATTCCCTTACCACTAACCCCCACCAACATCCAATAAACAACTCACCAAATATGAGAAAACAGCCTTTACATTCCTGTCCACATCACCTGATGATACATTGTAGTTTCAATGTAGAAACAAATGTACGATTTGTAGTTGATATATAAAATTTTGTACATGTTATAAAATATAATTTATAATGAATATTCACACCTCCATATGTTATATATCGAGCACTGATTTTAATGATGTTTTTGGACGTTGTAATTTTTATATATATGGCATCGCTTATTCAGTAATTGTTGAGAGCACTCTGGCTATTGGGCGGATATAATGACAATATACATGCTAAAAAGTCTGCCTTCTTCTACCGAACGCCCATAGCCCAGAGGTAGAATCGTTGACTGACGCTAATGCGGTCGGGTTTCAATCCTGGGTTAAAAGCAATCAGAGTCTAAATGTACTGATGGGCTGTGATACAGCGAAACACATCTGTCTGCGGAGATCTATACATATATATATATATATATATATATATATATATATATAATTCCAGGTGAAGAGTACTTAATTTTTTTATTCTGAGTGATCTGGCGTTTATTTTATTATGAACAGTGCTCAATATAATGAGTATTATAGAGCTTAAAATAATTATATAGTCATGAATTAATTGTTCATTGCGACACGGAAATTTCTATGTTTCGAGATAGATTCATCAGGCAATGTTGCTGTTGGTTGTGCAGATGATTTACATTTTGACTCACAGTAAGAGAAAATATCAAATTGAAGAATTTATCACGCAAAGACATACAGAATGAATGATGCAAAGACGGAGTTATAGAGTAAAATGCTTAAAGGACTTGTGTAAATGGTCATCATTAAAGGTAGTAAAAAGAGAAATATAGAACTATACTTAAGAGATAGAAAAAATGAAGTCGTGAAGAGCTATGATGGTTCATGTCTGGAAGGATCATAGTACATAAAAACGAATATTGCTATGTTGATTTATTTATACAACTTTTTCTAATAATATTAATAGCAACATTGTTCATTCATACGTACTTAAATTTCTGTTAACTGCATAACTATTAGACACGGATATCGGATTAATTGCGTTTGTACTAGAAATATCTATCGGTGATATTCACTGATAATAAAGCTAAATGAGGAATATTGCAAATTAGAGTATAACATTTCGAAAGTTTCACCTTATTTTTTCAGAACAAACTGACTGCATAATATGTAGAATATTAATAAATAATACAAGAAATTGCAATTACATTCGCACGATAAATTATCATTTGTAAATTAATCAGAAATTGCCCAAACACACTAATTCTTATTTAATGATAATACATTTGTATGAAGTTAAGCCTCTCTAATGTTTAATTATGAAGCAAACAGAAATTGGTGGGCGACTAAGGTCAAAAAGAGATTAACCGTGTACTTTTCGCAACATTTCTTTTGGAAAATGCATCAATTTAACCTTTAACTCAAAATATATGATGTATTAATAGAGAAGAAAGACTTTATTTTTTTTGATTGGCAACAATGCCACGAGAATGCCGTTTCAGAACGCTAACCATGGGTAACGCAATGGGAAAAACATAATCTTTTCCAAGATTAATTTCCGTATATTAAAAATAATGCAAATATGGAGAGCCATAGTTATATATTTCCTAAAAAGCTATTGTCGGTAAAAAAAGATGTTACAGATTTGAAAACACAGTCGTCTCATTATCTACATACTTATGGTCTAAAGAACACATTTTTATCATTTTTTTATTTCAATTCCTTATACAAAACTATCACTCATAAACCACATAGCTCTAATGATTTAGGATAAATATCATTTGAGTCTCATACGTGATACACGCTTTGGGCTATCATGTCTCGAAATAGACATGACTGACTGGGTAGAAAATTATCAGACTGCAGTTTGCCGTTACTTTCTGTGGTAGAACCCAATATGTTTTGTTATTTATCCCATAAGCAGGAAAAGCGGGTCAATAGCTTTCTCAAGAATATTAGTGCATAAGTGAATGCAAGAAATTCAACTCCCCGATTTCTCGTTCCGAGTCGTTATCAACTGCAAGATAAATGCAATGGCGAAATTAAGTGTTTCCATATAGGAAACATTCGATCTTTATTGAGAGAAGAGATGGTGTACTGTTGGTTAATATATATATATATATATATATATATATATATATATCCGCAGACAAATCTGTTTCGCGCATCAGTACGATTAGACATCCGATTGCTTTTTAATCCAGGATAGAAACCCGACCGAACTGGCGTCAGTCGGCGATTCTATCTCTGGGCTATGGGCACTCGGCAGAAGAAGGCAGAGTTTTAGTGTATGATGTATCATACGATACGCCAGTAGCCAAAGTGCTCTCATTCATTACTGAATAAGCGATGCGTAGATGCTAGAGTAGCTACTGTTTTTTCAATATCTACCATTCTTCCTGAGTGCTCAATCAGAGTGTGAGAGCGTAATAGATTTCATTAAAATAGTTCTTAGTTTATTTAATGTCACAACTTTGCAAAACTTTATCATTATGGTCTATTCTACAAGAATGTTCTAAGATTTCATTCATTTTATTTTGTTGCTAATGATGAAAGTATTCAATTGATGCTGTTTTGCAATTTAATCAGGATATTCGATTGCAGAATGAAGATAGAAATTTGTTTAAATGTATTTTTTCCAACAGACTTAATCGATATATACAGTAAGCCGATGTTTAGTGTATAAGAAATTCTATCAGCATTTATTGTTACCTACTGCATTCAAGGACAAAATTAATTAAAGACCAGCCTGGCTTGAAAATTATAAACTCTAGATGCGAAAATCAGGCAAGAACAAAACTCTCATTATCTGTAAGCGTGTTATAGCCCGAATAATATGTTTCTTAAGCTAAGGAAAGTATTAAGCGACAGGAAAATTAAAAACAAATAAAAGAGTACTGAACTCTTACTTAATAGCGCTCACCTTATACGCAAATGGATACTTGACATTCACTTTACAAATGTGGAAGACTCTTAAACAAAATAATGTTTGTTATACTAAAGAATACTGAGAAGAACTTGTTAGCAACGACAAAATTTGTTTTTAAAGATAATGCAAATAAAAAGAAAACTTATATTTAACATCAGAAAAAATACTTAGAAATTGTAGAGCAGATAATGAGGTAAAAAGTTCTGGAAAATGTGACATTCAAAAGACATATTAAAAATTAGAGAGACAAAGGATGACAGCGCATAACCTGCATCACTAACGTGTGCAAATAGACGACAGAACGGTTTTTATACAAAATTAACTAAGCGATACAAATTAACTGGAGGGCCGTGATCGCTACATTCCTGAATAGAAATCATATTTAGAAGAAGAATTTTCAAATAAATGATCATTTCTTTAAGAATACCGGATTGTTTTAACAAATGTTAAATTATTGATATACGAAATGATACAGTGCTGATATTAGACACATAAAGGAAAATAAAAGAACTCCCACAGAAAGTAGTTGAAGATAGTGAGAAGAAAAAAAACTACAAATAAACTGCAAGTAAACCGAATGCATCATCAGTAAAAAGGGCAGCCCAATATGCCAAATACATGTCGGGGATACTAGAATCAAGCAGGTAAAAAAATTTAAATAACTGGGAAGTGTTATAACAGAAGACGAAAAGTGCGACACAGAAATCCGAAGGCGAATTAGCATGGCGAATGAAGCATTCCAAAAGTTGAGTAAAGTATTAAGAAACAAGACAATTCAATATGCCAGTGAATGCTGGACAATACTATCAAAGATGGAGGAAGATCTTGAAACAACTGAAATGTGGTTCTACAGAAGGATGCTGCCAATATCATGGATCGAAAATATGAGCAATGATGAGATCTTGGAAATGATGGAAACAAAAAGGAAATTAATACTGAGCATCAGGATGAGACAGCTGAAGTTACTGGGACATGCAATGAGGAATAGGTTCTTGGAGAACCTGATACTAACAGTCCAGATACAGGGGAGGAGAGACAGGGGAAAGAAACGGATAACATTTTTCAATGACCTAATCATGTGGATGATGGAACGAGTGTTGCATGGGGTAACAGGAGAAAGCGTGCTAAGAGCTACCAGGGATATGGAGACGAGGAAAGCCATGATCGCCTACGTCCTGAAGGGCACATAGAAGAAAAAGAAGTTCTACGAGAGTGCGCTGAGAAGTCCATTGGCTTATCCTCTATAAACATTGGCCCGTAATGGTTTTCTTGTTATTTTGAAATGATAACTATTTTCTCCATCTCAGTAGCTTTGGAATATATTATCCATCCTTAACGCCCACTTTCTGTGTTTCCTTTTCCGATAAATACTATAATTTTGGTTTCCTTTCACTTATTTAATAACACACGTGTTGCACTCCAAGGCGATCATATCGTTTTCAATTCTTGACAGATTAGGAAGAATATTTTCCATTTGTAGATTGCCATTTTTTAAGCGGTAGACATTTTTGGCTCCGTCTTCTAATTGTACCCATAGCGTGGCACGAAAATTTCGATTCATAACTTTCCCAAGGTTAGTAAAACGTAAGTAAAAGCAATGAATACGATTTCCTAATAAGAGCCGCAAACCATAAGTCTTTTTCGTCATGTGCTGTGTCCCTTCAGAACGTAGGCGATCATAGATTTCCACTTGGCGCTGTCTATTTTCGCTGTCAATAATTATTTCTCTTTATATCACTCCCAAACCTCATCCGCCATCCGATTGCTCAAGCCTATCATATATTTCTCAAACTGTTTTCCTCTGTCTGTCTTTCTTTCTATCAATCCCTCAATCAGTATTAAATTCTCTAGGCCTTCCTTCATTATTACGTATTCTAGGAGCCGCATATATCTCTTTTTGATGTTAATTATGAGTTTTCTTTTCGTTTGCATCCTCTCCAACACCTCTTGGTTACGCATGTGCTCAATCCATGGTATCCTCAGCATCCTTTTGTAAAGCCACATTTCTGTTTTCTCAAGCCTATCTTTCTTCCTTGATTCATTCACGTCCATACAGAAGGACAGATATTACATAGCAATACAGCACTCCTTTCTTTGATTCCATTGAGATTTTCCTGTTTTTCAGTACTCTGGTTAGATTATGAAATGTGTCGTGCTATTTTCTGTAAACAGCATTAAAGTAGACAGATATTATAGTTATATTTACAAGAAATAGATTCATGACCAGTGCAGAACTGTTGACAATCTAAGACCGTGTACAGGAACGGTAAAGCAGATTGAGTATTGTCTGATGTAAAACACTTGCCACGTGATATTGATCTTATGGCTAGTAACATTTGAATCATCTGAACAGGAGGAAATTCGTTCACGGACTGTTTCTATTGCTTAATCCATCTATCATACTATAGGAGACATGAAGTTTACGGGTGATATAAAACTCATTATTTCTTACCGGAATGCGGACAAACGTGATTATAGGTTGAGGTAGTCGGATTTTACGATGCGAGCTTGCAAATAAGAACTTACACCACTCAAAGAGACATCTTTCTTCTTTCATGAGAGTAAAAAAAGATGAATTTGCAAAGTTTTCACTGCACCTAAATGTCCGTAATTTCCATCTATAACCACATATAAGACAACAAGTAAACTAATATATTTTCCATTGCGCTTTTCATAATAAACACTAAAAAATAAAATAAATACATATTAATCACAATGTTATCAACTTATTCAGAGTAGTGTACTTTCATGTAAATAAAAAATGGCTTCTATTCATTGTTATCACAAAAATCGATGAAATATTTATTTTTTAAGCATCAACCTCTTGTTTACCCATGAGGATTGATCAAAACCTGATTATAAATTACGGGCGTGTTTTAAATTAATTATTAAAATCAATAAATATCGACAGAAACTAATTCTTAGACTGTAAAGTCTTGTTTTTTTTTTCGGAAACGTTCCTTGTCAATGAACATTTCTTGAAAATTCTGCGTTAAAGAAAATGATATCTGAAATAAAAAAAATAAGATATGGCGGACGTCATGGCAAAGGTTGAGAGAATCCTGAACCTCAATTGTGGAAATGTGCTGCTTATTTATTGTAGTATTTTATGCAAATTGATAGGCAAATATAATTATAGAATAACAAAGGAGGTAAGAAGCTAAAATATTGTCGTCACAAAAGACACGGAGAGTAGTGCTAAGACTACTACTACGCAAAAACAAATGCCAAAGAAATTTTAAATGTGGCGTTGCTGATAGGATCATTTAACCCGCAGATTGATCCAGAACACATAGAATCATGCATAAGAACATTTTCTGCATTTACAAGAATAAAGACGACATTAAGAGACACAAAGACTGACAGAGGAGAAATCAAGAAAACGGATTTGTTTTTTTGCTACCGTTTGGTGTGATACAACGAAGAAAATTTCCTTAATGTGCTACCCGAGCAAATAAGAATGAATAACATTTGAAGAAATCGTGAAAAGTATAAAAAAAGTACATAAGACTAAAAAAGTAAAAGAACAAGATTGGTAATCGCTGAAAAAATAAGGTTTTAGAAACAAGACAAGCACCAAATGAGTCCATTACACAATACTTATATAGATTGAAAGAACGAGCCACGTATTGCGAATTTAGAAAATTGGGAGCACAGTAAGTGACTATAGAAGATGTAGGTTAATTGAAAGCTTACATGTCCAAAATCACAAACAAAAATACTAGAATGTCTACAGAGGAGCAGAATGAGTTTAAAAGCCAACATCGAGTTTTTGCAAAAATTACATTTGATTAGATAATTTAATCAACAAAAAGAATAATTTGAAACATACAGGACGAATACGACCAAATCTATAATTTAATGTAGATATTGTAGAAAAAGTCACGAGAGAAACAAATACAAATGTCCAACACTAGGAAAAATAATCTCAAATTGCCAAAAGGGATCATTTTCTGAACGTATGCAAATATGAAAAGCAAACAGAAAATTAAAATCTGCTGAAACACCTCAGGACACCCCACAAAGGAGAAGAGAAGCTAAATATTTACAAAGAATGCACAAAATAGAGATACACAAACAATGAGGTTAAATGACCAGTTATTTAATATGCAATACTGAAGATAAAATAATGCACTGGGTGGAAACTTAGAATATTTCTCTAAATAGACTAAATAGAGAAACAAAGCAAGACCTAGCATTATGAAGAATAGTAGAGGGAATAAAAAATTTAAACTTATTTAGAAATGGAACTTCGTCTCTGTGTGTGTGTCTGTGTGTGTGTATCCGTTACCTAGTGACTCCGAAACGGCTGAACCAATTTTCTTGAAAATTTACACAGTTGTACTATAAGCGTCTGCAAGTGTTCTAAGGTAGGTTTTGTGCCGAGGTACCCTTGATAAATATCAAAAATTGATAATCGAACAAATTGGGTTATAGAAGGAGTGGTCCGATTTTAATCAAATTTGATACACTCATAGACAAAGACATAAGAAACGATATTCAGAAGTTTCAAGGTTGCAGTTCTTACAATTAGTTTTAGTATATTCATATCGAGGATTACCGGAAGTTTTCAGAGTAAAAAGACAGAAAATTACTACACTAAAGCAGATACTAAAAACTGTTTTCTCGGGAAATGCATTCCCCGGACTATAGTCATAGACAGTGTACCCGATTTTTTAAATGAGATGTTACGTGCGTGGTTAAAATAAATTGAAAACACCATATCGCCTATAATCTATTGCCAATGCAGAAAGATTAGCACAAACGGTGAAAATGTGATTGAAAGCATTCTTATCACTTAATAAAAACAGAGAAGCATATTTATCAAAATGATCCTCAGTTAGAGATCCATTCCATATGCGGCAAAGAAAACTGGGCCCTTCGGAATTAATAGAAAGACAAATCAGAACTTCCGTAACTATTTATTTGCAACAAAAGAAAAGGTAGAGAAAAGGTATATGTTATAGGTATATGATAAAGAATATGTATATGAAAAAGGTGTATGATATAGAAAGATTAAAAAGGCGAATTTAGAAGAAGTAAATTTCCTGATATAAAAAGGGCACAACACAGCTATACTCGAGCGAAAGACATAAAAAAATAAACTGGCACATGCAAATTAATTCAGAAACAGAAACAAGCTAGATATGTAGAAATGGAAGGGTAGGAACAAGACGAGCAGAAAGGTACAAAAGTGGAACGGAGCAGGAAATGGAAGAAAGTGAGAATGTGTAGACAGACAAATATGAAAATGAAAATGGAGAGAGACCAAGACCCCAATTAAAGAAGAAAGACAAGAGAATTGACAATACAACATAAAAATAATCAGGAGTACTGAAAAGATAAACAAGGGTGTGCAACCTCTCCGATACAGTGAGGTTTAGACTCGTATGCAAATTAATAGGAATGTATAAAAAGATAATAACTGGAGAGTTAGCAAACAGAAAACCCTGTCATCACAAAGGACACGAAGAGCTGTTCTACGACTAACATAACGCACAAAGAAATGCGAAACATAACATTTATAAAAAATGGTCTTTATCATAATTCGCATAGAAAAAGTAAATCTTCGAGCTAATTATAACTGGAAATATATTGATGTTTTGTAAAAGAAAGTATTAAGATAAAAATGAATCGGTCTTTTGCGAATTTAAAAATATAGATTTTCGACGTGAATGAAAATATTTACGTGACATGAATGAATGAAACTTTTACTGTGAGATTTATTTTTAGAATTATGTGAGTATATTATTTTGTAAATTAGACCGTGGCTTCTCTGGAATATAAAAATGTGAATTAACAAGAGAGAATTAATTAATTTCATTCAGTATGAATACTTCCAAAAATAGAGATCAGAATGCAAATACGTTAGATTGAAGGAATGAATACATTATTTTCGCTCACTATTCTCAAAAGGTTTGTGTTGGCAAAGACCCAAAGAACAACACCGTTTTAATATATGTATATTCAATAGAAATGGCGTCACCATTTACTAAAATATGTGAGGACCTACCTAAAAATGCACTCGTCCACACCCTTATAATATGGTTACCAACTCTGAGTAGTAGCCACAGAGTAAGTGAATGAGAGAGTTAGGACGCCTTCGAGAGAAAGTACTCTTCAGTCCACGTTTACCTTTGTACTACGTTTTCCGAGAATATACTATTCAAACTTATATCCGAGTAAGTGTTATCTTTCTATGGCCATTCGGTCATAATAAATAGTTATGGCGAGTTCGAGGCCCGGAAAAAAGAAAAAGAACATCCAAACTTAAAAAGAAGAAAATAATTGGAAAGTAATTGAAATTCACCTGAAGCGAGCTGAATGTGTAATGCTACTTGCCCCAATCACATTTCAACCGAGCTTCTCTACGGCATATGATTTCATTGATTTTCTATTAATGTGTTTTTCTCTAATTTAAACTTAAATTGATTTGGGTTCATCAGAAGAGAATGTGCACCGTTTCGGGGCCTTTCTCTCAACGGTTTCACTTGCACAACGGCACCACTCACTGATGTGTGGTTCCATTATAACGGTGTATTATGTGTTGTAGATATACTAGTTCTATTGTGTAACGGCGAAATTAATTACTATTATTTAATATTACTCGTTTTGGAAATTTAACAATGATATTCCAAACACGGTTTTATTATAGTTTATTCTTGCTAACCTTAAACTAGTATAAAATAACTTTATACTGGAAAAATTACAATTACTGATCAATGATACGTAATTGATGACCACTATGAAAAAAATAGAATTATTATTATAAACATTATCAACGTCTTTCTTTTTATTCTTTTTTATTTTTTTCTTCTTCATCTTAATCGTCTTTAATTTATGAACTTTGTTCAAATTTCAACAAGATACAAAAATAGACTAGAAATCAACAAATCATTGTTGGTAGCATTTGGTTGGGTATGTAGCTGAACTTCCTAGCATCTTTTTAATAAAATTGTATGATGCTATTGCAATTTTATAGAAATATAGAAATTCATTAAAATGTGTACGTTTACGCAGAGATAAAGTGAATGCAGAGTTAAAAATATGCAATGAGATTAAACGCGTGTCTGAAAATGTAAAATTAGAGAACAGTTGCACAAAAAAGTAAACTTATGCAAGAAACTTCAAAACGGGAAAAAAGACATCAATGCAAAATGTGCATAATTCTGGGAATATATAGAAATGTGCACGAGAATTGCATTAGCATAGTTGCATGACCTAACGTACTGACAGAAAAAAAAACATTTCAGAGAATATTAGAATTACGCATGAGTATAAGATTTCTTTTTTATTTCTGCCACATTTGGTTTCCAATTAATTGATGTTTTTTCATATTTTTGGTCTAGTTCCAACTGCACCATTAACAATCTGGATTGTCCGAGATTTTAGGTGCATGTTCCGAATTTCCAAGTCCAATAAACTTATATATGCTTAAATTATTAAATAACTAGCTGCGAAATATTGGCATCAACAGGGTGTTCCACCTTCATGAACAATCACTTTTTCCAGTAAATATTTGACTATTACATCCCGTTTACTTACTCCGACTTTTATGGTTTTGCACATTTGGACTTGGTAATGATACACTAGACATCTTTTTCTTCTAGTTCTTGTTGTTGTTCTTCTTCTGTGTGCCATGTTCTTTCAGGACGTAGGCGATCATGGCCTTCCAAGTCTCCCTATCCCTCGTGGCTCTTAGCACACATCTTCCTGTAACATTTCGCAACCTCCGTTCTATCATCCACTTGCTCAGGCTCTTCAAATATGTTGTCGGCTGATTTCCTCTGTTTCTTTTCCCTTTTCTGGTCTGTTAATATAAGGTTCTCCAAGAGCTCCTTCCTCATTGCATGTCCCAGGAGCTTCAATTGTCTCTTTCTGATGCTAAATATTAATTTCCTTTTTGTTTCAATTCTTTCCAATATCTCATCATTGCTCATATACTCGGTCCGCAGCATCCGGCTGTAGAACCACATCTCAGCTGCTTCAAGTTTTTCCGTCAACTTTGATATTGTCCAACAGTCACTGCCATATTGAAGAACTGACATTTTATAGCAATGAAATAAACTATTCTTTGTTTCTAGTGAAAGATTCCTGTGTTTTAATACTTTACTTAGCTTCTGGAACGAGTCATTCGCCATGGTAATTTGCTTACTGATCTCTGTGTTTCACAATCCTTCTTCTGCTAGAAGATTTCCAAGGTAAATAAATTTTTGTATCTGCTTGATTTGAATATCCCCCACATTTATTTGGCATTTTGGGTTGCTCTTTTTGCTGATGGCCATGCATTTGGTTTAATTGCTGTTTATTTGTAGGCTTTTTTCTTACTCTCTTCAGCTACGTTATACACTAATATCTTACTATTATTTTCATTAAATGAGAGAGAAACAGGCTACCAAATCTTACTTGGGCATACATATATACGATGACTAATATAAATTTCACATCCTCGAGACAGATACGGTTGTACCAGACACATGCATTACAACTAAATACCCGGAATAGGGTTACAGGTTTTGATGCAATTAGAGAATATTATTGCACTCTAAGAAATATATCCACAACGGGTAAACATGACCGTTAAATGTTTCTCAGAATAAGATTATTCCTAAATATTCAGATGTGGTAGATCATCAAGTTTTATTATTATTATTATTATTATTATTATTATTATTATTATTATTATTATTATTATTATGTCATTTTTCATCATATTTCGATTTCTGCTTTGGTCTCACTAACAACCAAGTCTGTGGGGAGACCTAAGGCAGGTAGTGGCGTATTGTTATGGCTCCATTTCATGTTTTTCTATCTTCCCTATCATCCCCAGCATTACATAGATAAAGTTTTCCTTAGTGTGTGGGCTGTACTTAATAAGACAATTTTTTGTATATCTCTTAAGCTGGGGTTTCCAGGGATTCTTTCAATGTGTTGTTTTGTTCCATTTTTTATCATTCCAAGTGCACCTACTATCACTGGCACAACTCTTGTTTTCAATTTCCACATTTTTTCTATTTCAATTTCCAGGTCTTTATATTTTGACAGTTTTTCAAATTCCTTGATTGCTATGTTACAATCTGCTGGACAAGACATATCAATTAATAAACAAGTTTTCTCCTTCTGGTTTTTAACAATAATGACTGACCTTCATTTTTTCTGTCTGTGTAGATGGTGTAATCCCATAGAATGGTTACATCTTCTATTTCTATAACCGGTGCAGGGTGATGTTCATACCAGTGTTTGTTTACAGCTTTTCCATAATGTTTGCACATTGCCCAATGTAAATATTGCCCAACCCTATCGTGGCGATTTTTATATTCATTTGGAGCAAGCACAGAACAGCCTGAGATTAGGTGGTCTATTGTTTCTTGGTGTTTATCACAAAACCTGCATTTTGGATCCATATTATTATGGATAATATTTGCCTGAAAGTTTCTAGTGAAAAGACTTTGGTCTTGTGCTGCAAGAATAAAGCCTTCAGTTTCAGACTTTAATCCAGGTGCACGTAACCATCGATGAGTATTAACTTTGTCAACATTGGATTTATTGGCACGTTCTGGATATTGGCCATGCAGAGGTTTGTCTTGCCAGCGCTGTTTCATCTGTTCAAAAGCTTTATCTTTGGCTTTCATTTTCATATTTTTTGCCGCAATAGTTGGTTCTTGGCTTCTGTTTTGCTTTTCTACAGAATCTACTAACTGTAAATCTTGTTTGTATTTACTGCCTTCTTTTATTATTGAATATTTTTCTTTCTTTCTTCATGTTGCCTTACTAAATGTATCATCCAATCCTTTGTTGTTTCTATGTATGTTAGTAAGCCAATAGTTGTTGTCTTGTATGACAATTCCAGCTGAATAAGACCTCTTCCAACTTCTTTACGGGGTATGTATAGACGGTCTATACCAGCCTTTGGATGATGCATCTTATGCTTAGAAAGAAGCTTTCTTGTTTTAGCATCCATTCGCCTGATGTCGTTTAGAGTCCAGTTTAAGATGTTAAAGCTATATTGGAAAACTGGGATTGCAAGGCTATTAATGGCCATAACTCTGTTCTGTGAATTTCATTCAGTTTTTAATATCATTCGTAGCCTTCTATAGTACTCTTTACGCACTATTTCTTTCATTTCTCTATGGTGAATGTTTTCGCACTCATTTACAACTAGGTATTTATAAGCTTCTTCTGGTTTCAATTCTTTTATTGTTACAGCATCTTCTAAGCTAATTGGGGATGTTTCTTGTATTGATCCACGTAAAACTGTAGCTTTAGCACATTTATTTAAATTAAATTTCATTCCAATCTCTTCGCTGAAGCATTTTAAAGTTTGCAGAAGACCTTCCAGCTCATTATCATTCTTAGCATATAACTTTAAGTCATCCATGTAAAATAGATGGCTTATTTTCTTTTAGCCTATTTTATAACCACATTTTGTTTTATTAAGTTGACTGGTTAGTGCTATTAATGATATGCAGAATAGTAAGGGAGATAAAAAATCACCTTGAAATATACCTCTTTTGATGTTTATTTCATCAGACTTATAGGTTCCATTTATATGATTGAGGTAAAGGGTTGTTTTCCATATAGACATGCACTGTTTGATGAAATTGATGATGACGGGCGATATCTTGTATATATTTAAAGTCTTTAAAATCCAGGAATGTGGCACACTATCGAATGCCTTTCGATAATGTATCCAGGCAGTACTAAGATTTTTCTTTGTACTGTAGCAGTTTTCCAGGATCATTTTGTTAATTAGCAATTGGTCTTTACATCCATAACAGCCACGTTTTGTTCAAGCGGTATCATGTCATTTCTTTCTAAGAATAAATATGTCTGTTTTGTTAAAATAGATGTTAATAGTTTATATGTTGTCGGAAGACATGTAATTGGTCTGTAGTTTTTCGGGTTGTTTGTGTCACCATTCTTGGGTAGAAGAAATGTAATTCCTTTGGTCATCCATGCAGGAATTTTAGTGGGATCGTCAACCATTTCTTGAAGTTCTTTGGCTAGTTTTTTATGTGCTGTATTTAAATAATATAGTCAAAAGTTAGGAATGTTATTTATACCTGGGAATTTCCAATTGTGTGCTTTTTTTAGTGCAAATTTAACATCATCTTCTGTAATTCCAGACCATGTCTGTTCTGGTTTATTTTTCATTCTTTCTATCTCTTGCGCAATCCAATGTACTTCCTTGCTATGTTCTTTAGGGCAAGCCCATATCTTTTCCCAGAACTGTGTGACTTCTTACATTCTGGCGGGGGACTGTCACTTCAATTCTTTTTTTACCTATTTCCCTGAAAAAATCTCTTTGTATCAGTTTGAAAAATGTTGTTTTGTCTGTAAAATCTTGCTCTTTTCTCATAGCGCCTTATTCTTTGAGCCTTCAGTTGGATTTTTTGCTTTATTTTTTCTTTATTTGATAAGTCTTCATTTCATTTCTTTCGGCTCTTCTGCTTTTCCTAGTTCTTACATTTATTCCTCTACTCAGTTCATCCAGTACTGACAGTTCACTTCTAAGTTGTTCGATTTCTTTTTCTATTTTTCTTTTCCAAGGTGGATCTTCATGTCTGCGAGACTGCCTTGTTTTTCTTTTGATATTCAATTTTTTGTTGCTGCTATTGCTGATGCATATATTGCTTCATTGAGATTTGTATGAGTGTCTTCATCCAATATTAATTTCAGTGCTGCATTGTAGAGTTTAATAGTTTGGAGGTTATGTTTTGTTGGTTGTAATTTTGGGAGCTGTTCTCGTTCATCCATTGTAATATTTTGTATTTGACTTAGATGGTTCTTTATTTCTACCTTGGCTTTCTGTATATTGTTCTTATTTTCCGTCAAATAATTATCTTCGATGTGTTCTGAACTCGTTTTATTTTCGTCTTTTAACTGACTCAGATCACAACTTTTAAACTTACAGCATTATCTTCGCAGTGATTTTGCGTGTTTCACAGTTTCTACATTATGACTTGTGGCTTGTTTGATGGTATTACTTTTTATTTCTGATTTTGATTCCGGTTCCCTTTCATATTTTGTTGATTCGTCTCTTCTTGTTACAATTCTTTTAATTTCATTAATTTCAGCCTCTGTCAGTCGGTTATTACGAATAATGTACCTACGTACATTGGCTAATTTATTTTCGTCAATATACTTTCTATTTGCTTGACCAACTTTTTCACGCCAAATGTCATATATTTGGCGAGTCATGTTTTTTTTTAGGTTTGAGTAACGCTTCATGAAATGCAGTCATAACGACTTTGTACTCCTCACGAGACCATTTTATTTTTTCTTTCTTTAAATGTACGGTTGTAGAACTAGCTGGAGAATTTTCAGGACCATCATTAGGATTATCCTGGTTGTGGGGACCTGAAGATTCATTCTTTATGTAGGAGTTTGTTCCTATGGCAGATTTTTCGACCTCAGGTAGGTTCCCTCCTGAAGGACGGGTTCCCTGTTTATCCACTGGAAGAGCCATACTGGATTTTTTATTTCTATTTGTATTTTTCATGTTTTTCCCACGAGTGACGCACGGGTCCAAAAGTCCACCCAAAGTTGCCCGGCACGTTGGGTAACGGTCTTTTACAAACAGGGTCCCGAAGCCTGTAGGGGATCGTTTGTGACCTCATATCGCAGTAGCCATTCACTCCTCGGCACGATTAACACCTTGAGTTGCGGGTTGTTGTTCGGAGTTTTCCTTCTCCTAAATGGGCTGCCAAGCGATATCTGCCATAGACGCGATTGGAATTCAAGGAGAAAGACGCTGGTTAGAAATTATTATTATTATTATTATTATTATTATTATTATTATTATTATTATTCTATTAATACTACGAATTTTACATAGAAAAATATATGTACTTATATTTTTTAATTCTTTGAATCGTAGGGATTCCTACATTGAGTATATTCAAACTTATTTCAATCAAAACCAGAGCCTCATCCACAACTCCCATATTTTTTACTTTGCACTTATTGCATTTCTATTTTGATAGTTTTTTTGTAGAACATAAAATATACATTACATTCGTATTATTATGTTGTCATTCTTCATCATATTTTCATTTCTGCTATGGCAGCACTACATACAAAGCCTTCAGGAAAACCTAAGACAGGTCGTGTTGTGTCGGTATGGCTCCATTTCATGTTTTCCCTATCTCCTCTAACATCCCTAGCGTTACATAGACAAAGCTCTTCTTAGTGTGTATGCTGAACTTAAGAAGACAATTTTTTGTATAACTCTTAAGCTGGGGTTTCCAGGGGTCATTCAATGTGCTGTTTTGTTTCTTTTTTATTATTCCAAATGCTCCTACTTCACCGACACGATTCTTGTTTTAAATTTCCACATTTTTTCTATTTCATTTTCCAGGTTTTTATATTTTACATTTTTTTTTAATTCCTTAGATATTATGTTACAATCCGTCGGACAAATCTTATCAATTAATAGTCAAGTTTTTTCTTTCTGGTTTTTAACAATGTCCGGCCTATTTGCTTCAATTTTTCTGTCTGTGTAGATGGTGTTTTCTCATAGAATGGTGACATCGTATATTTCTGTAACCGGTGCTGTGTGATGTTCATACCACTGTTTGTTTACATATTTTCCATAGTGTTTGCATACTGTCCAATGTAAATATTGCCTCATTCTATCGTGACGATATGTATATTCATTTGAGGGAAGTACAGAACATCCTGAGATTACATGGTCTATTTTTCTTGGTATTTATCACAGAACTTGTATTTTGGATCTACATTATTATGTAAACTATTGGCTGAAAGTTCCGACTTTTGTCTTGCGCTGAAGGAATAAAGCCTTCACTCTCAAACTTTAATCCAGATGCACGTAACCATCGATGATATTAACTGTATCAACATTGGATTTATTGTCACGTTCTGGATATTGGACATGCAGAGGTTTGTCTTGCCAGAGTTGTTTCATCTGTTCAAAAGCTTTATCCTTGGCTTTAATTTTCATATGTTTTGCTGCAATAGTTGGTTCTTGGCTTCTGCTTTGCTTTTCTACAGAATCTACTAAATGCAAAACTTGTCTGTATTTACAACATTCTTTTATTATTGAATCCTTTTATTATGTTTTCATTTTGTTTGACTAATTGCATCATCCAGTTTTTGGTTGTTTCTATGTATGTTAGTAAGCCAATAGTTGTTGTATCGTGTGACAATTCTGGCTGAATAAGACCTTTCCAAATTCTTCACAGTGTATGTATAGACGGTCTACATCAGCCTTTGGAGATGCATCTTATGCTTAGAAAGAAGCTTTCTTGTTTTAGAATCCATTCGTCTGATGTCGGTTAGAGTCCAGTTCAAGATGTTGAAACTATATTGGACCACTTGATTGACAAGGCTATTAATGGCCATAATTCTGTTTTGAGAATTCACTCAGCTTTTATTATCAGACGTAGCATTATATAGTACTCTTTACGCACAATTTCTTTCATTTTTATGAATTCTTACACACTCACTTTCACCTATGTATTTATAAGCTTCTTTTGGCTTTAAATATTTTATTGTTACCGCAGGGTCTAAGCTAATTGAGGATGTTTCTTGTAGAGATCCTCGTAAAACTGTAGGTTTAGCACATTTATTCATATTGAATTTAATTTCAATATTTTCGCTGAAGGACTTTACAGTTTGCATTTCCAGCTCATCATTCTTAGCATAAAACTTTAAGTCATCCATGTAAGATACATGGCTTACTTTCTTTTGGGCTATTTTTAACCACTATCTGTCTTGTTAAGTTGACTGGTTAATGCAATTAATGATAAGCAAAATGGTAAGGCAGACAAAAAATCACCTTGATATATACCTCTTTTGATGTTTATTTGATCAGAGTTATAGGTTCAATTCATATGATTGAGGTAAAGGGTTGTTTTACTATATTGACATATACTGTTTGATGAAATGTATAATGACGGGTGATACCTTGTAAATATTTAAAGTCTTTAAGATCCAGGAATTTGGTACACTATCGAATGCCTTACGATAATCTATCCAGGCAGTCCTAAGATTTTTCTTTGCATTGTAGTAGTTTTCCAAAATCATCCTGTTAATAAGTAATTAGTCTTTACATCCGTAATATCCACGTTTGCACTCTTTTTGTTCAAGCGGTAGTCTGTCATTTCTTTCCAAGGAGAAATATATTTTTGTTAAAATAGATATTAATAGTTTGTATGTTGTAGGAAGGCATGTAATTGGTCTATTGCTTTTCTGGTTATTTGTGTCTCTATTCTTGTGTAGAAGAAATGTAATTCCTTTGGTCATCCATGCAGGAATTTTAGTGGGTTCTTTAACCATTTCTTGAAGTTCATTGTCTAGTTATTTATGTGCTGTTTGGGGAGACTATCACTTCATAGGACATCATTTTCATTTCTAATGTTGTATTTTCTAATGTATTTTCTTTTGATTTTCTATCTTTTCTATGTTTTCACAGTCAATCAAAAACGAAAACGATTCTACGATTCAGATCGTGGCTTCCAACTGTTTTAACGTAGTAGTGAAATTTTGCGTAAATATTTGACAATTGATTATAGAAAAATTAATTTCGAGTCAAATCGGCAGTCAGCTGAATGGACAGCACCAAATAAAAATCGTCTAAAGCAACTGATGACACAGACATTAGCAGGCAAGCTTTCGGCCTCCGTACTTTAGGATGCGTAAGATATTTTGTTCATCGATTACCTTGAGAAAGAACGAACTATCAATAGCAAATATTATATAGTATTGTGCGTTTAAATGAAGACATCGTCAAAAACGGCCACGAAAAAAGAAGAAAAATGTTATTTTTCACCAAAACAACGCACCGTGTCACAAGTCGTTCGCAAGAACAGATGGCAGAACTACATGAACTACACTTGCTTCCGCATCCCCTCTAGTCTCCAGATCTTACCACCATCGACAACTTGTTGTTTGCAGAACTCAAATTAATTCTCAAGGGAAAAGAGATTTAGCTTCAAAAAAAGAAGTGGCATCGGAAACTGAGGCCTATTTTGATACAAAAAAGGCATCGAGTTGTTAGAGAAATGTTGGAATCAGTGTATCATATTTAAAGAAGACTTTGTTAGTGATTAAAGTCGACTTTTTTCGGAAAAGATGATGTTCCATTAGTTAGGTCTGGGATTTATTTAGTGATGTGTTACATTTTACTACTAAGTATTTGTTTACTTTCAAGTTTAATGAAATGAGTGAGACACTCATTCCAAACATTTTCCACAAATAAAAATATATTTTTAAACACAACACAAATAATTTCGTTATTATGATAGAAAAGCATAAATGCCTCTATTTAACATGATTATGAATTCCTGTTATTTTATGAATGCGTTTTTATTCTAAGCAATCGGCATTTGGCAAAAGAGAGAACTACGTTTCTAATTTTACTAATTTTTTTTACAAATTTCCGTTCGTATATTTTAATGTGTGCTTATATTAACTTTAAAATCGTGAGGCTAGTGCAAGAAGTTTTCTTCCGTAGAATATGTGAAAGGCTGAGTAACTAATAATGCGAATTCTGTGAGTATTCATTTGGGCACAACGCTAGTTAAAGTTTTACCTAAAACCTAACATAATATAAAAAAATGTATCACAGGAGTTAAAAGTTAAAATTACTAAAGTTTAAATTTTATAGGTTAATATTTCCACATTTTTTATAAATCTATGCTTACGAAGGAAACTATTGTTATTCATATACTAGAGTGACCTAGAGTGACCTCTCAAATTTCTTAGCAGCCAACAAACATAGTTTACTAAAATTTCACAAACCTAACTGCGTTTGAGATAACGTCGCTTATTCGTTAATAAATATTAATATATAAATTCAAATCTGGAGTCTATTTTTTGCAAAAAAATGAGTCAAACTGAGATTTGTAATGTCATTAAATAAATCTACAATTTGTCAGAACCTGATACCCAAAGAATTGATATTTAATACTTGGAATATGACTAGATTTGTTACAGGTAGTTTGATCAAGATAGAATGAATGATTGTGAGCATATACTTTTAATAAGTAAAAATTTCATAAGTCTAGAAATGACATAGGATTCTCAGAAAAAATCCAGGAAGTGAATTTGAGCAAAAGTTAAGTTTTAGGGCAAATAGAAACAAAAAAATACACTTCTCTTCTGGTTGACATAAATAAGCATGATGGCTGAAGCCTCTAGGAGAACATCTCACTGCACCTTCTATGTCTCTCGCTTTCAAAATGAATTGAAGCCAATTGACTACATTCTATAAATAGCTACATCTACTAAATGTTAAGTTAGATAAGTTTGTCGTGATTGTATTTTTCTCCACGTCAGGGTTCGTCTTGCACATTTACAAATCTACCATTCTGTGCCCTGAATACTGTTGCAGTATATGACCTGGTGATCCTTCTGTACATTCAGGAAAAAGTGCAAAAAATATTTGCAATGTATTTGATTCTGACCTGATATCGCAGGTTCAGTCTTTTTTCACCGACGTGAAGTCGATGTCTTTTCTTTTTCTACAAATATTTTTCACGGCAATTGTTTTAATGCCCCAACTAAAAATATTAAGCATACTAATATATTAGCACCGAGATCTCACCATTTACCTGCTTAAATAACTGAACGCAACCGCAACTTCAACAATTTCTTTTCTTGCCCATGTCAGTTGTTAATTTGCCTACTTGATAACTACAACCTTTAAAAATTTAAATGAAACATCAATTTCCATTTTCTCTTCTTCCCAAACTCCTCTTTGTTCTCAGGTTTGTCTTTGACTTTCACTCCCTTTAACTCCCTACGTACAAGTGATATTCCAAATTCTTTTGGTGTGAAATGATTAAACATATAAATAAAAAGTTATCAGAAATATAAACTTCGAATTTTTAATTTACATAAATTAGGTAATCACAGGACAAACTAAAGGTAAGTGGAAAATATTAAAACAATGCATAACGTACCTACCTAGCTTGAGAGAAATGATGAGAGACAATTCATTTCATTTGAATGCCCTGTCTTTCAAAACATAGGCAATAATTGCAATCTACAATTTTCTTTTATTAACTGTAAGAAAATAGTTACTACTTTCCGGTTACTTTCTCTAAACTTTTATGAGACTTAATGAGACACGGGCATAATGATTCCAATTTAACCTGCTAATTAAATTTTAACTGGGAGAGAGAAAAAATAGATGAAATCATGCCTTTTTCTTGGGCATTTTTGCGAAAACAAACGTTTCAATATCCCAGAATATGAACTCCCCTCGCCGAGTAAATTTCTCTGTTGATAATCGTTACAGTACCCTGATATCTCGGAGAAAGTCATTCGCTATGTTATAGCTATTTACCTGCTATCAATGATTTATGAGTAGCTCTTGCATCTTGTTTGAGCTGAAAAATATAATATTATCTCTAAAGTTCTCACAAAACCTATGCAGCAGGATAAAATTATAATCAATATTTCAGGTATTTTTCATTAAAATAATCACAAATCAATCAAAACTAACATTAGAAAAATAGAATTTTATATGTTATGGCACACAACGAATCTCCAATATAAAGGCAAGTTGCAAAGCTTCAATTTCAACATTTAACCGACAATATTAGGGAAATATATAAAAAGAGATGCATTTTAAATAAGGAGTTAGAAAATTCCCCCGAGAGTGTATTTTCTAATTTCGGTTTTCTTTTCGATCGATTGGTCTCATTTGGCATCTTGAAAGATGGTGAGGATTCGGTATTAAAACCGACATGAAAAAAAAAAAACATATAAAATAGGCATAATTGCTTCCGAGCGATTATTGTATAATAGCAGAATTTGTGCACTATGAGATCAACTTCGAATTTGGCGCAAAATATAATTACAGGCCGACAAGCTCGCTCGGAGACATAATAATAATAATAATAATAATAATAATAATAATAATAATAATAATAATAATAATAATAATAAATAAAAAAATGTAAAATTAAAGACAAAGAAAAATAGAAGAAAATGAAGAAAACTCAAACAAGCTTTAAAGAAATAAGGTTAAAGAAAGAAAATAAAAAATAAAGTTTCCGAAAGACTGAAAAGTAGATGCTCCAAAAAAACAAGGAAAACGAAAGAAACATGCAAGGTAAGAAAGGAAAAATAAAATTTACGAAAGAAAAATATCAGCCAAGAAAGAAAACACAAAGAAAACGAAAAGAAAGTATTGAATAGAAGAAAGAAGAAAACGAGAAAAATAGAAAACAACAAATACAAAAAACAAGTAAAGCGAAAGTAAAAATAGAAGAGGAGAAAGAAAAATCAAAGACATCGAAAGAAAGAAAATAGAATGAAAATAATAAAAAATAAAAATAAAAAATAAATAAAATAGACAAGAGAGAAAAAAACGAAAATTAAGGAGACCAGAACAAAAGGGAAATGATAGAAAACAGAAGCCAAGAAAAAAAAACCAAAGAAATGAATGAAAAAAGACAAGAAAGATGAAAAGAAGAGAAAGAAGGAAAAAATCCAGTAAATAAGTCATAGATAGAAATGAATTCAGAAAATATGTAAAGAATCGAAGTAAGAAAGTACAATAAAAAAAGAAATAATGATTATCAATGTATTCTACAGATGTTCAAGAAATAAGTGCTAGCTGTGTCATCAAACAGCAAAAGTAAAAATACTCTCAGATCGCACAATCAAAGACAATAATTTCATCCCCATCCCAAATTCTTATTCACTGTTTGGCATGTGAACAAATTTTAATAAAACCTGTTTTTAGGTTTTCAATTCACCATATTTCCATTTCTAATCGCTTTGTAAGATAAGGCAAAACTATTCCATGCCTTCAGATTTTGTTGTATACCCGACTTGGTATTTCACATGTTTTCACTTCCAAAATTTGCACTCTCGTCCTTCAGTTTAAGTTTATATCCTCTCAATTCTATTATTTTCGGCTTACTGTTATCGCCTCGATTTCTATCCTTTATATCAACATCATATTAGTCAACAGAGCAAGGGTCTTTAAACCGATGAGATGAACTCACGGTTTTATGTAAACATCGCAGATGTTTCGCTTTAAAATTTAACTAATTATAATTGTTAATTTATAATTTATGCTCTAACATTGCTTAATTATTTTTCTAGAATTAATGCCCCAAACAATACTAATTTACTATACATAACTACAGTACACCTTAGTATAACGTAATTACTTAATTCTAGTTTTGATTTAGACAATCCAGTCCCTTTAACAGATGTGGCAGTACTAACACAACTTTAAAAATAAAATAAAACTAACCAGCTGCTAAAATTAGTGTTTATTCATTTAAATAATGTATATACCTAGCATAAATCTTACCCAGATAAAATGTTTTGACATTTGCTACAGTGTAATCTTTAGCGACCCAAATATTCAACTCTGTATTTCAAACTAATTCTCATTTTTGATTCAGCAATATTTACAATCATATTACAATACTTATAATCATATTGCTTAACTTTCTCAACCACCACTGTTTAATTCTCTGAATAACTACGAATTCATCTTTTATTGCCCAAATAATTTATTTTCAACAATTATTATAAATATACCACCTGAAGAAATGCAATATTGTTCTGAAAACTGTTTTTTTTTTGTTGCGTTGTAATATAATGCTTTAGGAATGGAATCATTGTAACAAGAAAATTAAAATATTACGCTCTACTTTGTATCGAGCACAATTTATACAATTACACGCATGAAAAGAGAAATGGGTTTCAATTTATGTTCTTTCATTTCCACTTAATATATATATATATATATATATATATATATATATATATATATATATTGTAACAAAGTTGTGGAACTCGTAGGTTTTTTAACCTGTTGTTCATGCATTTACTTTTATAAAGAGTGCTCGATACAAACGTAGAGCGTTATATTGTAATAGTTGGTACAATGGTTTATAAATTCATAGTATCACTACACAAAAATCTTCGGGTTTCGAAGCTGTTTTGGGGCTGGTCACTTTATCGATTAATTTTGGTTATTTTGTATTGCGGTATATGATTTGTTGTTTTTGGCAGTGTCGATATTTTCTTTTATTTTTCTACTATTTACAGGAAGCTGTAACAAATATATATATATATATATATATATATATATATATATATATATATATATACGGTTTTTCCCATATTTAGCAAACATTACTTGTCTGATATTCGAAGTAGCAATATTGTCTAAGTTGTCTAAGACTTTAAAGGTTAGTGTGAAGCTGAATATATAGGACGAACCAATCAGAGACTGAAAACCTCAATAAGTTCCCGCTGGTATATCCCGTATGTTTTCTGTTTGTAGTTTGCAAGATACTAAGTGCATGACTCGGCTATCAGCTAAGAGCAGCTGCATAATTCGAATTGTGCAACAAAATACGTAATCAATTCGTTCACTGTTTTGTAGAAACTCACACTGCTCAATATTTACGTTTAATTGAGACTAACCATATTAACTTACATTAACCGTCTCTGCGCAAAGAGATCAATCATTTTATTCGTTCTACGTCTTTTATAAAGTGTGCAGGAAACAATTTATCTGTTTGTAACTCACCTCGAAGCCTTTAGTTTTTATTCGCATATTCCCTTCTTTTATTTTCGGTTTCCCCTCGATTTATTTACGAATTTTCAACAATATATTATATTTTTATTATTCTATCTTATCCCTCAACCTTGCATATTTTCTCTTGGGGTGCAAAATGTTTCTTCTTCTGTCAGTTAAATTTAATTACAGTATTTTCAGATTATGTTAGTCTAAAATCCTCCCAAATATTTGTCCATGTGTATTTAAATGGTCATATATGTCCTGTGGAATCACATTTTTGTTTAAACACACACACACACACACACACACACACACACACACACACACACACACACATATATAATTTTATATTAGTTTATATTAATCCATTTGTAAGTCGAAATAGCCATGTCTACGATCTGGTAGACACTAATGTACATAGTGAATACTAAATTATACATCTTCTTTCCTGAGTCGAGTAGTTCGTCGGTAGTTCAAAATTCGAGACAATCTTCAGCGATGTATTATTTTCCAAGACAGTGTCTGGTAATTTCTGATGCCATGTGTCTCTTTCGTATGAACTAAATCCATTTTCTCGAGAGCATGGCTTATTTTACTCTCTGTTAGCATTTTCTCCATCATTGAGTCAATGATTCATTGTCTAATCTTTAATAAAGGGGTGACATATACTGTTTCATTTTCTAGACTTTGATGAGTTTATCCGAATACAGTCTATTCTGAATTACTTTATCTCAGCATCCTCTTTTTTTTGTCTTTCTGAAGTTATCTCGTTATACGTCCATCATATTTTTTTAACGTTTTTTGTTTAATACGTTACTAGATTTTTGTTGCGGGTGGTGTTTTTAGATTTTTTTCGCTTCTATGTTCTTCATTCTCTTCACCTCGGGTGTTCATTTCCTGTTGAAATGTTTTCATAGACTCTCATAATGATTTCATGGGACTGTTTTCTTTTTATAATCTCGTATTAATCCAATGCAGTTTTTGTTGCATAAGCACAGTTGTGATAATTCCACTTAAGCCGATTCTCTTTATTACATATGAGCAATTAAGGCTTGATAATATTTTGCATATTCATACATTTATTTTTTCTTGCCTAATCACGTGAATCTTTCTAAATAGGAACCAGGAGCCGATTTACTTTATCAAATGTCAGCCTTTTTTTTAGTTTTTGTATTTAATATTCTCCGAAAATATGCAATTATTATTGTTATTTATCATTTGCTTCCTGTTGTACACACACTTGCTTCCAAGGCTTATTCACAAACCTAAATTGAGTAAGTTCTAATTGTGTGCACAATGGTTTGTATTTCTTAAAGGCAGGGGCAACTAAATGTTCTTTAAAAATAATACCGGAACGTTTTCCAGTTAATGTGAGTGCTTCATCTACAATCGCAATTATTGCAGTTCCCATGCACCACATTTTTATATTTCCACCTCAAGATCGTTGTAGGTTTATTTAAGATATTAAAAAATAAATTAAATTCTTCAAAGAAAAACGTGTCAATAAGTATAAGTAGTGAACAAAACAACATTAACATTCAAATCTGACTGATTGGTGTTGTTAGAAAAAAAAAGAAAATAACTATAAAACAAATTTTCTGGAATGTAAAAACTTCACACACAAAACTCTCGAACCTTCACGCCTCGATGTGAAATGTTTTCGACAAATAGCAAACTAGAAAACATTATATAAAAGAACAAAAATTCAAATAATCTGTAATTATAAAAAAAAAATTAATAAATATCAAATTTCTTTTACGGACCCTTTTTGCGAGCCGAGGTGAATTTTGTTTAGAGTCTGGGATTTAATTCTGGGAAGCCCAGAATTAAATCCGTGTGAGAATTCTTAAATGACCTGTTCGGAGCCCCCGAAAATGAAATAAAATGACCACAAAAAAAAAAAAAACAATCGACAGTAGAGAAAATACGAGTATAGTTAACACGTGCTTTGACAAACCTTAAGCGATCGTATTATAGTTTCCTCTCTCCTTCTCTTTCTTCTTCTTTTTCACTGTTCATCAAGCTACTTAATAACTGACGGGTACCCGAAGAACTGAGAGGAGACTTCAAAGACACTCCTAACAAAAATACGCTCACACATACATACGCACAAGCTCTAAAGAGAATTACTACTACGAACATTTTAACGACCTTCGTACCAACCAAAAAAAACATTACTTTTATTTGTAAAAAAAAACTTTAATTGATATATATATATATATATATATATATATATATATATATATATATATGTTGCTTCCTATACAATTTGATTTTCTTGTTTTGTACTCCTCATATAGTGGGCTATCTACTAACAAGGCCAAATCAAACTAATCTCTTTCAACACACACTTACACTTCACTATAACGGATAACCCACTATATATGTACATCCGTTTTTGTGATGTTTTATTATTGTTATTATCATCATAATCATTATTAATATTTATCTGCTTGTATACTTACTCTTCTGCATATGTGATTCTTTGCTATAATCCTCTAGTAAAACATGAAATATTTGACTCTTTTGAAACACGAAAACCCACTATCGAGATGCGTATGACATCTTGCAAAACAAACTGCTGGTAAACCTTAAAATAGGCAAACATGTGATAATCAAAATAAACCAACAAAGGCACTCAACTAAATTAATAGGTCATATATAATATTTCCCCTGAACCAAGCCATAATCTACTGTGAGAAAATTAGTTGAGGCTAAATCCTTTCTTTCGAGAAACGAGTGATGCAAGGATCACATGCACAAGATCCTTCTCGCCCGCGGCTCTTTTACTTGTGGGAAATACAAACCCCACATATGATTATGACGGCAATTTGGTTAATACTGCAACTATGCTTCGTGTACCTTAATTACAGTTAACAGAAAAGAATGCATCATCTGGCTTGATGAACTGTTTGAACAAGCCCAGTAAACTCAACCTATTCGACAAAATGACTCTTGTCTCCTATCTCTCATAACGATCGGTGTTAATCTTCCGTCGACTCAAGTGCGTTCAGAATAATAATATACCCCATGGTATGGTTTTCAGGAAGGTACAAAGATCTAATGTTGCTTCTGCCTTGTTTTACCTCACCATTTGGATATTATTTAAATCACCTTCCTGACAAGTCGATTTTGATTACATTCAAACTGTAGTCTTATGGTCGGGGGTCCAACTTTTTAATAATTTATCTAAGCATTAATTCACCAAATAAAACAACCCCGATAACCTTTTTTATTAATTCCTTCTTTAGCAAACCTCGGAATAATCAAAATCTTTTATTTTTACCTTTTTACTTCTGACCATCTTGTTTTTAACATATTTTATTCATTTTAGGTTATTTTTATTAATTCCAATTATTGTCATTCAGTTTCCTTTGTCCGATATCCTGTTTATGATCGTTAACATTTCATTTTATTTCATTTATAATTCATTTTACTTATTTCTTGAAATGTGTTTGGAGTTGTTTTTGTTTTCATATTCATTTATTTTCTAAGAGTTTTTATTTACCAAATGACTTGTTCAACTTATAATGCGAGGCAATTCTAACAGAATTATATGTTCTGTCGGCCGCAATCTTAACAACATAAGACATGCAAATGACAATATGTAATTTTTATTTAAATTTCATATTAGTTGACAAAATATTATCTGATTTTGTAGACCTCAGGTTCACTGAAAAAATAACAAACGCAGTTCTCAGAGCTAACTTGTCTTTAGAGCCAATTTTGATTTTTATCCATCACATTTTTCTTTCAACAGAAAAAAACGCCAAGACCAGACGGAATGGAAATATTGATGCTGAGAGCCCTACATGATTTCGACATAAACAAATCACAAATTAAATCTACAACAGTTGTGCTATAACGGCATACCTAAGAAGATCTATTTTTAATGCCCCACTGAAGAAACCTAGAGTATATGAAGCGGTTAGTGATTCGTTTTGTTTTGAACAGTTAGTATTACATTTATCGGAGTAATATTTCTCGATTGTACAGGCAGATAAATGTAATACATGGTGGTATAATTTTCACATATTAGGTTTAACAGAATATTCCTGACTCACTTAGGAACCGGAGAAACAACAAAATTTTATATTTATTCTTCAAAATATATTTTTACCATTTTTGACGATCTTCTGTAAGCGATAAATCAGCATCCGAATCTATCTCAGATACCAGTCTGGTGTCTTTGAATAAATAAAAAAAATAATTGTAAACCGGCTTTCTTCGCTTCATCAAAAGTGTTCAATAGCTGGTCAAGGAGGAAGTGTGCCATTGAGCAGAAGATACCATAGACGCTCGGAGCAACATCGGTACGGAATGCTTGATGTGGGAGAAACTCAACATCGTTTATCTGCTTGAAAGTCTCTTTCATCAACCTGACATTGTGTGGAATCGCATTGCCTTGCTAAAACAAAGACACTCGATTGACCAAAGCAGGATACTCCTATAGTGTCTTATACAAGTGGTCTGTCTGCTGGTAGTACAATTTTACTTTGATGCTGTGAATGCGAGGAACAAGCGCGAAATGCAGTAATCTTTAAAAACGAAAAAGACACAAGAGATCTTAATTTCTTGTTTTCTTTCTGATTCCTAAGTAAATCAGAACTTTCTGACTAAATTTATATATATACATATGATGGTAGATCATGCTTTACAATATCATCAAAGATGAAGGAAAAACTTGAAACAACTGAAATGTGGCTCTACAGAACGCTGCTCCGGATATTATTGATCGAGCCTGTGAGCAATGATGAGGTTTAGGAAAGGATGGAAAAGATAAGGAAATTAATAATGAGCATCAGGAAGAGACAGCTGGAACATACAATTAGGTTGGTTGGCTTGGAGAACCTGATAATAACAGGCCAGATAGTGGTAAGGAGAGACAGTGGAAACAGCGTGTAACTTACTTTACTGGCCTGAGCATGCGGGTGTCAAAACCGGGTTTTCGTGGTGTAACAGGATAAAGCATTCTAAGAGCTGCCACAGATAGGGAGCCGTGGAAATTCATCATCGCCTACGTCTTGAAGAGACAAGGCACATAAAAGAAGATATGATAATTCTTTTCTGTGTTTTAAATTAAGTTTTTAGTCGTTTTATCAGTTAAGATATTCATAAATAATTATAATCAAAATTTTACTCAGCATCCACATCATTATTAACGTTAGTAGTTGTCGTCGCTTTCACACAAGGTGATTAACATTTCACATTTTAAAAGCGTTGAGAAAAAAAGAATTAGCTCGAAAATGGCGTAGCTTATTGCAGTAACACCACAATAAGTGCTTCTGGTATCTGCATGCATGTATTTTAACCGTTTCATTTTCTCTCGCTTCCTCACTAACTCTCTCTCTCTCTCTCGCTCGACAATTCTGCCATTTCCACTTAACAGAAAAAAACTCTCTCGCACTAAACCAAATGCTTAAATTTAGTTAATCTGTACATATTAATAAAAACATAACAAAATCATTTATAGCGACATAGGCTAACACACAGTCTCACACACATATATAGAGGTACTTATAGTTATACACATGTATATATGTATTTACGTGTAAACACACCATTTACTCCCCTCTCATTAAGAAAGATGACAAAGCTTATAAAATAAATTCCAGTGCTGCGCTTAAAATGAACTTCCAATTTGTGGTTGAATGATTTACGCTATTAATTATAAATTATATTGCTTAAAAAACGAAGCTCCTCTTTTTTAATCGCCATGAAAAAACTTTCCTCTGCACCATCAGGATAAATGAAGCTATTCTCTTAAATATCAATGCACTGACCTTCTTTTCTCAAACGACATCAAATGGATTTACTACATCGAATCTTCAGATGCCTCTATTGATAGTATGTTTAGGTCACTGTGCCGGGCCGGAAGGTTTTTCTCGTCAAAATCTATTTTTCCCATTTACAAATCTCCCATTCATCCGTGCATTGAATATTGTCATTATATTCGTCGTTAAGGTGCTCTTTTTATTGATCTCGATTTTCTCGATAAAATCTAAAAATGGATCTGACTTGTCAACTCGCGTCCAGTCACTTTCACACCGACGTGAGGTGGCTTTCATCTACCTATTCTAGAAAGATGTTAATGGCAACTGTTTTGGCGATCTTTTTGCTCTAGTTCTCCATATATTTATGCATGGTACAAGTTTGTAATCAAGTTCTCACGAGATTACCCTCAAAATATTTAAATCTCACCACCTCTTCTATCGTAATTTTTTCTTTTCCGTATACTTGCATCCTTGATTGCTACAATCTCCCAAAGTTTAAACGCAACGTCAAATTCGATATTTTGTCTCCTTGATTCCCATATATCACAAATCCTTTCTTCGACATTCCATGTACCTTGTGCTTTTTTCTCTTTGTAACATCCTTTTTAACTGTAAGAGTTTTACCTTGCATGAGTTGAAGCGATTCTAAAAAAGTATAGATATATGGATGTATATGATAGGATAATTAACAAATATGAAAAGTTTATAATTTTAACAAATTTTCTTGAATTTAGCCTCATCTTCAAATATGAAGTAGAAAAATTATAGTTTTGTGCTGTTTGTCTTTAATTGGCTATGACGGTCTCACCTGATTTTATTCATCTATCTATCTATCTATCTATCTATCTATCTATCTATCTATCTATCGATCTAGGCTGAGTTTCTTATATCTTTTCACCTTCATTTAGGTTATTTAGCCAACATTCTCTGAAGACCCAGTTTAGTGAAACCTTGGTAGGTTCGTTGGCTCTCTAGGTTAGTTATTTACTTAGTTTTATCGACTTGCGTAATGAGTGCTTTTTGTTTTAGGTTACTCGTCTCTGGATTTTTTCTTTGGGCTACACACCTTGACTAATGTTTGGGTGCGTAGCTCGTTCTTTTTTTATTACCATTTTTTCTTCCGCGTATGCACTCGGAGGGTTTTTCGAAACGAGTATAATGACAAGTCTACATCTATCTATCTATCTATCTATCTATCTATCTATCTATCTATCTATCTATCTATCTATCTATATTTAAATTGTGTGTATTTTGGCAGTATTTTTTCATTAATGCAGGTTTCATTGAATAATATAGATAAGTTTTGTCTATTAATTTTGTGTAGGATCCGTTCATACCGTCTGATATACTTGATGGTGATGTCGTTGAAAGACAACAAAAAATCACAGTAATTGTTGATTTTTTTATCGGGTCTAAGCTTTCGGCTCACATAAGCCATTATGAAAGAGTAAATATTAACACACAGTAAAAATAGAACATTTAAGTTATTAACAATAAAGAGAATTGAATTAAAAATATAAGTCCATCCCTACCGTGGTGGATGGCCGAAGACAGTGACAGAATAGTAGCGTTGTGGTCCCTGGTCTGATTACACACATTTGAGTACGTTGTTGGAAATATCAAAATTGATTGTATTCAAACCAGGTTTAAATTGTTTAATGTAGATTGTTTCGAGGATTTTTAGTTTCTGTTTATTATTTTCTTGTTTAAGTATGTACGTGTTATCAACAAGCGTTTTTCTCAGAAGTGTGCGTTGATAACCGTGTTTTTCTAAATGACGGAATATATTTGAATTTTCATTTAAGTGCAACGTCAGACGCCGTGAGAGCGAATTTGTGGTGTGGCCAATGTAGATATTATTGAGGTTGTTAGAGATACATTCTCTAAATGGACATATGAATTTATATACTACATTGTTTTTTTGCAAATCACTAACGGTGGGGGAAGAGTCGTTGCGGATGAATGAATTAGATGTAGTGGATTTAGTGCAATATATAATAAACTTAATTCTTTTGTTAGAGTCTGTCGGAGAAATATTAGTATTTATGAGTTTTTTTAGGATGTTTTCATCTAGTTGGTAGTTAGAGTGCATCTGGCTACGGTATAAGAGAGTGATATGTTTAGGATTGGTTGGGTTAGTATATATATATATATATATTCAGTTAGATAGGTGTGAGGTAGTGACTCTGTGTTTCACGCTTTTGACGATCGCAAAAGTGTGAAACCCATGGTCACAAATTCGAACCAATCTAACTGAATATGTTAGCTCTATCACTGATATTGAGCGCTTTCAAATAAGTATCGCGCATATATAATATATAAATAATAATATATATATAACAAATTGCATATATATATATATATATATATATCGATTCTATAAATGCAGCCCCAATAAGAAAGTAATGAAATTAATTATATATATATATATATATATATATATATATATATATATATGTGTGTGTGTGTGTGTGTATATGTACATATATATATATATATATATAGCTTTGTGTTTGCGTTTGCCACAACTACATTATCTAATCTGCTATAGTATAGTATAAATATAGAATATAGTATACATTATTTTTGTTCTTCTATCACTTCAGCAGTTTTATTTAATATTTCATCTTACATTTTTGTTCTTTTTATCTAGTAGAATATCAATCTGTATTGCTAATTCAGTGCCTAAATCTAAATGTCCTTAACACAGGTTTATATTAACAATTATATATATTTTCAAGAAAATTGTATATTTTCATCTACAAATAAATACACTGCTGGTTATTTTACTTGAAAACAAGCGTTGCTCGCGTGTAATGAAAACTCTAAAACTAATGCATGGTCCTAGAGCTCAGACTCTTTGGACCTTGTCACGAAAGACTAAAAAGCAATTATTGTTTCCAGTTAAAGCGAAATCGGTGACTGAAAGAAAAATGAATGGATGTAAATCAAATTTTGATTTCCTGGTATCGATATGAAATAGGTTTTTTTCGTCGTAAACTGAATTATGAAGGCTAAATAAGTCCTCTGAGTAAATGGCATCATGGCTGAGAATAAGAACTACAATTATATATACTTAGAGCCAATCCCAAAGCAAAAGCTAAAATAAAAGGGCTAAAAAAGTACCAACACACAGGCAGATAAACAGACATACACACAAACATCTTGCCTTTTTATATATATGTATATATATTATCGATTCTGAACTACTGTAAGAACTGCAACCATGAAACTTCTGAATGTAGTTTCTTATGTCTTTGTCTATGAGTGTATCAAATTTGATTAAAATCGGACCACTCCTTCTATAACCCGATTTTTTCGATTATCGATTTTCGATATTTAGCGGGGGTACCTCGACACAGCTAAGATCATTCATAGCCGCTCATAGTACCACTGTGTAAATTTTCAAGAAAATCGGTTCAGCCGTTTTGGAGTCTATAGGTAACGGATACACACACACACACACACACACACTTATAAATAAGTTTAGATTTAGATGTATTGTTGCTCATTTTATTATAATATATATATTATTACCTTTTTTGAGATTTTTACAATATAAAAAATATTTTTGTGGTATTCTTTTTTATTTACGAGCTCACTGTTTTTTCATAGCTGGGAGCATAAGACATCCTACCAGCCCGTGTCTGATTAGAATTGGGAAAAACAACGATTAAAAGGTGGCTCCATGTTTTTTCAAAAATTCCGATGTCACAATCAAAAAGCTTAGTCAGAAATGTAGTTGATCGTCTTACCCAAGTCGATACTTTACGTAAATCTAATTTGTTTTTATGCAAATGTTAGTTGTATTATTATTTATTGTTTTTTACTTTTTGAATTTTTTCCGGATAAATTGAAATTGTCGAAGCTTCTTTCATAGTTATTTTATTTTTCAAGCATTCAAGCAACTTTTCCGAAACTGAGTTATTTATATTTAAAAAAAAAAAAAAAGTAAAATCCAGTAAAACTCAAGCAGCAAGACTTTGATCATTTCAGAAACTACTGCAGATATATTTCACAGTAACCACTACAATAATATATGACGAGGAACAGTATGGTAAAACGATTCCTGAATTCAGACCTACTTCCATTAGGTTCAAGACTGTTCTAAAAATGCTAATTGTAAGTGTAAACAAACAATAGCTACTAGAGTCGAAAACAACAGACTCTGATCCGGAAGTTCTGAAAAAACTACGACCAAATTCTGAACAGAGACAAAGTGCCAATGATTTCAGTAATAAATTGCAATGAATTTATCTCATGCTCTTTAGATATATCTGATCTATTCGCTGCGATTTATGCCTCTATTTGAACCTTAGATGACAGAAGGCACCCTCTTCAAAACTCAATATAAAAAAAAACAAAGAGAAAGGAAAGAAATATCTTTATCACACACGGGAACTCTCAAGACATATCAAAAGCCTTGATGCTAAGAAGCTAACATCAGAGTAGTAGACCTTCAGAACGTTAATCCTGATTTATCACGGATTTTAGCAACATTGTTTAAACGGTGTTTGAAGAAGAAATTTTCCATAAGACTTTGCATGCATCGTTTTCAATAGTGAATGCTCATCCACATATCAGAATATACTTGTCACACCACTCATTGACATCATAATAATTTTGAAGCTACGATCAACAGGAATGTTGTTAATCACATCTATAGGGACAGCACCTTGAGCGACAAGCAGTGCGGCTTTTGATCAGTTAAGTAAAGGAATAATAACTGTTAACATTCGATGCTACGAAAACAAAACTAGTGATATCCCATTATCACCAAGCGGAGCCTGAACATTTATCCGTCGCCAAGAACGGGAGTTCTCTTAGTGAGGCTTCGTTCCTTGAGCACCTATTGAGAAAGTTTAAATTTCAATCTAGTTTCAAGTTGATTTCGTATACACGATCAATCACTAAATATGATAGTAAATTAGTCAATTGTCTGTAGCACATCACTACGTACTTAACTTGCCCAGCTATACTCTAACTTTACGAAGAAGTTCAGGCAGAAAATGGAGAACAAGTGCCACATATGATCAGGAGCTAACCAGTCTTCGCTTTTCATTTTCTGTTTCAGCGTCCAAAAGCATCTAGGCGCAAATGTGGATGACGAATCATTTTCCACCGTACAACTTCTTTCTCACAAACAAAATTTTGCAAGCCTCTAACTTCCCAATCGTTGTTTCCATGGAAAGGGTTCAGATGAACTACATTGTTTTGTTTCACCAGTACCGTCACGACTAACAACAAACAATTCTGGCAAATTCTAGCAAACCGTGTGTTATGATGTATATAGCTCCGAAAACATGGATACTAAATGGCTCCATAAAACTGAGGTCGGCTCTGTAGGCTTACCTCCCTTAGATAAACAATAAAGACACTTCCTTTAATAGATAGCGAGTGTGTTCACGTGTTATTCATTATCGCTCGCCATCGGCGGCAACACAACATGTTAATCCCATCGGTGAGATTTAATTGATAATCAAGTACCTTCTTCCCAAGAAGAAGGTACTTCTTGTAACCGACTCCCAAGAGGATGCTTACTCCTTCACTAGAATATTAACCTCTGCTCGTCGAGAGCCGAAAGTTATATTTTCTACATATCCCTATGAAATATGTCTCTTATTCTGTAACACTCTACCTTGAATGGTCCATGGTTCTTGTACAAAAACTTTATTGTAAATGATATATATATAGTTTAATGTAATTAAAATTATCCACCTTACACTTAAATCTGGTAACTAGTAAACATCAAACACTTCATCCTTGTCAAAAGTGTTGAGTAAGACAAACGTGTCGAAAAACATAACTGTATAATTTTAACACGTCCGATACTCTTGGAATATAAATGCTTAAGTTTATTAATTTATTGTTTCGCTGTTTTTTTTTCTTTCTCCATGTTTAAAGTCTAGAGACTTTATCAATTTATCTTTTTCATTGAAAAAAGATTCTATTGTTAAATTATTCTGTATTTTTAGCTAATGTTATTTACTTGCTAAAGCTACTGCTTATATTTAAGTAAGACGTAAATGTCAAGCACGCGTCTTTCTTTTCACCTACTTCGCCTCGAGCAATTCTCACTTTTCTTGTAAACTCCTAGTCTCAAAATTCTTCTATTTTTGCTTTTGTTTTTCCAATTTCTGCTGTTTCTAAATATATTTTTCCTCGACATTTTACTTGTCTTCATTTTCAATTCCTTCCTTTTATAATTAATCAAAACATAAAAAGCAAACAAAAGCTATTGTTTATCTCCTGACTCTCCTCATTTTCTAGACAATTTCATTATTAACGTTTCTATTTCTTTCACGCACTAAGATTGTTTATCTATCCATTGAAAAGCAATACCAACTTAGTTGCTTTCAGACTTGTTTAATCTAGCAAAAGGCCAAAATATATATAGAAGAAATTACAAGAAACAGAGATCATGGTGATGATGATCATTAGCGTGTTTGGTTTTATTTGTTCCCCAAATCTCAGCGAATTGAAATGCAAAACAATCTGAAACGTAAATTAGGTTCATATAGCCATATATATTTGCATAAGTAATCCAAAATCATAATAGTGTTATAATTTGAGTTTCAAAAAATTTCTGATTATGGGTAAAAATATCAAGTTTCCTGTGTTTTAATATGACGAGAGTTAATTGATTGTATTTTTCTACATGCAAAAATTGAAATTTGGTTTTCTTTTAAAACTTCTACAAGTAAATGTACATGTTAATTTATTTATCAACATTTGGATTTATAAAAATATGTTTTATTGATGTTGATCCTAGGATGTTAAATCACATTTAGAAAAATATAATATGAAGCAATAGACGCAGGGTATAAAAACAAAAGAAAATCGATACTCGTATAGGTTTAGAGAGAAAACACTAAAGGAAACATTTGACTGCAGGTATTTTTTGTTGCGATTGAAATATGCAAGCACATTTCAATGTTACTACTAATTATAAATAGCGGGTTACATTAGATATTAAGTGTCTTCGAGTATTAAACAATATTTCACAACTCTATTTACATTTCTCTCTTTTTCCTTAATACTGCCGTTTGGATTGGTCGAGAGTTTTCAATTATTCCACTTCTTACAACGATATTTAGTATTTTCCTGAGTTTCCTGAGTGGCAACTTCGAAATGAATAACATTGATTACATATTTCCGACATTCTACTAGGTCTATCATGACTATTACTGAACAGACAAATCTTCACGTTTAAAAATATTTACGGAATATTGTCTGGAATTAATTATTTTCCTCTAACACAATCACTTTCCCATCGAAGAAACCTTATTAACCTAAAGTTTCTTTATAGAACTTGTGAGGATAAATCTTTAGAGGAACTATATTCATATTTCTACCAGCTCAGATATTTGTATCTAGGACCAAGCACGTCACGTCAAACATGACGTATCTCACTGGTAAGTTTTTCTCTGGGAGGATTAATACTTTTTGGAACAAACTCTCGAGCGAATGCTTTTCTTGTCTTTATGATTTTCCTCTATTAATGTATGAAGTGATTCTTTATTTTTATTAAAATTCTAAGATGAGCTATATTCTTTAGTTCTGTTAGTTTAAACCATCATTATATACAAAATACAAAGGGTAAACTCCTCATTCTCTTTGTATTCTATTAAGAAGGAAGTGAAATTATGACAGCTTGTTTCTCAACTTTACTTTGTCAAATTCCAACAATTTTAACAATTCAAGATTATCCATCCTACGTATAAGCTGTACTGTTTTTTATGAAAATATACTTACTTGTAAGCAAATGTTGCAAAGTATCCCACATCGAAATATGTCTTGCATATTTTTGTAGTCTATCTTAGTTAAAATACGTTATATTCTTTCTATATTGCGTATTGTTTCATCTGTGAATTAGAAAATCTATATTCGATATTCCTGTGAGTTAGATATTTTGGATATTTATAATTGTTTGTGATAGGGTCTTCCTCATTCTCCCTTTATACCGATTCATAATAGCACTTAGACGAGTGATTATTACTTTTGTTACATGACCCGGGTTCGAACCTGTATCTCTTGATTGTCACGGAGGTGATTTCTTGATGAAAAGGTGATCGTAGCGTGCGGCTGCTTTGGAAAGTGAGCCAAACCTTATAAGCAAAACTGTGAAGACGGAAATATTTGAGAGCCGTCGATATTTGTGCTAGCACAAAGTCACAAGTCATCATGACCGAGGCTTCCAGCGTGCTGGCATTGTTCAGACTGTTGATCAGGCCCTTTCTCTGTCTGCCTGCCTTTTTCTCTATCTATCTTTTTCTCTTTCAATTTCTATTTCTCTCACTCTCTCTCCCAGAGACCGTGGATGTTGAAAAAGCAGCTCTTGGAGACAGGCATCCTCGGATTCACTATTCATCAAATGACTCATTGTCCGCATCGAGTGTCTCTTGTAACTGGTCCACATGGGTTTATTTGGCATAATTTCCTGACTTTAATACATTCCTAACATCTGATCAAAAGATCAATTTATTAATCTATGCATCTAGAAAATGCCATAGATTCTTTATTTATTTTTCTTAGGGTGTGGGGGGCATAGAATCAAGATGTCTACCTTTTCGTTAAAAAAGTTAATGTCAAATTTTCCTGACTTTAACACATTCCTAACATCTGATGAAAAGATCAACGTATTTACCTATGCATCTTGAAAATTCCGTAGATACTTTATTTATTTTTCTTAGGGTGTGAGGAGCATAAAAGTAAGATGTCTATCTTTTAGTTAAAAAGGTAATGTTAAAGTTTCCTGACTATAACACATTCCTAACATCTGATCAAAAGATCAACTTATTTAACTATGCATCTTGAAAATGCCATATATATTTTATTTATTTTTCTTAGGGTATGGGGAGCACAAAATCAAGATGTCTACCTTTTAGTTAAAAGGGTAATGTTAAAGTTTCCTGATTATAACACATTCCTAACATCTGATCAAAAGATCAACTCCCATTTATATTTCAAGGGTTTGTTTATTGGAGCCGAAAAAAATAATTGAAATTTTGTATCACAACGTTTAATTATTGTAATTTGCCATTTAAAATTATTAAGTGATAAATTCAGTTTCTCATCGTTGAGTTGATGCAAAACAATACACTGAGGAATAACCGGCTTAATACCTGGAATATGTTGTCTACATCTTGGCACTTTTGGAATGTTACACTTCCTACTTATGAAACGCATGCAATGGCGTTTTATTTTTATTTTTATTTTTTGTATTTTTTGTTTGTTTTTTTATATTTTTTGTTTTTGTTTTAAAAGAACCTTTGATGCGAACGTGTTAGTTACTTAAGATAATATCCTAGGCCCTACACTTTTTTGATCTTCGTCAATGATAGTCATGATGTAGTCAGTTCTCAAATAGGCATTTTTGGACAAGACAATAATATTTACTCCCGTATTAATAAGAAATCTGCCACGTTTAACAAAGTAAACCTGATTATGCTCTTAAAAACTTTCACCAATCTATGATGAAACTGGGTGAGAAATGGATCGTAAATTTTAATGCTTCCAAACGAAGTTACTATCCTTTAACCGCCAGAAAGAAACTTTCCTACCTTCTATCAGTATGAGTGGTACTTGGCTCCTAGAAAACAACACACTGCATCTCCTTGACATAAATCTCTCAACCGACCTCAAGTAGAACAAATACATCAAATCTATCGCTGTATGTATCTCTAGGGATATTGGCTCATTGTCAAGTCAGAAAGATTTCTTTCATCAGAATCATGTTTTTCACATTTATAAATCTACTATTCGTCCGTGCATTAAATACTTTTGCCATATCTGTTAGGGTGATCCTGCTATACATCTACAGGTTCTCTAGAAAATACAAATGAGGGTCTGCAACGTAACTGATCGTGACTTGGCAGCTCGACTTCTGTCACTTTTTCTTAGACGCGATATGGGGTCTCCCTGTCTTTTCTACAAATGTTTTCACGGATGCTCTGAGGTGCTTCTCTCCCTGTTGCCTCGACCACATGAATTTATTCGTGCTACTAGATTGGCAACTAGGTCCCATCTTTTTACCGTCAAATTAGTCAAATATAACTGCCATTTTATCAGTTTCTTTTCTTGCACTTCCAGCCTGTAGAAATCGCTTCTGTCTACTTGTTTCAATGACAGTTTATATGCAACTTAATTTAATATCATGTAACTCCCAAAATGACATTCACCTCCCTAAATTTTATCCACCTCCCATTCTGTAATCGGCATCACTGTAACCTTGTATATTCTAATTCTGTAACAACATGCAAACCAGTGGCACTCCTGTCTTGCTTGTAGTGGAATGTCTATAAAAAAGAACGATTCCATAGAGATTGGCAACACTAGAAATGTAGCTACGTTTTACAGACTTATTAAAATATTTTATTGATTTTTGTATTTAAAATATAACATTACAAAAACCAGGATGTAGATAAAAATCATGGCAAAAATCTTGTCAGTAATTAATTCCTGATAATGAATGAATGAACGGGTAGAAAATATGCAAACAACATTTAAAAATCTAAGAATAATATTTTAAATAATTCTCAGATCATTCATAATTAGGTTTTTATTGTGAGTGTTTGATTATGATTTGCATAAATACTACTTCTATAGAGACACTAATTGGAAACTACAAATACAAAACGAGTCTAACAAAAAACATGATGAATGAAAATGATTTTTTAAAATTTCCAAATGATGCAGAAATAAACTTATCAATTTCATATTGAAAACACAGAAGCGGCAAAAAATTGTGTTAGTAAACATGAAACCGCTGGTGGTTTCTTAGGTGCACTAACTGGAAAAGTCTGTTACCAAGGAACTTGTAAATATAATGTGCAGATATGTCTATTTTTATTACTTCTTCTTTATGTGCCCTGTCACTTCAAGACGGGGACGACCATGGACTTCCTCTTGCCCCATTTCTTGTCATTCTCAATACTTGTCCTATTGGTTTCCCTCAAAGATACGGCTCCGACATCCAAATACTCATGTCCATCAAGTATGTTGCGGGATGGCGTACATGTGTCTCTTTTTTCTGTCCATCCTATGTGTATCAGATTCTCTAAACCCTTCTTCCAGGTCACTTAGATCTCTTTTCCTGGTGCTAATTATAATTTTATTTTCGGTTGCATCCTTTCCAAAACCTTGTCGCTGCTCGCATTCTCAGTCCATAGTATTATGAACATCATTATGTCGAATCTCCATTTCTGCTGGTTTGAATCTCTCCTTGATTTTAGAAGAGACCATCCAGCATTTGCTCCCATATAGAAGGACATTTATCATATAACAATCTAGTCCTCATTTCTTTGGTTTCAACGAAATCTTGCTGTCTCTCAATACTCTGCTTTGCATTTGCGTATGCGAATCTCAGTGTCGCAATTTCTGTCTTCTTTCAGAACATTTTCCAGGTATTTAAACTTCTGGACATGTTGATTTTAGTATCTCCGACCTGTAATTTGCATTTTGGTTCCTTATTTTTACTGATGACCACGCATTCAGTTTTATTGTAGTTAATGTTTAAATATTTCTTTTCGCTTTCCTTTACTCCCTTCTGTAAGAGGTCTTGTATTTAGCCTTGCATGTCTACTGTCAGAACTATGTTGTCTGAAGATTTTATATTATTGAGATTGTGGCTGCCAATGAGGAATTCTGGCAATGATTCTACATCATGTCTGATTGTTTCGCTGTACAGGTTGAAGAGATACAGTGAGAAAAGATATCCTTATCTTACACCTTTTTTCTATTTTTGAATATCTGCTGAACTCATTTCATATCCGTATGTACGTGGTTTGCTGCCATTATCAGTTTTGATTATTCCGATATTTTCCCAAATATGTCAAATATAGTCAACAAGTCTTTATGGCATACTTTGTCGAACGACATTCTGTAGCCGATTAAACAGAGCTAAACGGCCTTCTTTGTTTTATGTGTTTTTATGATAACATTCTGAGCATTTATATCACGTTTCCTTGTTATGGGTCTTTGAAACACACGCACATTTTTTTGTATTATGACTCGTTTGACACTGCTTCACGTGTTGTTTATCAGAAATCAAACGATGAGTTTTGTCTCGTGGCACATTAACCTGATTGTCTGTTTGAGTTTGCATTCCTTTGCACCTGGCTTCTAAGGTAGAGCTACGAAAATTGATCTGCTTAGTCCTTCCTGTATGTTGCCATTCTTGTGTACCTCATTTATTATTTCTTTGATGCGCTCTACGCCGAAGTCATGTAAAGCTATCAGCGTTGTTCCTATTCTGTTTGGCAAGTGGAAGATGAAGGTAAAATATGTCGAAAAGATAAGTTATCACATTCAGTCCATGGCATAGCTGAAATAATAAGCAACTCTGCAATAAATGCTACGAAAGGCTTCCCTTTACATCAGAGCAAATATCCTAAAATGTAATTAGCTTAAACATTTTCGTTTTAAAACATAAACTAGTTTATAGTTGTTGGCATGCAAGCATTTATGAAGATTTGTATAAAGCTGCAAAAATCTCTGATTACATGATTGAATTACCTACACAAATAATTCTGTGGTTCATCGTGATAAAAATGAATGAAAACGCAGCAAATAAAATAATCCTGGTACATTTTAGCTAAGTTGAATTTTATATGCAATATACACGTGAGTTACTGGCCTGTTTCCAGAATTATATTAAGCCTCATTCGATTTCAATGCTGATCATGTACTATCCGAAATAACGAGAAAGACATCGAATATCCTTTTCTTACCGCAATGTATAATAGAAGATGAGCGCTTTGATTAACGATTATCACCTTGGGAAATAAAAGAAGAGAACTGTGTTAAAATTACGTCCTTGTATGTTGCGTGTATATTCGTACTATAGCTCTTACATAAAACAGGGCTACATCTCATACTCAACTCCAGTTTTGGATTAAATGGCCTGGCAGATTAGATTTGAATCTGAACAGTAGCAACGGAAAAAAACATGAATTAGAATAAAAGAATCTGTAAAACGATATCTTAAGTAAAGAAAAGACACACTGTTAAGGAAACTACAGAGAATTATGTTAATGGAATATATATATATATATATATATATATATATATATATATATATATATATATATATATAAGTTTTATTAAATTACACGGAAGAGGTGTTCGATTTTGCGAATGAAATGCATATCGCTATAAATATATATACACACATATATCTACATTTATCTATGTTTCTTTTTTTTCATTTGTGGACTAGTTATTACGTCATCTAGGTTTCTGCCATGGTTGATGTCTTCAGGTGATTTTCAAAAACTGATATTACCGTTTACCTTTTTTTTTAAAGAACGCTCACATAACGCTGTTTTTTATTACTCACATGGTAGGGAATTTTTGAACACGCAATTCCTAAAATTATAAGTAATTATGACGTTTTCATCCATGGTTGTATAAACCTAAAAGTTATTTTTAGTATGATTACACTTAGTCATAATTTCCTTTCTTTCATTCAATAGTTAATTTTTGTTTAACTTTTCTTTCTGGCACAGTTTATATATTTTGTCACCGTTCTAAGGCTTGGCTGTTTTTACTATACTCCACTTTATGTATGTTTTTTTCCATATTTTGATTTTAATTCCCACACGTGGCTAGTTAATATTGTACATTTTTTTTAAGTTTTCAATTTTGAATGTAGACTTGTGATTGAACACCCTGGTCTTAAATGTGTCTTTGGTTGAAACCTCATATATTTTATTTTGGAAATTTAAGGCATGTATTTTTGCCTTGCCTTCTTTTGTGCTGCAAAGTCCTTGAAATGAACATTTATTTTTGTCTCTGCAATTAAATTCTTTATTAGTGGTCTTGTTTTGTACACTGCTATCTGAGTTGTTGTTTTTTATGAACCGATCTAAATTACTAGTGCAAATATAACTTAGCTTGATTGTCTTTCTGTTGAAAATGTAGTTCTGGTTACTTTTGAAAGTGTCTATCAATCAGGTTTAAAAAATATTTGTCAAATCTTGGTCTTCAAGGATTTTGCAACACAAAAGATGTCATTTACAGGGCAAACGTACATGACGTAAATGAACAAAATAACATATATGTTTTTTTTTAATTTTTCGCTCTACTTAGTTTGTTTTTACACAAATGAACGCACAAATAAATAAGTGAATTCTGTCATAATGACTTGAAACTAACGGTTAATCTAGCTGCATAGAAGAGCTGTGACACAGCGAAACATGCTTGTCTGCAGGTCAGTTTATATATATATATATATATATATATATATATATATATATATATATATATATCCGTGTGTGTGAGTGTGTGTGTGTGTACAAATACACACATTTCTTTTATATAACAGGGACAATTAGACAGTGCGTGTGATGGGGAGAGGTAATACATTAGTGGTGAAAGAAGCAAAACTTAACAATTTAGTCTTTATTTTCAGTGGAATACATATTTACCGATCTATTCAACAATTGTACGCCCTTGTACGGGCATATGCTTGAAATCCAAGAGTATTTATCTAGCAAAGAAAATCTATTGGAATCATTTGAATAATATCTTGCATGTTAGTGTTTTACTTTTGTTGTTAATGAAACGTTGTATTTGAATCTCGAGTGAGTCTTGAGAATCTTGAGAAATGCGAAGAATAAGTGAAAAATTCTAAGCCCTTCAAAAAAGATGGAATATTCGAATATACTCTTTTGACATTTTCTGTTACCAGTTTGTTTAATTACAATCCCTGCTTCTATTAATGGCATGTTTAGTTCACTCCAATTTTTAAAAATTATTTCACACGATAGAATGAAATAATGCCATGTGCATTGTCCTTTAATGAGAATGCAGGCAATCATGGTCTTCTACGTCTACCTATACCTGGTCGTTTTTGCACGTTTTCTCGTGTAACACAACGCAATCCCCGCTCTTTCAAACATCCGCTCAGACCAGTCAAGAATGTACAACGCTGCTTTCCCTTATCTCATTTTCCCTCGCCTGTGTGTATCAGATTCTCCAGTACTCTCTTTGTTTCTAGTGAAAATTTCCTTTTTTTATACTTTACACATTTTCTGGATGCGTCATTCGCCATGGCAATTCGCCTTCAGACCTCTGTGTCACACATTATGTCTTTTGTTAGAACATGTCCAAGATATTTAAATTTTTGTACAGGCTTCATTTTAGTATCCCCCTCATGTGTGTGACACTTTGGGCTGGTCTTTTTGCTCTGGTCTATTATTCGGTTTTCTTGCTACTTCTTTGTAGTAGGTCTTGTCACACTCTTCAGCTATCTTCTTTAGGATGTCTTGTCGCTTCTTTTACGGGATAGCTATCAGCGCTGTATCATCTGCGTACCTTATTTTGTTCAGATTGTGGCCTTCGATGACGAATTGTGGCATAAATTCTATAGACTTCAGAATAGTCTCACTGTATATTTGAATAGATCCTACTGAGAATAAAAGAAAATGAGATAATTTTTATGAGTAGAAATTGCAAACAGAAGAAAGAGGATTCAGAAAGATATAAGATGGCGATTGATATTGCATTTAAATTTTGAAGGACCGTAGTTTACAAGAAAGCAAAAAATCAAATTAATTTTCGATGGGTAAATAGTTTCAGGAAAAAAAAATCTTAGAATAAATGATATGGCCATCTTTTGTTATTTCAAGAGTAAACTGATGACACCATCTTGCCAATCTATTACTGCGAATGAATTCATGAAACGAAGATAGCAAAGAGGAATTCCATTAAGAATACTTTCAAAAAATTATTTATAAAAGGGGAAAAGGAAAGCTACGTTTCGGTGGTGGAAATGGGAAACTGAGAAACTATGTCAGGACTAAAAACTCTAAATAATTAGTATTTGGATTAGGTCAACAATGTCTTCCATATAGAGTTAGTACAACACTAGATATAACAGATGACAGTAATAAACAATGCACGTACAACTGGTAGATTGATAGAAGTTATTAAAAATAATTTGTAAACTTATGATTTTCTGAAATAAATAACAGTTTTTCAAATAGTAAATTGTACTTCCTGAATTATCATTTTTGGCGATTTGACTAGTAAAAAGATTATAAATGTATATAATATAATTTTTATATTAATTGTAACTAATGTTTTTTTTAATTTTTTTTTAGCTAGATTTAGATTTTAATTAGGATTTTATATTTATATATATATAGGATCGAATTTTCTTATCAAAGTTGTAAACCTAAAAGCCTTTGTCAAATTTCCCAACTTCTTTGTGTAGTGGATAGGAGCAACACAAATTTATATTAGCATTTTTTTAAATTCAGCACTATACTATATTTAGCAAAGCCGTTTAAGTACAAATAAGTAGGCCCTGTGTCTATATATAATGCTTGACACCTCATGAGAAGTAACAAATTTAGTTCTAAAGGTCTCGTAGTAAATGTGTAAGTCATGCTTTCCCTATCCTCGCGGATATGTGTCAAATTCAACCAATGTTACTAATTAGGTTTAGAAATCTGTTCTCACTTGAAATTTATTAAGCTACTGACTTATATAATTAGCTATTGTCAAGTTGGGAGTCAAATAAATTACTGATTGAAACAGAAATATATGTGATTCCTGTTAACTGTACATAAGCACGTTTTCGACAACTTCATTTCAGGATAAGTATATGCAGTCTGTCATGGTTTCAGTATAATTATTCACATTCATATTTATAAAATACGATAAGAATTACGGACCTAAAAACAAAAATAGCTCAAATTAAATTATGTATTAATGTAAATTTACATTTATAGTCCACACTTAATAATAATTTATCGATGTAAAAATACATTAATCGTGCATTTTCTTTTTCTATGTACCGTGTTTCTTCAGAACGTAAACGAACATAGCCTACACTTTCCTCTCCTTAGCAGCTAATAACAAACTCTCCTGTTATCGTTCTCAAACTTCACTCAGCCATATATTTGTTCAAGCCTATTAATTATGTTCCCTCTATCTGACTTGTGACCATCAGATTCTCCAAGCTCTTCTTCCTCATTACATGTCCCTAAAACTACATCTTCTTGATATAAAACTTGAGTTTTCCTTTCATTTACATCCTCTTAAAAATCTCATCTCTGCTAACATTCGGTTCACATTATGCTCAGCATTCTTTTGTAAAACCACATTTCATTTTCTCCAAGTTTCTTTTTCATTATTGAGGAGATTGTCTACTGCCATATTGAAAAACAGACATCAATTCTCTCAATAACAATACTCTTTTCTTTGTTTCAAATAAAACTTTCCTGTTTTCAATACTGCATTCAGCTTCTGGAATGCATCTTGGCCATGCCAATGCGACCTCACTTCTCGGTGTCCTCTACTTGAACCCTACCCAGGTATTCAAATTTCAGAATCACTCTCCTTTTCGTGTTCCTGGATTGTAGCTGTTTTCTTGGAGTCCCCATTGTACTGATGACTATGCATACTAAATTAATATTTATTAATATAAAAATACATTAGTATTCCAGAATAATTTATTACAAATTAATGTAAAATTCTATAATAGTGCATTATTATTTAATAATGTGAATAAACATTAATAGTGCATACTCATTTAATGTTTTATAATGTAAAAATGTTTCATTAGTTTATATTAGATTATTATTTATTAATTTAAAATAATTAAATAGTGCATATTTAATTGTTATTAAATGATGTAAAGATATGTTAATAGACAATACTAAATTATTATTTATTAATGTAAAAATAATATAGTGGTATATATTAATTTACTATTTATTAATGGAAAACTATAGCAATTGTCAATATTAAACTATTATTTATTAACTTACTAATGCTTTAATAATTCATACTAAGCTGTAATTTATTAATGGAAAAATAATTTAATACTCTATGTTAAATTATTATTTATTAATATCAAAATGCATTGATACATTATACTAACTTATTAAATAACAAATATTCCTGAATAGTCCATATTAAATAACAAATATTCCTGAATAGTCCATATTAAATATTAATGAAAATATACGTTAAAATTGTATACTCAATTTTTACTTATTAACGTAAAAATAATATAATAATGCTTACTAAAGTATTTATTGGCGTAAAAATATAGTAATAGTCCATTGTCAATTATTATTCATCAAAATAATTATACATTAATTGAGAACAGTAAATATTTTTGATTAATGTAAAATTATATAAATTGTGTATATAATTTTTTTATTAATGTAAAAATACTCAATACTGCGACTAAATTATTATTATTAAATTATAAGTGCGTGGGCATATTAATTATTTTATATTAATGTGAAAATATAATCATAGTGCATACTAAACTATCATTCATCGAGAAGTAATAATTTAAGAGTATATACTAAATTATTATTTATTTATGTAAAAATACATCTATAGTTGATACAAATTAAAATTAATTAATGTAAAAATGCATTAATACTGCATATTAAATTATCATAAAACTGTTTAAAAATACATAAATAGTGAATAACAAATTACTATTACTGTAAATATATAGTAATTATCTCTACAATTGTTATTTATTAATGTAAAATTAAATTAATATTGCATGGTAAATCATTATTCATAAATGTAAAATTGCTTTAATAGTAGATGTAAAATTATTATTAATTAATATAAAGAATATATTAGTAGTGCATAAAGTGTTCTTAATTTTAATGTTTAATAATATTTGCAGCTAAATACTAAATATCAATTTTAAAAAAATAAATTTTTATTTATTAATGTAAAAATACATAAATATTGCATACTAATATATTATTAATTAATTTATAAATATATCAACAGTGGATCCTAAATTATTATTAATTCATGTAAAAATGCATTATTAGAGCATACTAATTTATTATTTATCAATGTAAAAATACATGCATACTAATTTTGTTATAAATATAAGTACATATATTGTGCATACAAAATTATAATTTATTAATGTAAAATAACAGCTATATTCCATATTTTATTTATTTTTTATTAATGTAAAATAAATTGTTAATTCTTAATATGAAAAATATTAATAGGCAATTCTAAATTATAATTTAATAATAAAATATGCTTTAATAATGTATACAAAATTATTACTTAATAATCCAAAATTATATTCGTTAATGTAAAAATACATTAATTGTTGATACTAAATTATCATTTGTAAATGTACAAATACATTAATACTGCATATTACATTATCATTAATTATTTTAAAAATATATTAAGAGTGCCTATTAAACGTTTATTAATAATGTAAATTTGCATCAACTGTCTACACTAAAATTATAACATATTAATGTAAATTACTTTAGAAATCAATACCCAACTATTAATCAATAATATAAAATACATTAAATTATAAAATTATTGTTAATTAATACAAAATACATTATTAGTCATTCTAAAATATTATTTTTAATGTAACAATTCTATAATAGTGAATAGTAAATTATTATTCATACTGTAAAATCCATTAACATTGCTTAGTAAATTATCATTTATTACTGTAAAAGTATATTAACAGTACATACTTATGTATTATTATTAATGTAAATCTATAAAAATGTGTCATACAAAATTATTATTTATTAATGCATAAAGTTATTAATAGTATAATCTAAATTATTATTCATTAGAGCAAAATACATTAATAGTACACACTAAGATACTTTTTAATCATTGTAAAGATATATGACTATTGCATTTTATATTATTGTTATTAATGTAAAGCTGTATACTTTTTGCATACTAAATCATTTAGTATGACATAAAGTCTTTAATGGTGTATTTTAAAGTATTATTCATTAATGTAAACGGAAATTAATAGTGAATACTAAGATTTTTAAAACTAATTTACACTGGCAAAGGATAAAATACATTCTGCAAAACCAAAGATTATCATTTCATTACAAGTAGACAGAAAAATCTTAAATTTTTCTTAGAATTTACATAAAATACCTTTGCAATCTTTTGATAACTCCAGGAACTAATCTTCAGTGAAAGATAGTATATATAGAGGATGAGAGAGAGAGAGAGAGAGAGAGAGAGAGAGAGAGAGAGAGGTTGAAATCCAAAGAAATGCAAAATTTTGCATTAAAAACTCAATATCAAATTTTAAATTAAAAGTTAATCTCTTTCAGTTTGTAAAAATTCTATCCTGTTTAATATTTCAATGTTTCTAGTTTTGTTAAGTTTCTAACAGAAGTAGATTAATGTTTAATTTAAAATTTAATGTTAAGTTTTTAATGTAAAATTCTACATAGCATTGTATTTACACACACTCCTTGCTGCTGTCTGTGTCAGTACACACACACACACACATACAGACACACACACTCACACACTCACACACACACACACACACACACACACACACACACACACACACACACATATATATATATATATATATATATATATATATATATATTTCACTAGAGATCAGTTGCTGGAATTATCAAAATATTTTAAATATATTGTCTTTGAAATATTTAAGAATATTCAAAGAACAATTAAGATTTTTCTGTCTGCTTGTAACAAAATGCTGTACATGACTAATCATTTGAACTTCTACTAAGTATGTATTTAATAATTATACTATTACATAACTAACCCCATTCGTACCATCAGTTTTTTTTTATTTTTGCACGGGATGTTGGCAAACCGAAAGGACAAAAATTAAGCCTACAAAGGGCGGAGAAACTCTTAAGAAGTCAACGGCCAACTACATGCAACTGTCTCGATAAATCACCCTGGAGAAAACGACGGATTAACATTCTACTACCTATCTCCCTTACGATCATGGTTTAACAAAATAGACAGATAAAACCCAACAGCGTGAAGGGGGTTAATTCCAAAGAATGTAACTCCTCTCCCAGTAAAGTTTAAAATGGGCAACCGCTGTCACCTGACAGTCATCCAGTGTCTGTTAGCGCAAACGGCGTAGAGCGGACACATTTTTCTAAAATGTGTCGCTCTCCCGGAAAGGCACGACAAAAGCAACTGAACCGTTACTCTGCGATTGTGTAAAACAAAGTAAATTTTGCTCTAGGAACATGCAACGTCAGGACATTGAACAACTGTGGTCAACATGAGAATGTTAAGCAGGAAATGCGCAGATAGAACTACAAAATTCTGGGCATAAGAAAAACTAGATGACTAAACAATGGAGATTTCAGCAGCAATAGCCACAGGATTATATATGCAGGAGGCGGAAAAAAACGAAAATGGGAGTCTGTTTAATACTGGATGAAGAAATGCAGCAGTGCGTTCTTGGATACAGTCAGTTCACTGACAGTTTTCTCCTGGACAAACTGGTAGGAAAACCCTTCAACATAATACTTATAGTTGTCTATGCACCAACAACACAAAGCACTGAGGAAGAAATAGAATCTTTCTTCTCCACTGTAGACTATGCCAATGCTCAAAATAAAAGCCATACATTATAATCATCAGGAAAGGGAGACAAATGACAGCTTTGGATTAGAAATCCGCTGCTACCTGGGTGTAAAGATGCATACAATGTTGTAGGGCGAATGACGAAGTGATAGCCTACACTTGGTTTTAAGAACACACAAGACGTTTACAGACATGGACAAGCCCAGGAAGAGATACGAAAAACTAAATCGATTATGTAACCATAAACATGATCCAGAAACGCAGATGTTCAATCGAAACCTGTCCAAATGCTGACTGTAAGAGTTTTCCTGTTAACTAAGATAACTAATTTTAATCAGAATATCTTGATCGGTTCCATCGTTTAGACGTATCAAATTTTCTCCGGTTTCATTCCGAATGAAATCGTTATTTATTTTCTAAGTTGTAAACTTAGCAGCTTAGATATTTAGAGGAAGTATTTCGTATCTATAATGGATAATCTAAATGCTTTTTTATTTCAATTCAAGAATTTTCTAACGATTCCAGTTGATGGACGTTTCAGATTCTTTTAAATTTCATTATAAATGAAATCGTTTATTTTCTAAATTGCAATATTAGCAATTTATATTTAGAGGTATATATTTCTAAACCTCTGCCTTTTTATGTTAACTGTGAGAAAAATCTGAGCGTAACAAACTAAAATACGTATTCAGATTTTTTCCGGTAAAATTTCAGTGGTGAATAATTTGCTACTATTTTTGGAGCTATTTAAAACTAAGCGTTTTAATTAAAGCTTCATTCATATTTTACATATTAACTGCTCTAATATGTAAGTCATTCAAATTAAAATTACAGTTGTATTCATTGGCTTTCACTTTAGCCTAAATAAAGTCTTTTAAAATATTTAATCCATAAGGTTAATACATCATTAATGTTATTTACATTTTGCGTAATTAATTGTGCAAAATATATAAAATTAGAAAGAACCTATGTAATGTTTTTCTATAAGCAAAACATAATACATTATTAATATACACATATTTTTATAGTGCATTCAAAACAATTATTATTAATGTAAAATTACATAAATTGTGCTTAATAAATTTTAGTTATTAATGTATAAATACATTAATAGTGAATGCTAAATTATTATTTATTATTTTAAAATACATAAATAGTGCATAGTAATTTATATTTTATTAATATATATATGGCGTAGGTTTATGTCTTGAAGCCTGTCACAATGCGTTTAGTAAAATAAAGGAAGGTTAAGTAGATTTTGGGTATTACCTATGTATAATAAATTAATATTTCGGGATCAAAATCTCATCTGCAGAATGGCAGAGGATCGTGTGTCTGCCCGAGTGAGTCCATGCCTATAAAGGAGTTCAAGAATAGCTCTTTAAGTTTTTTTATTATTTTTGTTTTACTTTTACGGATAAGAACAGATATACTATGCAGTTCATAACGAACTATCCTCCTTCACTTCGTATTCTATGAATAAGATGAAAGTTCTAGTCGTGCTGTCTTCAAGACATAACCATACACCTAATATATACAATGCTGTAAGCAAATTACAAAATTGATTATAAATATATTTATATTCATGGTACTGAAGTGTAGGGAGCTGGTTAATGTTTCTTTTGATCGGACTTGTGTCTTTCTTCACCGAACCCCCTACACCTTACAAGTTTTATGTTGAATAATATTTATCAGAAAGATTTTCATCAGAAGGTTGGTCGTCGGCAGATTGGAATATGTAGAATTAATACAGAAGAGTGGAATAATGAAATATACTCTATAAAAACAAAACAAAACAACAGGAAATATATGATGAAAAACTGTTTGATCATAATTTCTAATATATACTTCCTTAGAAAGAATACGTATTTATTTTTATTCATTTATTTATTAATTTTATTAATTTTATTTATTTATTTATATATTTAATTATTTGTTTATAACCATATTTTTGACGCCTTTATTGAAAAAATATCTAAATATATATTGGACGCACAAAGTATGATCTTTAAATTTCACAGTATTACTAAACTAAAAAGTAAGTCAACATTGTCTTTTCCATTATTTTTTTCTTAATAAATATTTTTGATACAAGGATTAGTGATGGTAGCAACAGTTTCTTATTTTTAACAAAATAATCTAGTGCCGTGATGTTTAGTTTCGTTGAGCGGCTGTTACGTCTAAGTTCTTTTTTTAATCAGCGTCTTTCTCTTTCTTTCTAATCGCGTTTATGTCAGCTGTCGCTTGGCAACCCAATTAAGAGAAGTAAAACTCCGAACAACAACGTGCAACTCAAGGTATTAATCGTGCCGAGGAGTGAATTTCTATCGCTTTATGAGGTCACAAACGATCCCCTACAGTCTTCGGAACCGTGTTTGCAAAAGACTGTTACCCAACTTGGGAGGACATTTTGACCCGTGCGTCACTCGTAGAAAAGATATGAGAATTACAAATAGAAATAAATCGGTCAGTATGGCTCTTCTAGTGGTTAAACAGGGAGACCAACCTTCAGGAGGGAACATACATAAGGTCGAAAAATCTATCACGCCTACACAAAAAATGTATCTTCAGGTCTCCATAACCAAATAATCCTAATGATGGCTTTGAAAATTCTCCAGCTGGATCTGTAACCGTATATTTAAAGAAAGAAAAAATAAAATGGCATCGTGAGGAGTACAAGGTCGTTATGACTACACTTCATGAAGCGTTACTCAAACCTCAAAAAGCATCACTCGCCAAACATATGACATTTGGCGAGAAAAGGTTGCACAACAAATAGAAAGTACATTGACGAAAAAACATTAGCCAATGTACGAAGATACCTCATGCGAGATGACCGATTGACAGAAGCTGAAATTAATGAGTTATAACAAATTGCAACCAGAATAGACGAATCATCCAAATATGAAAGGGAACCGGAATCAGAAATAAAAGATAGTAACATCACACAAGCCACAGTTTATAATATAGAAGCCGTGATCCACACATATCACTGTAAAGATAATTCTGTAAGTTTAAAAGTGCTGGAAATGTGAGATCTGAGTGAGAAGACAGCAATGAAACGAGTTAAAGACACATTGAACAGAATTATTTTACGAAAAACAAGAACAGTACACAAGAAGCCAAGTAAGAAATCAAGAACCATATGAGTCAGATACAAACAACAAGGCTTAACCTCGAAACTATTAATCTCTACAATGCAGCACTCAAATAAATTTAAGATGAAGTAGATATTCATATAAATCTAAATGAAGCAATATATGCATCCACAATAGCAGCAACAAAAAATTGGACATCAAATAAAAACAAGCCAGCCTCGCAGACATGAAGATCCACATTGGAAAAGAAAAATAGAAAAAGAAATCGAGCAACTTAGTAGTGAATTATCAGTACTCGATGAACTGACAAGAGGAATAAATGTAAGAACTAGAAAAGGCAGAAGAGTCGCAAGGAATTACAACATTAGAAATGAAAATAAAGTCCGACCAACTAAGGAAAAAATAAAGCAAAGAATACAACTAAACGCTTAAAGAATAAGAGTCTATGTGAAAAGATGAAGATTCTACAGACAAAACAAGACTTTTCAAACCAATGCAAAGTAATTCTAAGGGGACATAGGTAAAAAATGAACAGTCCCCTCCAAAATGGAAGAAGTTACAAAGTTCTGGGAAAAAATATGGGCTTGTCCTAAAGAACATCACAAAAATGCAGGCTGGATTGCGCAAGAAATAATCCGGATGAAAAATAAACGAGAACAGACATGGGCTGGAATCACAGAAGAGGATGTTAAATGTTCACTGAAAAAAGTACAGAATTGAGAATTTCCAGGAATAGATAAAATTCCTAACTTTTGGCTATATTATTGAAATACAGCACATAAAAAAAACTAGCCAAAGAACTTCAAGAATTGCTTAACGATCCCACTAAAATTTCTGCATGGATGACCAAATGAATTACATTTCTTCAGCGCAAGAATAGTGACACAAAATAACCGAAAATCTACAGACCTATTACAAGCCTTCCGGCAGCATACAATCTATTAACATCTATATTAAAAAAACAGATATATTTTTTCTTGGAAAGAAATGACATATTGACGCTTGAACAAAAAGTTTGCAAACGTGGCTGTTTCCGATGTAAAAACCAATTACTTATTAACAGGATGATCTTGGAAAATTGTTACAATTCAAAGAAAAATTTTAGTACTACCTGGATATATTATCGTAAGGCATTCGATAGTGTACGACATTCCTGGATCTTAAAGACTTTAAATATATGTAAGGTATCACCCGGCATTATCAATATCATCAAACAATGCATGTCGATATGGAAAACAACTCTTTACCTCAATCATATAAAGGAAACCTATAAGTCTGGTGTATATTTCAAGGTGACCCTTTGTCTCCTTTACTATTTTGCATAACATTAATTGTATTAACCAGTTAACAAGACAGAATGTGGTGATGAAATAGTTCAAAAGAAAATAAGCCATCTATTTGACATGGATGACTTGAATTTGTATGCTAAGAATGATAATGAGCTGGAAGGTTTTCTGCAAACTGTACAATGCTTCAGTGAAGACATTGGAATGAAATTCAATTTGAATAAATGTGCTATAGCTGCAGTTTTACGAGGATCGCTAAAATAAGCATCCTCTATTAGCTTAGACACTGCTGTAACAATAAAAGATTTAGAGCCAAAAGAAGTTTATAAATACCTAAGTGTAAATGAGCGTGAAAAGATTCACCATAAAAAAATGAAAGAAAGAGTTCCTAAAGAGTACTATAGACGGCTATGACTTATATGAAAAACTGAATTGAATTCTCATAACAGAATTATGGTCATTAATAGCCATGTCATTCCAATGGTCTAATATAGTTTCAACATCTTGCACTGAACTCTACACGACATCAGACAAATGGATTCTAAAACATGAAAGCTTGTTTCTAAGCATGAGATGTATCATCCAAAGGCTGCTGTAGACCGTCTATACATACCCCGTAAAGAATGTGGAAAAGCTCTTATTCAGCTAGAATTTTCCTTTAGTAGATCATGTAGAAAAGCAAAACAGAACACACTATTTCAGCAAAAAATATAAAAATAAAAGCCAAGGATAAAGTACTTGAACAGATGAAACAACGATGGCATGACAAACCTCTACATGTCCAATATCAAGAACGTCCGAATAAATTCAATGTTGATAAAGGTAATAAACATCGATCGTTACGTGCATCTGGATTAACCCCTGAGTCTAAAGGCTTTATTCTTTCAGCGCAAGACCAAATTCTTTTCACTAGGAACATTCAGGCAAATATTATACATAGTAATGTGGATCCAAAATGCAAGTTCTGTAATAAATACCAAGAAACAATAGACCATCTAATCTCAGGATGTACTGTATTTTCCCCAAATGAATATAAAAATCGTCGGGATAGAGTGGGGCAATATTTACATTGGACAATGTGCAAACACTATGGAAAATATGTAAACAAACACTGGTATGAACACCACACAGTTCCGGTTACAGAAAGAGAAGATGTCAACATTCTATGGGATTGCACCATCTACACAGAGAGAAAAATTGAAGCAAATAGGCCGGACATTATTGCTAAAAACCAGAATGAAAAAACTTGCCTATTAATTGATGTTGCTTGTCTAGCAGATTGTAACATAGCAACCAAGGAATTTGAAAAAAATGACAAAATATAAAATTCTGGAAAATGAAATAGGAAAAATGGGGATATTGAAAACAAGAATCGTGCCAGTGATAGTAGCTGCACTTGGAATGATAAAAAATGGAACACATTGAAAGAATCCCTGAAGACCCCGGCATAAATGATATACAAAAAACATGTCTTGTTAAGTACAGCCCAAACACTGAGGAGAACTTTGTGTAAGTAACGCTAGGAATGATAGTGGAGATAGAAAAAAACATGAAATGGAGCCATAACAGCACACTACAACCTGGCTTAGGTCTTCCCGCAGATTTGGTTGGTAGTGCGACCATAGCAGAAACAAAACATGATGAAAAATGACAACATAATAATAATAATAATAATAATAATAATAATAATAATAATAATAATAATAATACATTTTCATCTGATTCCTTTTCGAAAACCTCCAAGTTCTTTTTTAAAAGCAATAATATAAATATTATTATAAATTTTATATTTGTCATTTTGCCTTTGGTTTGTGTCCTCCTATAAGCCTTCAAGTGTCCCCCAGAAAACTCCAAAAACAATTTATTTTTCTTACCTGAAGAAGCATACGTATATATGCAATCATAAAGGAAATTATCATTGTGGCTGGTGTATGGAAATATATCTACGAGAGATGCTCAAATTACCTATGAGTATGATACTTGCAATTCATATATACCGGGGTAACCAGGAATTTGATTCACAAATAAATTTGTTTGCTTCTTTAGATAACACTCTCACCATCCCAGTAAAAATAATCTGATTCATGAGGGATTACATTTTTATCTTTCTTGCGATCATTGCATCTCCTTAGATTTCAAAGATATATCTTTTGTTCTTTTCAGGGCTTGAAATATCTATCAGATGACATATATTTTAAAGATAATTCTTCACAATTACGTCTAGTTGATTTCGTTGTATTTTGTTATCATTAGAAATGCTGAAAGTCCAGACGAAGATTTATGATCACAAAAATTCGAGTAAAGAAGAATGCGATACATATTGAACAATGTGTGGACATAACTTCACTATCATTTCGTTGCAATTATTTTGGTAACGCTAAGCATCCACACTTGTTATTTATTATTATGTCTCTTAATTTTCACTTCGTACGCTTCAGACATAGGCTGTTGTTCAGTTTCAGTTTCAGGTTATGCCATTGGAACCATTGGAAAGCTTTGATTTTTGGTTTATTGAGCAGTGCCTGCCCATCAATGATTGCTAAGACATAGATATCTCTAGTATTAGGGTATTAGTATTTTAATTTTTCTATTGCTCTATAGTATCTTAATGCAAGAATCGTTTAATATGTTTACTATTTTTGTTACTAGAAAAATCAAGGAAAATTTTAATTTTGGAACATTATTTGTTTAGGCCTAACATATATCTAGGGAGATAAATTTGTATTATTTTCGTAAAACCAAAACAATTTGCACGCTGTCATATTCAAATGCATTATCAAGGCCGAAAAATGCTCTCTATTACATGGGTAGTTAGGTCAAAACAATTTTTTGGATATCTAGCAATGATAATTTCTGATAATTTCTGGATAATATTAATCTCTTCTTTTCTTAACACTTCTAAGTAACCTATTATTTCAAGGATATTATTTTCTCGAATATAGATTTTGTTTTCAATATTTCATTTGAAGATATTTTTATTTACTCAGAATTCTTTGAAAGAGATGTTGTGTAAGCATGGATCATTCATGTAAATCAGAAGACAAGCTTTAACAATTAGAGTCTATCTGAAGTTAAAAAGCAAGACTCATGAATCTCTGTAAATTGAATTAATCTCGAAGCTCGAGATAGCGTTTTGTGTTGTTTTAACTTGCTATATTAGCGTTATTTGATTTCTTATAAAACAGTAGAAATTATGAAATTATGATATAAATAAAAATGATATTAGTTTAATGTCTCTGAAATCTAAAAAACTTCTTTTCTTTATGTATAATACGTATTGAAAAACAATAGAAAATCAAAAAAGATATATGGTAAGTAATTTAATTCACTATATTAAACATTGAAGATGCTGAAGTAAACAATTTATCAAAATCAATAGATAAAAGACTGCTGGCTTTTTTTTTAGAAAAAGGGTCATTATATGAAGATGTAAATACTGCAAATGTTATTTGCAGTATTTTATATTTATATCTATCGACCTGATTATTTTACGATAAATTTTTATTACGAAAATGTGTGCTATCCAGCAGGATTCGAACATACTGTTTAATTAAAAACAGAATATCTACTTAAATACGAGCATCGGTAAAAATAATGTTCAAAATAATTATATTACAAATTGTCGGGTGCTTATAACCAAGTTTCGTTAAAATTCGTTAATTTCCGTAACATGTTTATATATATATATATATATATATATATATATATATATATGTGTGTGTGTGTGTGTGTGTGTGTGTGTGTGTGTGTGTGTGTTTGTGCTTGCATTTGGTTTGATAGTTCTGTTTTCATTGGCATGTACAGTCAAATTTCTTTTATTAGAAATCTTTCACATACACATCTTAGGCAACTCTGAACTTGATATTCAACTTACAGAGATAAATTACTTAAAACATTTTACATAACAATATGCATGAAATAGTTCTAAATATAGAGCGAACATTCAAAGATAGTTTTTACTCCTTCCATGATGTTTAGAAGAGTATAACATACGTGCTTTGTATCTTGTGTAATTTGTAACTCACTCATGTTTTTACTCCCATAGGGGCAAGAAGAATTCCAATGTGTTTCATTTTATCATTTGCTTTTAAAACATTTTAGTATCTATTACTATTTCTCATAGAAATACTTAGAAATACACATGTTTAAATATTACATCATAAGTCAACCGTAGCCAAAACAAAAGCAAAGTAGACCAACAAATTGTGCGAAAGAATATTTATTTAGTTTAATAAAAAATCTAACCGTAACGTTTCTTGAATGAAACAAATAACGAAGTCTAAACATAAGAGAGTATGTCAGACTAACGGGTCATACCAGAAAAACGATGCGAGTTATCCAACAAATAATGTAATGATCTAATGGTAAAACTAAAGCAGTTGTGCAAGAAACTTAGAAGTTATTAAAATTAATTGCATATCGTTCATTGAATTTTGCGTTATATTAGAATTCTCAACTTTTTAGCAAGTTGGTCAGAACGTTAATTATTTAGATTTGAATGCAAACCTTACCGGGATCAAGTTTTTCACTGTTTTTCTTCAAAGACTCACTTGTTTTACATGCATAAAATCATGAAAATAAGCGATAGTGCTGAATCAAACCACTTGAAGAAATTTTACATTCATTTTTTTGCTTATATTACAGAATTTTTCATTAAATATCATTTTTTCTCATCACAATTAATTGTGGTTAGTGACGGTTAGGGTGGTTATAAATATTTATGAGGTTTTAAATCTTGTTATATATATAAATATGATGCTACATTTTGAACATGAGACAAATTACTCATAACAAGCCATATTCTCAGCGTATACATAAAAAAGTAGGTTATCTCCCAATGATAGAGTTGAAGTTATTTCAGTGACGTCAGTGAATAGTGATGAAAATAGCAGTCAATCAGTCCTACAGTTAGTCAGCTTTCAGGAGTTAAATCGATCAGTTTCTATTTTAGCATGTGTGACAAAAGGTCCTTGCAACGATGCAAGCTATATTCTGACACCCCCAGCATCTACCCGATGCAAATTACTAGCCCAAGTCGTTGTTTTTCTTTGGAGATATATCTTTCACTGACATTGAATGACATTAATTCCTGCTCGCATTCCGTTTTCGTTTTGTGGAATATGTCTTCGATAGTGAAATAACAGGTAAATCTAGCCTGCTTGAATCTGGACTGCTAAATATGGCATTTCCAGAAATATATAATAAATTCAGCCAGGCACAATTAATGCAGTGAATTATTGCATAGTAGATCATTTTCTCATTTCATGCTACTTGTTGTTTGGATATTTATTATAAATTCTCTGTGTGAGACAAATGTGTATATGTATATACAAATCTTTGGATGAATTTGGAGTATAGAAAGAAGGATGATTGTCACAGATTTTTTTCGCGCATACCGTTCCATCCGTGAAAGATTGTTTTATTATATGATAGATATAAGACTGACGTAATGAGGTAAAATCAAATGGGTGAAAAAGATTCTTTAATAGTCCACCAATTATATATGTAATCCTTGCGGGACATGAGTTTGTTTAACATCTATTATCATTATTACACATTCATTTATATTTCTAGACCATATCTGCTAATCAGCATTCAATATATATATATATATATATATATATATATATATATATATATATATATATGCAAAATATACGAGCATGAGTCATGAAGTAATTAAATTTGTTTTATTATATGAAAAATAAGAAACGCAATCAAACATTGCGTATCAAGTTAGCTATAAATCAGATAAAATTTTGATTTATACTAAATCGTCAATTAAAATTGATGGTCTGTTAATGTATGTCGTTTGAAAAGTATGCTTTCCCTCTGTGTAAAGTTTCCATGTTGATAGTTTCTGCAGTGTTAGTTCTTCAGAATTTTCGTGACAAAGAGATTATTATATTTTGAGCGATGAAAAAATTTACACAAAACAGTGAATGCGTAAAAGGAGAAAAGCAGTTTCCTTCCATTGTTAGACACGTCTTCAGTAATATTTAGTTGACAGATCCTAATATTCATAGAAAAAAATAAAAATTTTTCCTTCTTCAAAAACGTTGTTAAGCACTGACACACACACACACACACACACACACACACACACATATATATATATATATATATATATATATATGTGTGTGTGTTTATAACTTTTACAATCATAAGAATTTTTTGGACACTATACAAAATCGTCTACACTCCTCAATATTGAATGCCCAAATGCGCTCTTATCATTTAATAGTTGATGCAATAGCTTTCATGAAATGGTGCATGTATTTATATAGTTGTTTTTGAATAGGTACGCCGTACCTACATAAAACATATACACGTGCATGCATCCATATACTTTTGTGTTATATATATATATATATATATATATATATATATATATATATATATATATGGGTTGTGCAAAAGAGAGAACGGAAGTTTGTAGTTTCGATGAATGCACTTTTGAGCATTTACGATCGAAAGATTGCTTCCCGAGATAGGCATCAGTAAACCTTTAGACACGCCAAGATTTTAAGTTTTTGTTTACTTATTTTATTTTATTTTATTTGCAAAATTATTTTTAAATGTTTTTTTGTCATTCTACTTCGGTTGACATTATTTTTATTGACATCAAAATGAATTTGCACTTTGATATTTACTTTTAAATATGGTTTATTTCTTTTTTTTTTCTATGCATAATTCAACGTCGATATAGTTGGTAAATGCAGTGACAATTCAATGTGAAAAATTCAGCAAAAACTTTTTCTTCCACAATTGAAGCATGGAGTCGATGAATAGAAAAAGTATCGGAAAGTGTTTAGTTTTTCTTCCTTTAAATTTTTTGCAATCTTCAATATTTCTGCATGAAATTGCTTCTTCAATGATATATCTATGCAATACTATATATATATATATATATATATATATATATATATATATGTCTCTGTGTGTGTGTGTGTATATGTATATATATATATATATATATATATATATATATATATATAAAGAGAGAGAGAGAAAAATATGCCGTATTTAAATGTTCGTTTGTTTATACACACAAGGTAATATAAAATGTTCATGAAATTTTCATAAGACAAGTAAAAGGAGTATATTACTACTACATATAACAATTTTTATTTAACTCTCGCAGAAAAAATTAGAGTATTTTTCCTACTTTCATGTCATTATTTCTCGCTCCAAATTTCTTCTCTTGCAGAAGAAAATTTACTGAACCATTGTTTTTCGAATTATTTGTTTTTGATTTTTCGTTATAAATTTGCAAATTGGCTACATCTTTTAGATCCCCTATATCGAACATTCACAGCTAGGTCCCAACAGGCCACTTCCATGGCGTCAAAACATACTTGTTTCTCCCGTATTACTTTCATTATGCAAAGCTTTCACTAAAATATCTGCTTCCTAAAGACTTACAACTCTCTGGATCTGATTTTCATCAGAATATTTCCTCAGTTACAAAAATACTAATTTTTTCATGTCTAGTGTCAAACTTTTCTTTTCATGCCCTGACAACAAACTTATATACTGACTCTCTACCTTATTTGGACATTTGGCTTTGTATATACTGAACATTAATATATAAAATTATACATATATACATGGATGCACAATTATATTTCAAGTTTTTCTTGCTCCGGATAATTTTTATCCCATATTTCCGGAATTCCACATTCCATATTTGGTTCAAGATATATAAATAATACTATCAAGACAGGAGGCTGTTTCTTATATTGTATGGTATATTTTTAATCAAATCTGTATCCGGACAATATTCTGATATATTGCAGGAACGCATAAACTGCTACAGTATGCATTCGTCAACGAACATAACGTTTAACTGTCCAATTATCATGTTTTTTCAGGATTTACTTTTTATTTAACAATGTTAATTTTCAGCAATTCTGAAATAAATGTTTAAATTGTTGACAGTTCTTCAAGAAATTAACATGCGGCTTCAATATCTACTTCTGAAAAGCAAACACGAAATTATTTGCATGAAATTCTCATTAAGCGTAAAAGATGAATTTGAGAATATAATCTCTAAGCGTAGTTTATCTGGGAGGTTCGATTATTTTTTTGGTTGAATAAGGCAATCAGATTTTTAATTGGCGACAGCATTGGAAATTACAGTCTTTTTAAGATAACCCCTGACTCTGTACGTTATGAGTAAAACTAGTAAGATAATATTACTAGTTGCTCTTGACGGAAGTGATAAGTTTTATTAACATTAAATATATGCCGTAAACTATTCGTTAGAATAACTTCAAGGCTTTAACACTAGTCAAGAGTGTTAGAGAGCTTCAGATTTGGGATTAATGTATGATAGCTTACAACAACTAAATATTCATGACTCAATAAGAAAAGGTAAATTTTCCAGTCGGTTTCAAACCTTTAACTGAGATTCTATGCAAAAAGGGACATTGTAAATACTAAATCTAACTGGCTGAATCATGTGTTTCACCTCAGATTACTTCAGCCAGACGAATGAGGAAAGAAGTGTCTTCACACTTTTCCCTGTTTTACAGGATCGGGATTGATAGTCACTGTTGCTAAAAGAACTACTCCAAAGAAGCTTTCTCAAGTATCTTCTATGCTGGAGGACGAGAATATAGAGACAATGATTCCTAAAATTTTGATGGCATCGCTAAAGAAGGAAACATTGGCTGATGATGTATGGAGTTATGGATGGTCGCTTTGATTTAGTTGATGAATGCTGCTTAATCCTTGCTTTCACTTCATCTTTGTGATGAAAAAGCTTTTTTGATCTCACTCTCAACTGTGACGCACTCATAATAGTCAAGGAGGATTTATACTGGAGTTTGAGGTGGCTAGATGTAACGTTGAAGAAAGTTGTCTGGTATCCACGAGAGTGATCTGCATATGTTACGTAGTGCAGAATCCTTTGCCAAACATACTTTCTAGCAGAAGCCCTCCTTATTCCTCAAGGTCAGCACCACATTCATAAAGCACTTGATGTAGGAATCCTTATAAAATATGGGGCCTTGTGGGAAGAGGAATAGTGAAAAAAACATCTGCAATCTCTGGAGATCACTCACTCTTGTTTCAGAGACGGTGCTCAACTGATTCTACACTGCTGCGCAGATGGCAAATTCTAAATCAGACAACATGCATGAGTGAAATTAAAAATATAAAAGGGTAACATTGTACTAATCGCCCTTCGTATATAAAAATCAGTGAAGAAGGTATGGATTGTTTATCAATTTATCCGCGAGAACTTGTCGATTACACGTAGACACTCCGAGATTTTTACGAACGCGCGACTGGAAGTTTCAAAATCCTTGTACTTTTGATAACTTTGGATAACCAGTTATTACTAATCGCCTGAAGATACCGAAAGGTTTAAAACCAAGGTTGCGTAAATAACTAGTTTGCAAACGAAAATTATTAAAAGCTCTACATTATATAATTATTGTGCAGATTTTAATACAAATGTATACTGGTCTAACTTAATTATGACAAAAAATAGTTTACAGTTTTTTAATATATATATATATATATATATATATATATATATATTAAAAATTATACTTTAGAACATGCACAAACTACAATCTACTATAAAAGTAAACATTTTTTCAACACTAGCCTTATCTGTTTGTTAGTAATGCTGGTAAAATACTTTATTTCTTAAAAGAAATTGATGAAACTTTCACTTCCATCTATTGGCTAAATTTTTCGTACGAGGTGAAGCGAAAAGAAATGATGAGAAAACAAAGAGGAATCGAAAAATGGGAAAGAGAAGGACAGAGAGGATATACAATAACAAAGAAGAAAACAAAAGAGAAAGAAAGAAAAAAAAACACGAGAAAAGAGCCAACGAAAGACGGCTCAAGGAGAAATAGACACTAAATGTATTTGTCTTGTATTTTTAAATGTGCTCAGATCTGTTCTTTTGATTAATTCCTATGTCTGCGTATCGGATTTCACCACTTTCAAAAATGTCAAAAAATTTAGTTTTTACAATTTTACGAACAAATATGTGCGTTGTGGTGCAGTGGATATCGCCTCGGAACGAGAAATTGGGGAGCCGAGTTCGAATTCCAGTTGAATTACTTGCATTCACTTACGCGCAAATAATCTTGGGAGAGGTATTAATCCGGCTCTTCCTTCCAGTTATGGGTTAAATAACAGGACAGATTGGGTTCTATAGCCTTGGTTGGCAACCAGTCTACCGCAGAAAGCAATGGCAACCTACTGCGGGATAATCTTCTGCCCAGTCGGTCATGCCTCTTTCGAGACATGATCGCCCAAACGTGTTTGACGGATAACACTTAACTGACTGTATATATCTACAAATCATATCCGGCCAACTTTGAAATTTCTATTACTTAGCTGCTGTTGTTGTCTCCCCCACAACTTCTTTCTATGTGCATTTTCTCATTATTTCTTACTTTCTTCCCCCTCTGCGCATTTTCTCACTTTTTCGTCTTTCAGCCAAGATGACATTTCACCGATGTCTGTATATGCTGACAATTTGCTTCCTACATAAATTTAGTTTTTTATCTCTAGTTCAGCCGTTTTTTTTATTTGCTTTTTTCCTCATGTATTTTATTTCTTTCTCTCTTGTTTTTATCGTTAACTTTTCATTCCTCTGTGTCCTTCTCTTTCCGCTTTTTTATTTCTCTTTACCTCGCACGACAACTTTCAAGTAAAAAGAAATGAATATTCATAAATTTTCTTTTAAAAATATAACGTATATTACCATCTTACTAACTACCTAATGAGACGTTTCACTGTCGAAACAAAATGTACACGTTTGTAGTAGATGGTAATTTGTACATGGTCTAAAGTATTATTTATAATAAATATTCGTTGCTCTATTTCTGTATTGAGCACTGTTTTAAAATAATGTTTTGAACGTGTAAATATTTACTTCTTTCATTATTCATTTTGATATATATATATATATATATATATATATATATATATATATATATAATATTCAAAAATGCTTTATATATGTTAATCATTTTCGAATATTATTTACCTGAAAATATTACTCTCCAGTAAAAAATAATATTGAAAATAATCAAAATCTGAAAATTATTTGGTCGTAAATCAGATTTTGAGCAAATGTTCCTACATGATTTTCATCAACATTTTAACATCCTATATATAATAATGCAATTGGAATATTTCCCCAACCATTTTTGGCCATGAACTTATTCACTGATTAACTTAATAATTACGAATTAATCATAAAGTTAAAAAATATTTAAATATTTGCTTACAGTAAATTTTGCGTTTGATTTTGCTTGGCTAGACTCTCTCTTTCTCTCTCTCTCTCTCTCTCTCTCTAACTTTTTCTCTCTCTAACTTTTTCTCTCTCTCTATATATATATATACATATATCAATATCAAATAGCATTATATGATCAGAATATTACTCTAAATTAAATTATTAAAGTATAAAATATCCTCATTAAAATGTTATATTTTCATTAAATTTTTGTACCAATATTTTGCTAAAATTTTTGAAGATCACATATTTAACAGGAATATAGGGAAATTTTGAAACAATTTTTTGTTGTAGAAATAACTATGAGCTTATTCAATCATTCACTTAAATATTACGATTAATCATAAATTCAAATTAAGCAGTTGCTGGAAATAAATTTCTGTAATGAGGCGCTGGTAGATTACAGAAAAATTCAACGGATAACCACGTAAAAGTCATTCTTTTCTACGGCAATTTTGGTTTTCGAAAGTGTTTTTATCATTTGTCATGATCAAGCCATTGCCCGGAACGTTTAAGATTGTCATAAAGTATATTCTCTTTTTGAATATTGCTATTCAATCAGTAAATTGATCATTAATCGTCTCAAAATGTCGAGCTCTTTAACTTTCACTCAGTTCATATGCAGCCCATTATCTTTTCTAGAGATGGTCCCATATTGCTCATATGCTCTGAAATTTTGACATGAATTTTGTTCGAATAGTCCTTTCCGATGTTGATAGCTAATTATATATGGTATTCCTTTACTACTTGGATCTTCAAGATTCATATCCTCACTACGTAACTTAAGAAAACTGTGATAGACTCGTTGATTATATGTGGTTCCTTCAATATATATACTATTAAGGTTGGCGTAAATTTGTGTATCATTATGTCAACGACTATAACAATGAATACAATCAAAACCGGTAAAAGCCCCACTATTCAGTATAAAGGCTTTACAATGCTATAAATTTAATTCTTAAGGTGATTCATGTACTACTAACAAACGATAGACTACGATTGGGTAGTATGTGTTTATGAAAGTAATATAAAATATTTTTGTAAATTAATAGATTTATTCAGTCGCCAGCCATCCCGGTCATACATCATGATTAAAACGTCATTAGTTTGGCAATTTCTGTCATAGGCTATGTGTTCAATTACGGTCTTCTGTAGACGACCAACCCGTCTCGCTTTATGATCATGTATCAGGAACCATAAATCATTTACGAGTTTTTATTTTATTTGCAAACAGTATACTGCAACGTGCACTTTTGCTGACGTAAAATTGTAAACATATCAGTGGTAAGTTCATGAATCTGTGTTTTTTTTTTAATCTATCCAAAAATTGAAAGAATCGCTTGCTGAACCCAAGAAGGCTTATGAAAATCAACAACCCAAATACATCAGATAAAACATTTGGTTCATGAATACGCTGCTGCCAACACTCCTTGCTTAGAAAAATGCCAACGATATCAGAAACTAAATCCATGACTGTTGTGGATCCTAGGAATTGGGCCCTCACAAATAAATGAAAATCGACCGGTAATTGAGATAGAAAATTAATAACGTAATATTATTAGTAGTCCAAGAATGAGTGTCAGTAAAAACTATATGTACAAGTCTCTGGGAGTGAAGCTGTAGTATTTTGACTATGTCTGCGTCAGAATATGACGGGTATTGCGTAATAATCTTCTCTATGAGTGGAGCACAGTACTAATATAAACTACTGTGCACTGTCTGTTAAACGCTCTCGGGACTTTCGTATTCTCCGGTTAACTCTTTGTGAAAACGCGGTATTCTGTACTTATTTACCCACCAGCCACCAACAGGGCAAAATGTGGTACAAGGCCTTTTTAACGCTTGTTCTTAGGGCCAAAAAATATCTGTCTAATATGACCAGTCGTGACTCTACCCTTCGGCGGAGACACGACTAGGTTAGAGAGATTGACAGTGTCAAAGAAATTACCGCGAGAAAACGTGGTATTCAGTATTTATTTACCCACCACTACTAAGGCTAAATACGGCACAAGTCTTTTTATGTGGTTCCTCCGGTCCAAACAACCCAGTGAAAAAATTTCTGTCTAATTTTGCCAAGTCTTAACTCTACCCTTCTGTGGAGCCTTCGGACGGAGAGCTGACAATGTCAATGAAACTACCGCATGAAAAGGCGGCGTTCTGGTATTTATTTGCCTTCTCAGTAGGGCAAAATGCGGCACAAAGCCTTTTTAAATGTGGGCTCTCCGGGTCATATAGCCCATTCAAAAATTCCTGTTTAATGTTGCCCAGCCGTAAGTCTACGTTTCGGCTGAGCCAAGACTAGATTAATGGTCTCCGCCCGAAGGAAGAGTGCTGACAATGTCACTGGAACTACTGCGTTAAAAAGCGGCGTTCTTCCATTTTGCTTTTATAGCAGTAGTATATGTATACTCTGGAACAAGTCCATCATCATGAAAAGACAAAGACAACTGCTAATATTCATATTAAGAGGCTGAATAATTGGCAAGTCCATTTAAAATATATCGTTTGAAATGAACCTGACATTTTAGGTATGGAAGACTATTAGATCATTACACTCCCTCTTAACATTGAAGCTGGCAACTGTACGTGTGAAGCTCCTGAAGCTGCTGTAAAACATCAAAAATAAGAAAAGTACGGAATTTGACAACATTCCACCTGAAATTTAGAGAATTCTGGATTTCAGCGATATTCTACTTCAAATCGTTTCCAATAGCAGAGGAATTATACACACCGCGATTGCAATAAAGGTTACAGAATCAATAGCTCTCAACACAATACTGGCTAAAGCAGAGAAGAAATTTCTAGAGAAGAAATTTAAATGATATTCGAACTAATAGATTAAACTTTGGAATAAATATGACTGTTTGGCTGATGGTTGAATTCGCCAAAGCAAAGATTCTACAGGATGCCTTCCTTTTTGAAGATTCCTCTAAGGTCTTTGCTTCTATAGAAAGAAGAAAAACGGATGCACGTGGTATCAGTAACTAAGTAACTAAGAGTAACTGCCAACATTCTGCTATACTAAAATACAAGTCTTTGTTTAGAACCCCAGAATAAGTCACAATCTTCTTTGACATCAATATATGGTTCGTTTATTGTTGCACCATGAAGGTTTTCTCAAATGACAGTTACTGAGATCTTTTCTCGAGAAAATTCATTTTATCACCAAAACTCTGTAACTATATTCTGTAAAAATTGAGTTACCAATAAAACAGTTCTTCCACATGAGCTAGAAAATGCTACTCTAGCTCAATATTCTAAGATATAATTCATAAGCTTAAAGCAGCATGTTTTACAAAATGCTAATGAAAATGATGAAAACTTTTGCATAGTCAGGAATAGAATTAATATCGTCTGAAAATCTGCTCTAGCAGACAACCTTAAGCAAAGATTACTTTGAGACACAGAATAGGAAATGTTAATATATGGGGCCACTTCTGGGACATGAACTAAAGACCTAAAGTCTAAACGTTGTTTCATGGAACACGTGGGATGAAAGCGATACTACAAAAAATCGGTTAAAATTTAATTTAAGAAATCGTTGATCAAATAATTTAGAAACTGTTTAACATATATATATATATAAAGCATTTATTACAACTGTCCAACAAGTTTAACAGATTCATAAATTAAATTTTAACCGATAAAAAGTCCATCACGGACGAAACGGGTAGGCGATTTAAGATACAGTTTTCCTCTTGTCTTTATTTTATTTAACCATATATATATATATATATATATATATATATATATATATATATACATGTGTGTGTGTGTGTGTGTGTGTTGTAACAAAGTTGTGGAACACGTAGATTTTTAACCTGCTGTTCATGCATTTACTTTTATAAAGAGTGTTCGATACCAACGTAGAACGTTTTATTGTAATAGTTGTTACAATGGTTTATTGATCCATACTATCACTACACAAAAATTTTCGCGTTTCGAAGCTAACCTTTTTTTTAGGTGCTTTTCATCGGGTGATGAAGTTGGAATGAGAATTATATGGTGAAAAACGGTTTATTTGTGGTGAATATGCTTTTTAAATGAAAGTGGGTTTGGGAGCTTATTTTGATTCTTTTGTCCATATTGTAGTCTTAGAATTAGAGGTTGAGGGAGGTGGCTTAGTTCAGGACAGGTTTCCTTTTTATCTTGTCTGGATGTAGTAGTAGTGGCGTCGTTGTTAATGATATGAGTGGTGTGTGATATTTTGATGGTTTAGTCGATTTTTTTCTGGTTCTCATGGTGCTGCTATTTGGTTTAAAGGAGAATATGTGTTATTTAGTTTTGGGCAGGTCATTTTTCCGTTTAGTTTAGGTTATTTTGTATTGGAATATATGTTTTTTTGATTTTTTGCAGTGTCGATAGTTTCTTTTTTTATTCTACCACTTACAGGTAGCTGGACTTATTGTTGGTATGGTGTGGGGTTTGCTGTCTTGTTTCTACGTTTTTTGTTCTATTTATTAATAGGGTTGATTATGTGTATTTATTGCATTTTTGGGGGGTCGTTTGGGTGGGGTGCTTTTTTGTTTATTTAAATTTTAACGAGAAATATTTGCGATGTTTGCATAATACTTCTAATTCGTCTCTATGGTTTAATAGTTCGCTACTGTTGAGGTACTTTAAAATGTGTAGCTTTTCACTTAAACATAAAGGGCAGATGTCGTAAAGTGAGTTGCAAGATCTAGTTGTTTCTATGATTTTCCATTTTACTTTGGGTTTCTCTTTTGCATCCTTTGGCTTCCAAAAGATATGTGAAGTAGAAAGGTATGTTAAGTTTCGGTATAAGTTGTTTTTGAATGAAGTTAAGTGCATGTACCAGCGCTGCTTAAAAGTGTTCTTAGTCCGATATACACTTTATTGTTGTCTTTTATTGTATTTTAGTAGTCGATTTTATTCTGATCTGCGTGTTGATTTAGGATTTATTTGTTATGGTTTGTTACGATTTTTCTAGGATGTTTGTGCAACTGTAGCTTAGTTTAAGTGTATTTTTGTTAAATATTTTACTAACAGGGTTATTTGTGGGGAAATGTTTTTTTTATTAAGTTCAGGAACTTTTGTTTTAGCTTCGTGTTTATAATTTGGTTGAAAGGATGTTTTTACCAAATGATTTTCTATTTCTATTTTTCCTGTTGGCGTTGTTGTTTGTTATGTATTGGATGTCTTGGTTTTTGTAGCCGCATTTTTTAGGGACTTGTTGTAGAGACTTTTGTGTTTGTTAAATATTTCTTCACTGGACGAGTTTTGACTAATTCTATATTCTATGGAGGAGGGTATAGGTTTGATTATACTAAGGGGGTGGTTTGACTTTGGGTGGATAGTCAATGTACACTCATATCATTAACTACGACGCCACTACTACTACATCCAGACAAGATAAATAGGAAACCTGTCCTGAACTAAGCCACCTCCTCCAACCTCTAACTATAAGACTACAATATGGCCAAGAGAATCAAAATAAGCTCCCAACACCACTTTCAATTACAAAGCATATTCACCACCAATAAACCGTTTTTCAACAGATAATTTTCATTCCAACTTCATCACCTGATGAGAAGCGATGCACCTAAAAAAAATGGTTAGCTTCGAAACGCGAACATTTTTGTGTAGTGATATTAGGAATTTATAAACCATTGTAACAACTATTACAATATATATATATATATATATATATATATATATATAAAGAAAAATTAAGACAGACACGTTATTTCATGGTTAATCGAAAGTGTGGGCCTATTTCCAGGCGAATCATCCTCAGCTTCCGTCTTTATTTTTTTACACATATATATGTAGTCATCCGCAAAGAGATCTGTTTCGATCTGTTTCGATGTATCACAGCTCATCAGTAATTTTATATTCCGATTGCTTTTAACCCAGGATTGAAACCTGAAAGAAATTGGCGTCAGTCAGAGATTCTACCTCTGGACTATGGGCGCTCGGAAGAAGAAGGCAGCATTTTTAGCGTATACATTATCATTATACACACCCAATATCCAGGGTGCTCTAATTCATAACGGAATAAGCAATGCGTATATATATATATATATATATATAATTTCACCCCGAGCAAGGCAGAAATGCCACTCATGAGTGAGGGGCTGCATAACTGTAAAAAGATTAAGTACAAAAGAGTGAGGAGTACAAACTAGTTAGAAAGGAGCAATAGAAAGCTGAGAATGCAGGTGCGATAACAAATACATAGGTGGAGAGAAAGGGAAGGATATACGGGGTGGGAAGTGAGCTAGAGTCCAGTGGTTAATAGATGAGTATTGATATTGCATTTAAATTTCTGGAGGTTGTAGCCGTCAGGAAAGCAAGAATATGGGAGCGAGTTCCACAGGCGGGAAGTGCGAGAAAAGAAGCTGCAGGAGTAGAATTGTCGTCTGCATTTGGCTAACCTGACTGTGAATGGGTGGGACACAGATGCCAGTCTGGTTGCACGAGTAAACACCTGTTGAGGAGGCACCAGTAACTTAAGTTCGTCCGAACAGAAACCATGAAAGTATTTATAGAACAGACAAAGGGAGGCCACATTTCGACGGTGGGGAAGTGGCTGCAGTCGAGCCGCCAGATCAGTACCTATAACATTACAGACTCTCCTTTGGAGCCTGTCGAGGACACTGAGGAGAACGGCAGGGGCGCCTGATCATAAATGGCAGCAATACTCCATGCACGGACGGATGGTTTACTTGTATATATGCAGGACGGATTCAGGCGGAAAAACATCCTGGATCGACATAGTGACCCAAACCTCTTAGCAGTAGATTTACCTATAGATTCAATATAGTGGTTCTATTTGAGGTCCGAGGAGAGGGTAAGGCCGAGGAGGCGTAGTGTGTTGCTCTCAGGGAGAATCGCTTGGTCCATGCTTATGGGAGGCAGGAGAGGTTGCCTGTGATGGTTGACAGACAGCAGCTTGGTCTTAGACGCACTGAAGTTGACAAGCCACTTCTTGGTGAACACTCGGACCCATCCAACTATCGTCCTATCAGTCTTCTACCGATATTCGGGAAAGTATTCGAGGCCATAATAAATGCTGAAATACTTCAACATCTTACTGCCCACAAACTCTTCTCTGACAGGCAATATGGCTTCCGCTTTGCCAAGTCCACGGCCGATTTGCTAACAACCGTAACGGAGTACATGCTCCAGGCCCTTGATGAGTCTGACGAGGCTCACGCCGTTGTTCTGGACATCTCCAAGGCTTTTGACAGGGTTTGGCCCTCTGGCCTCCTATGCAAGCTACGGGGTTACAGTATTACCGGTCGCCTGCTTGACCTAATCCAATCTTTTTTAAATAACCGCAAAATGAGGGTCGTTTTGAATGGGCATGCCTCTTCATCCTACAGCACGTATGCTGGTGTCCCACAGAGCTTTATCCTGGGCCCGACGCTCTTCCTTATTTTCATCAATGACCTCCCAGGTATATATATATATATATATATAGTTTTGCATTCTAATATTTATCATAATACTATTTCTTTCATATATAATGTCTGTATGAACCTCATTCTGTAATAACCTATTAGAACACAGTGACAATAGTTGTTGTAAATCGGAAAACATAATAACATGAACACAAAATAAATATCGTTAAAATGATATGATATTCAAGACTAACAATTTCTCCATGCTGTTGTAAGTGCTCACAATGTTGAGCTACTTACCCATTATTATAAAATACTTCCACCTAAATCGCCATGGTCATAGGTTAGGCTCCTACATCATGGACGGATTTTGCTGTGGCATGGATACAAAAATAAAACCCGATGTCACTAATTTCCTGTATATGTGTTTTGCGTAGTAGTTATACATAATACCACAATTGTCTTTGCTCTGTATTGTCCTCAGGGTGAATAGTCGGAACTCTTTTATAGAATATCAAAAATGATTGACAATATTATCACAGAAACATCATCGACCAGCTTTCCTGTATGTGGTGACTTCAGTTTTCACCAGAAAGAGTGGTTAGTCCATCTCACAAGATTAGTGATGAATACAGATATTACAGAGACATGTCCATCTCTTTTTAACTGACACATATTGACAAAGTCACCCGAGACCCGGAAGTGACAGAACAGCAGGTGAAACCCCTCAAACCTTTTCTAAAATCAAGACCTGGCAAATGCATCTACTTATTCCTTATTCAGTGTCCAAATTGACTCGTAATAAATTAAATCTTCAGATTTACCATTTCATAGAACGCAATTTGTTATGAGAATGCAGACAGAGAGTGCTTTCCCAAACTTCTTCAGACATGCTTCCCCAAACATCAGCTGCCCTAATCTCCGATTGCAGCTTTTTCCGAAAAGAAGTATCTCAGAGATCTTCAAAATATTACCATATATGATTCATCATATATAGAAATACATGATCAGTAGAATGATCGGCTCCTTATAGTACTCCTGTAAGTACATGCCTCCTCGTTTAATACGCTACAATTATAAGAGCCCCATAACGCAGTAAATGAAGTCATGCTGTTATATGTGGGAAGGATCAGTCTAGAACTCTCTTTCCAGGCTTTATAACGTCTTAGAGGCCTTGTTGGAGAATAATCATTTTCCACACTCCAAACTCTCTTTCTCCCTCTCTCTCTCTCTCTCTCTCTCTCTCTCTCTCTCTCTCTCTCTCTCTCTCTCTCTCTCTCTCTCACACACACACACACACACACACACACACAGAGGAGTTATGTAACGAGTCTCTTACTTCTCGATCGCTATTAACATGGAAAATGCTCGTATGAGGTGCATGATCTGATTACTCCATGCCTGACCTTCACCGTTAGGATGCGCCATGCAACTCATATATTAGCAAACCACCGACTCTCCAACCGGAATTAATCGGCGAATAGTAAATTCTACGCAAACAGCTTTTCCATGTATCACTGCATTATAGAACAACTTCCAAAAAGATGATTCTCTGATCACTACAATCATAACCTGCCCAACAACATTTTCCTTTTCTATCTCTAACTAAATCCTTAACTCTAGTAGCCACTTGGACTTATAGTGTGTAAACATTAATTAACAAAAATAACCTGCTAATCAGACAAAAACTTTAAATATGTTTTAATATCTAACGAAGCTAAGATTTCTTTAAAAAAATACAGTAAACTTTTAGGATTAGTAACATCATCATATTTTAAAAAAGATTATTAACATCTTCATATTTTCACAATAATGCATATTTTCATTGTGAAAATGTTACGAATTCTATAAGACCCTTTGTTTATAATTAAACTGTGCCTGAAAGGGTTCTTAATAATTTTTTTAAATATTTTCATGTTTAATAGTTATTAATTTTTTGTTTTGTTAATTTTTAAATAAATTAACTGTATTATTTACATTTAGACTATTTTTGCATATGGCTAATTGTGATATCCAGTGAACAGTGTTTGTCTGTTGCCAGATGTTGTGTCTAAATTCATATATATATATATATATATATATATATATATATATATATATATATATAAGCAAATATTCTTCAAACCATACATTGATAATAGATGTCGGTGGTAAATCTGTAAATGAAAACTAATTCGGTGTATAAATTTGTGAAATGTTTTCGATGGAAATATATTTCCTAATGCCTCATTTGTTATCTGTGAGTAGTTTTGATTCATACACTACGCAAATGCATTCGACAAAATACGCTAGAAAAATTTTATATAGACGCACGGCAAACTTGACAGTGCAGAAATGACATAGGCGTAATCCTGAAAATGTAGTGGCAGCAAACTGACTGCATACGGACAGAAAACTACTTCAGTAGATATACAAATATAGTAAGGAGTGTAACAAAAGGGATGTGTATTCTCACTAGATCTATCCAACCTATACAGTAAAATAATTCTGAGATTTCTAGAATTCCTGGTAGGATTCTTTATTGGCGTCCGCAGTGTAAACACTATAAGATATGTAGATGATACAGTGTTGATAACAGACACTGAAAATAAACTACAAAATCTCCTGAAGGAAGTAGGATAAGAAATCAGAAAGAAAAGATTATATATAAACTATAAGAAAACTAAATTCATGATCATCAGTAAAAAGAGGAGCCTAAAATGCCAACTACAGGCAGGGGATTCCAAAATCAAGCTGGTACAGAAATTTTAATACCTTGAAAGTGTTCTAGCACAGGACGGAACGTGTGGCATTGTGATCCGAAGGTGTAATGGCAATGTCACGGATACGTTCTAGAAGCTAAGTAGAGCATTGTGGCACAAAAAAATTAGCTGGAAACAGAGAAGAGAGTAATGGATTGTTATATGATATATATCCTTCAATATGGCAAGGAATGCTCAAAGATGACTGAAAGACAGGAATCAACCAAAATGTGCTCCTAAAGAAGGTTGCTAAGAAAACATTCGAGGAATATTGGAACAATGATGAGGTTTTGGAGAGGCTGGAAATGAACAAGAAACTGATATTTATAATAAGGAAAAGACAGCTGACGATTCTGAGACATGTAACGAGGAAGAAAGACTAGGTGAGTCTGATATTCACGGGACTTATAAATGGAAGGAGATACAAGAAAAATTACTTGAGCGGATAGATGACAAAGATTGGTTCGTGAAGGGTAACAGGAGAAGGAAAGCAAAAGGCTACAATGGAAAGTGAGATGTGGAAGGCCATGATCGCCTGCGTCCTTACGAGACACGGCACTTGCAGGAAGAAGTAGCAAGCGCAAAGCAACTGCGACAGCTTTCATGTTTTCATCATCATATTTTTGAAGAATTACTACTTCTATACTATAGTCACTAACATCTGTAGCCATATGATTTCTGCTTTTAGGCTGTAAAACCCTATTGTCATGTTAGTATCTTCTTAATTTCTTCAAACACATTCTGACAATTATGAGTCCACTTTCCCTTGAGGCCTTTTTTTTAATTCAGTGGGTCTCTCAAATTCTACATATTAATCACAAAGAATCGATAATATTTTTCTCGTTCTAGAAATGCTTTTATTCTAGTAACTTTTTTCGGGAAGGCGTAGTGTTGATTATACTTGCCTTGACTGATTTCGTTGACTAATACTTTTGCAATGATTTGTCTTTGTTACTTGTTTCTAGGCAGAAAATTTCCTTTTTTCCAAGTTGAGATTAAACCGATAATACTTAGGTAAATTTCAAAATTTGCTTTTACATGCGTGATGTGTTGTCGCTTGGACACATTTTGAATTAATATATTTTACAGATAAGCAGCTGCAATATTACAATCTGCAAGCATATTATCTATAGATTGTTGAAATGTAGTTAGTGACACATGTATATCAAAAGAAAGTCCATTAATCACGTATGCGCATTTATCGTTATTGAATTTGAACATTTTTCTTCAACTTAAATTTGCAAAAAAGCTCCAGCAAATTCAGGTTCAAAAAAGTTTCTTGCAGTTTAACTTCGCAAAGGTTTCCTCTGGATTTAGGAATGGACTGTTATGTATTTCGAAGCATTTGTTTAATACTGCTAAAAAATCAGCACAAACACGAATTTCATCTTTTTCTCTTTACCTACACTGCTAGGGCTGCAAATTTCAAATGGTCAATCTTTCGATTAAACATGTTCACATTTTATTTCAAGTATATCTTATTCTTTGTTTACTTGATCGAATGTCGCAAGCAGTACACAGAGTTTTGGTTTAAACACTAGCGTCGATACTTTTTTAACTTGAAATTTTGTTTTAACATCAAAACACAAGTCCAACTCATCCGACAAAACATCTGAAAAAATATTTTTTTCAATTTTTCTTTATGAAATGAAACGTTACAAATTACTTCACCAATAAAAAAAAATTGTTTACCTCAAATGCCACGTGCGACTCTCAATGTTTTCGCAATTTAGGTTTTTCCGTTTGTATTAAATGCGGCATTGTTGATTACTGCTATATCACTACTAATATCGACTTGTATTTTTACATCCACATTATTGTTTCTATTTATTTATTCCGCCGCGACGCTGTACGAATATTTTCACTGACAATTTTTCTTTGATTTAGTCTTAAAGTGTGAGATTATATTTCTTACATCTCTTCACATTTCGGACTTTAATTTCTTTTCTTCCGTATCGCAAGTCAGATTTAAAATTCTATGAATTTGTCACATATTTCCTGTATTATTTTTCCGTCTTTTTACCGTTTTTATTTGAGAGGGTATTAGCTCTTTAAATATATTCAAATTATTTTTCGATTTTTTTAATCTTTTACGATCCTTGTTAAAATTTCTAGAATATGTGACACAAACACAATTTTTTTTTCATAATATTCATAAACTTCCATTGAGTATTGAATAAGGAACATTTCTCAGTAAATATTTAGTCAGAATATCTGCTGTTTCTTCAAAGAAATTTATTCTGTTTTATTTTGGTAGCAAAAATTATAGCATTCTTCATGTTCTTCTGATACTAGCATTCTCAAAAATGTCTTGTTTTATCTCGTTTTCCCAGTAGGTGAATTATTCGCTGAAATTTTGCTTGTATTTTCTTAAATAAAAAAACAGGGTAATTCTATTATCTGAAATGCATGTGAATTCAGCCATCGCCTTTGTCACAACCTCAGGATTAAAAAAAACTTAGAGAAAGATCCGTTTTCTTTTTAATTGTGTCAATTAAAATTTGTTGTTTATGGTGTCCCAGCAAGTGGTATTTTTGCTGTTGTTATTTTCTTTATGTTACATGTGACAATAATTCTTCCATATTTAAAGATTTACTGCTTCTTCCTTCTTTCTTTTTTACTTACTGTTACTAAGAGTTTGTCTATTTTTATGCAATTCTTAAATAGGTAGTACTAATTATTATTTCCCAGTTAGATTTGTTCCATTCAAATATTGACAGATTTCTAGTATTTAAACACAGTTTTGTTAGATTTGAATATTTGTTTTCTGTCTGTAGTCCTGTAACATTTCGTCTGGAAATATGAAGGAAAATAGTTTAACGTTAAGACTTAATAAAAACAACCCTCCTTACTAATAAACAGCAACAAAGATTGTCTGAAAAAAACATCGTGTAATATATTTGACAGTGCTTTAAAAAAATGAAAATGATCCAGGATGAAATCTTTCCATCTCATTGGTCCCTGAATTTATAAATCACTAACTGATTAGGATGTGAGACTTCCGTATATATATATATATATATATATATATATGGTTTTGCTTCCAAAATAATTTACTGGAATTTTTTTCGCTTCCTTCCGAGCAATGTATTAAAATAGGGCTGTGATATGGAACTTCCGTCTCTTGCTTTCACACTCCAATCCTGGCAATTGCTTGCCAAAATTACCGTATTGTACAAAATAAAATAAACCAATAATTACCATATGCCTTGTGCTTTGTTTTCTTTTATTCTGGAGGTTTGCATTAAACAACAGGTACAACGGATTTGTGTAGTGGTCTGAAGACAGCCTTGAGGAGTAATGCAGCGACAAAGCACATTAGGTAACAGTTATCGAGGCTGGAAAACACCAGTTAGAGTCGCGTATATCACAGTCTGTTGATGTGTCTCATCATGTTTCTTTCTTCAATCCAAAAGAGAATAAGTTGTGCTTGCGCAATGTATCATAAGTATTATCAACGTCACTGCTTTTTAAGTGTCGAAATCTTAAATATGTTTGTATAATCTTTTCGCCCCAACAAGGCATTTTACTGCCACTATTGTACAGGGGCTTACATAGGAGAAAGGTTATGAAAATAGTGACAGATCAGTGTCAGGAAATGGGTAATAGATGGATGAGAATACTGATGAAAGTGGAGTGGACGGAGAAAGGAGCATGAGAGAGAGAGAGAGAGAGAGAGAGAGAGAGAGAGAGAGGATGCAAATTAGTGCGAAAGGTGAGAAAAGAACCTAATAGTGTAGAATTTGCCTTTATATTTTATTTTTTTCACAGTAAAAGGGTGAGACCTAGTTGCTAATCTTGTGGCCCCAGGGAGCTAAGGTCATCGAAGTAGAAGCCGTGAAAATATTTGTAGAAGAGACAGAGGGAAGCCACATTGCGCCGTTGAGAAAGGGTCTTAAAGTGAAGCTTTTTGCAGCAGACTATGAATTATTATTGGTACTACTGAATCCCTTAACAAAAATAGGCCCTGTTTTTAGTTGCACTTGGAAGCATCCACCGAGAAGAAATACATTTTTAACGGTATTTATACTTCTCTCCTAACGATGTAAAAGTTTTATACTTGGGGTTACAGACAGATCGAATGTGAGTCAAAAACGCTGAAGATTTTTCCTACTTTTGTGAAGAAAATGACATTGAGAAGTGTTACATTTATTACGCAAATTACAATTATAAGCCTTATTTACTCTTTAGAAATAATATATTTGATATTTTGGCTTGACGAAAAAAATAATTAGTGGATTTTACGAAAATAGCTTTGTGGATTTTCAGCAACTGCTGTAGACGTTCAGAATTTTATATTAAAACTCAAGGGAGGTACGGCTCGTTATAGACTCAAATATTGGGGTTTCTTTAAACATAATTATGATGAATGAGGTGTTTAGTATGAAAGAAAGAAAGCTGTTAAATGTAAAGATTAGGAGAATGAGAAAGAGAAATAACGATTGAACTATGATGCAAGGAGGACATGATTATTGTTTTCATGGATGATGTTGTTTGCGAAAGAGTTTGTCTGATTGAATCTTTTTCTTTATATTTCGGACTCAGAAGAAATGTGGGTGAATCAGCACTTTGTATTTTGCATAGCTTGAAAAACATGTAAAAATCTGAAATGATGAAACTAGAGAATGAATCATTTCTGAAGGTATGCTATGGTTATAATCATAGAGTAGCAACAAGCTTGTTACTTTATTTTCCGTCTGAAACTCCGAAAAAGATATTGACTTCGATTAATTCTTTATATGATACGTACGTTCAATACATCGTCTAATCTAATTTATCTACTGCATTTTAATATTTAATAAATTATCATTAGAAATTAGTAAATCGTTTTGAACAACTAATAAAATTTATTATGCAAAGATAAAATTATTTAATTGTATAATTCATATTTATATTGTAACACAAGTTTTTTTATGATTGAGAACGTATTTTGTAGTTTGTATGGCCTGAATGGGTTTTTTTTAATGGCATATGAAATCTATATTAATGCCAAATAGTTAGGGTTTTAAGGTATTTTTAACTGTTCGGTAATGGTGAGAAGGTTGATTTACTGAGACTTCAATGATTTTTTTTGTTTTATTTTTTCTTATATTAGAAAACTGAAAATGCCTTCTAATTTTGCATTCAAAAACGTTTTGCTGAATTCTCTTTTCCTACAAAAACTTTTTTCTTCGACAATTTAGTTAGTAATATTTTTTCTTAAAAAAATGTACATTTTCTATAAAAGTCGATTTTTATGTATATATTTCTATAAAGTGTATTCTTATATTTTCTTACTGTTTTGATCCCAGTTTAGGGGTTAACTATTTGCCCATAGCGGGGACCCTAACAGGTGCTACCACTCCTTGACCTGAGGAAAGCGTAACGTGTCGTAATGTTTATTGTTATGCTTATTTTTATTAGTTTTGCGATTTTCCTATATTGTTTATCATAAAAAATGTTTTAACAAAACAATAAAAAAATAATACTATTATATAATATTATAATATAATTATATAAATATTTGATGATAGATTTATACTATTTATTATGTATACATAGATATCTACCTTCAAACACACAAGCACTTATAGATATAATCATCCGCAGACGGTTCTGTTTCGCTGTATCACAGCGAATTTTTATATATATAAATTCTTATTATTTTGAAATTTATTAATACGTTTGTATTATTCGTTACTTATAACAATTATGATAATAGTAAAAATAAATGCTCAATTTGATAAAGAATACCTTATATTCCATATTCAATAAAAATGTTTGTGTGCATCGGCCAAATTTCGCATGTAAGCTTATGAAATAATACTTATATGAAAGAAATTATTTATATTTTAAAAATAAAATAAAAAATAAGCAAACATTTTCAGTGGAATATATTACACTTGCTGTATCTCTCTCTCTCTTTATATATATATATATATATATATATATATATATAATCTAATGCAAAGTAGTAAAAACACTAAAAGAATCACACGGCGTCAAAAAAATTAGGAATATAAGCATTAGTCAGTCTGTTAAGTGCCAGAGGTGAAACACGCTTGGGCGATCATGTCTCGAAAGAGACATGACTGAATAGGCAAAAGATTATCCCCCAGTAGGTTGTCATTGATTTCTGCGGTAGACTGGTTGCCAGCCAAGGTTATAGAACCCAATCTCTCCTGTTATTTAACCCATAACTGGAAGGAAGAGACGGATTAATACCTTTCCCAAGGTATTTGCGCTTAAGTGAATGCAATAAATTCAACTGGAATTCGAACTCGGCTCTCCGATTTCTCGTTCCGAGCCGATATCCATTGGACCACAACGCACATCCTCATTACTAATGAGCGGAAAATTAAAGGGATAAACAGAAGGGCAGTAGATAGCGATTGACATTCTATTGAGATTTTTGCTATTCACACTAATCTGGAAAACATGGATATGAATGGGAATTGCACAAGCGAGAATTGAGACTAAAAGGAAATTTTAGTATCGAATATACGGTTAAATTAAGCTATCCCTGATATAAATTTATCATATCTCGATTCCAGTAGGAATGTATGCTTAAATTCAAAAAGACTAGGTACCATAGTTAAGAACTCTTCCTGACAATTACACATAGAAGTATTAAATGAAAAGTCACAAAGAGGAAACATTAAGGCGGTAAAAATGTGGCTGAAGACTAGATGCCAGATCAGGACCAATGATATTGCAAGTTTTTTTTTTATTATTTTATCAAAGAGCTCAAGTTAAATAACAACAGTACCTTAGATATTTGGCAGCACAACTCTGATACATAACAGATGGTAAGCACAATCTGATGTAAACAGGTTGGAGGAGGGATTGACGTGAAAAGTTTAATAACCGATAGCAAATAAACAAAGAAAATAAAAGTAAAAAAGGAATAAAAACTGAAAACATCAGAAACAAAATTAATTAAAATTTATTAAATTAAAAAGTTTACAACAAGATATCACAAAGCATTGAAAATTATTTACACTAGACTCCTCATTTGAATATTTATTTATATTCAAATTTGACATATTTTCCAGACAAAGACAGATGACTTACTTTAAATATCACCTTGGTAAAATTACGGCTACTATGAAAAGAATTTCATGCTTTACATGAGCGAACGAATACAAATATTTTTCATTTCAGATTGGTGGTAACTATGAAGAAGTTAGTTGAAGGGTTTTTTCATTTAGCAATCTCTCTTACATTTTGGGGTAGACACATTTAAAGGTATTTCAGTATTTCTTACTCACCAATATCAACTCGTCAGCCCAAAACGAAAGGTAAACGTAAAATTATATATATATCTATATATTACGAAGAATATGGTAATTTAAAACAAACTCCTTCCACAATATCGACAACTAAGTGATATATGAAAGAAAGGAAATTAGTTGTTTAATGTATCAGGGTTATTTTAAGAAGAAACAGATAAACTAAAGAATAATAATAATAAAAGGTACGAAGAAAAGTTCATGTTTATCTTAAAATAGTAAAAACAAAGTTTCATATAGGTGAAAAAAAACATAGGTTTTCAAGAGTTTCGGAAAATACGTTGTTCTCGTTGTCATTCTAACCGCGTCTTTTCAATAATTATTATTATGTTGTCATTTTTCATCATATTTCCATTTCTGCTATGATTGCCCTACCAAGCAAGTCTGCGAGAAGACTTAAGGCAGGTCGTGGTTTGTTGTCATGGCTTCATTTCATGTTTTTCTATCTCTCCTATCATCAATAGCGTTGCTAGACAAATTTCTCCTTAGTGTGTGGGCTTGTAGTTAGTGTGTGGGTTGTACAAGAAATGTTTTTGTATATCTCTTGAGCTGGAGTTTCCACGGGTTCTTTTGATGTGTTGTTTTGTTCCATTTTTTATCATTCCAAGTGCACCTACTATCACTGTCACGATTCTTGTTTTCAATTTCCAAATTTTTATTTCAATTTCTAGGTTTTTATATTTTGATAGTTTTTCGAATTCCTTAGTTGATATATTACTATCCGCTGGACTAGCGATATCAATTAATAGGCAGATTTTTTCTTTCTGGATTTTAACAATAATGTCCGGCCTATTTGCTTCAATTTTTCTGTAACTGGAACTGGGTGGTTTTCATACCAGTGTTTGTTTACAGATTTTCCATATTGTTTGCACATTATCCAATGTAAATATTTCCCCACCCTATCGCGACGATTTTTATATTCAGTTGGGGCAAGTACAGAACATCCTGAGATTAGATGGTCTATTGTTTCTTTGTATTTATCACAGAACCTGCATTTTTCATCCACATTATTATGTATAAAATTGCCTGAAAGTTCTTAGTGAAAAGACTTTAGTCTTGCGCTGCAAGAATAAAGCCTTCAGTCTCAGACTTTAATCCAGATGCACGTAATCATCGATGAGTATTAAACTTTATCAACAATGGATTTATTAGCACGTTCTGGATATAGCCATGCAGAGGCTTGTCTTGCCAGCGTTGTTTCATCTGTTCAGGGAGCTTTATCTTTGGTTTTCATTTTAATATTTTTGCCGCAATAGTTGGTTCTTGGTTTCTGTTTTCTTTTTCTACAGAATCTACTAAATGTAAATCTTGTTTGTATTTACTGCCTTCTTTTATTATTGAATATTTTTTCTTTCTTTCTTCATGTTGTCTAACTAATTGTATCATCCAGTCCTTTGCTGTTTCTATGTATGTTAGTAAGCCATTAGTTGTTGTCTTGTATGGCAATTCTAGCTGTATAAGACTTCTTCCAAGTACTTTACGGAGTATGTATAGACGTTCTACATCAGAGTTTTTAATATCAGTCGTAGCCTACTATATTACTCTTTCCGCACTACTTCTTTCATTTTTTTATGGTGAATTTTTTCTCTCTCATTTACACCTAGGTATTTATTTGCTTTTCTGGCTCTAAATCTTTTATTGTTACAGCAGTGTCTAAGTTAATTCATAATGTTTGTTGTAGCGATACTCGTAAATCTGTAGATTTAGCACATTTATTCAAATTAAATTTCATTCCAGTGTCTTCACAGAAGCATTTTACAATTTGCAGAAGACCTTCCAGCTCATTATCATTCCCAGTATACAAGTCATCCATGTAAAACAGATGGCTTATTTTCTTTTGGGCTATTTTATAACCACACTCTGTCTTGCTGAGTGGGTAGGGCTATTAATGATTTGCAGAATAGTAAGGGAGACAAAGAATCACCTTGAAATATACCTCTTTTGTTGTTTATTTCACCAGACTTATAGGTTCCATTTATATGATTGAGGTAAAGGGTTCTTTTCCATGTCAGGCACTGTATTATTTTGAAAGGGCTTTTAAAAAATTCTTGAATTAATTATAAGAGAAATTATTATTACTATTAATATAATTATTTTCAGTAGTAGTTGCAGTAGTAATAGTAGTATCTCATATATAGTCATGATTTGTTTCATTTTAAAATAGTTTAATCAAGCATTTTAATAAATTCATGAAGCCTGACATAAGTGAAGCCCGATTTTATTTTATTTTAGTGATTGCGTCAGGCTCAACACGGAAGTGTACATAATGTGTTTTGTGTGGTTGTGATACCCCTAGTAAAAAAAAGCAAAATGGTTCTGCACTAGTCCTTAAAAGCAGGAGAACCTAGTCATGGCTCTCAGACAATTTCTACAGCCACATTACTCTTTACATCTAACGGCCTATCTGGCTAGAGTACAATCTAATTCCCGATCATATGTAGGGTACAGGATACCGGGAGAGTAAAATAACTTGTAACACTAAAAATGAACAGAAGGCAAGCATTCAAATACTTAAAAAAGACTGTTTAGAACAAACTTTTAGAGATTCTAATGTCATCTGGAGGCTTTCCCTTAAACCAGGTTTTTCTTTGCACAATTTGCCTCTCTAATATTTCAAAATATGTTCGTGTAGTTTTGGTAAATATAAAAGCTAACATTAGAGTAATTTCAGGTACAGTCATCAACTGATAGGTCGAACACTTTTTCCCAAGGGACGTCGCAGAGGAAATCGCGAAAGGCATCCCAGTCAGCCTTTTGGTAGAGGTAGGAGGTCCTATAGGTAGGGGGCTCCTGGGGTGGAGTGAGATTGGAAAAATACTGAGAGAAACTACAGCGTGGTTGGAGTTGCCGAGAGGGCAAAGCTGCGAGACTTGACAGGCGTCAGACGCAGAGATGAAACATATATCTAGTAGTGAGGAATGACCTGTGGGAGTGCTGGAGAAGCGAGTGGGGAAGTCCACCACTTGCATAAGGGATTGGGAAATAGCGAAGTTCATGGCGTGAATACCCCCTGGATCAGTAACAGCGTTTTCAAGCCACTCAGAGTGATGGGAATTGATGTCTCCAAATACAAATATGAGGCCGAATGGGTGATAGGAAATATCCTTATCTATGTCGTCAGCAATGCTATCTAGTAGGGAGCAGTCAGGAGAGGAGGGAGAAGGGTAAAGAAAGAATAGGTAACTAACCGAACTGAGGAGAGACAGGCGGAGACATATGTATTGGTGGTCAATAGATTAGAGTGAAGTCACCCTAGCTATGGGGCGGTGTTCGCTGACGTAGACACCCAGCCCATGCATGACGACAGTGGAATCCTTCCTTAAGAGGGGAAGATAACCGGGGATGGAGATGTCAGAAGAGGGAATAGCTGAGTAGAGGTTAGTTTCGCAGAGCGCAAGGATGTTGGGATTTTTCATGCAGGAACGCTTCTACACTAGGAAAGTTAGTACGAATGCCCCGGATATTAGAGAAAGAAAGGTTAATGGGTTTAGGTGGTTTGAATTTAACTGGTTTAGAGCCGTTTCTGATTTGTTTCGTCATGTTTTTGTTTATAGAAAGGGACGTAGGGTAGAGGATACAGGCGGTCATTATCCACGATCTGTGCTGGGAGGGAAACTGGCTAGGGTTGCAACAAGGTGTGACCACGGGGTTGCCCACCGAATGCGCTTGCAGGGACACCTATCCATGAGTGACATGGCTCTACAAGAACCCCGATATTATACAACTGTTGATCAGAGCAGCCGCTCTTGACGCTACACAAGAGTTAGTGCTCCTAACTACCAGTCGGAAGCAGCAACCAGGAAACTGCCAACCCGGTACCCTCACAGTGATGAACCGTTGCCACCGTTGCCAGATCGCAGGAATCTCACGGAAGCACCAATACCAAGGTCTGAACCGAGAGAAGAGAAAGCCGGAAACCACATCCTAAACAGGAAACAAGGGGCAAGCCTCTATTCCAGTTCAATAGACATGGGAGGAGTATGGATCGGGCGATAGTGTGATCTATCTACTCCTATTTAAAAAATGATACATAATTTGTCAAATCCGGCCAAGTTTAGTCGATCCCGGTCTATATCACGTCTATTGAAGCAAATACGCCACGTTTAATCATGTTCGTAGTCACATTTTGCCTAATACGCATTAAGTTTTGTTTTTCTTTCGAATTGGCTGAATGTGTTTATTCAGATATTAAGTGCATGTTTAGAAATTCACAGTATCTGGAAATAACCATGTTTTTTCTAGGAATATAATTTCAGGGGAACATTTCGTATAAAATGTAATTGGTTCAGTAAAATATGGTATTCTCCATAGAAAACAGCTGTGAAAAATAGATCTTCATATCTTCTGAGGCTGGCTACTCTTCGATTTAACACATTTGAGGACTTGATGTGATCTCAGATTTATTTTATACAAGTAAATGATTGTTTGATAGAAATGAATTTTGAAAAAAATAATTTTCCTTTTACTAATAGTAAATTGAATACTTATGTTCTCGGTCTCAAAGGAATTTCTTCATTTTACTTGTAACTGTTTTACATTTTTTAAATGCCCAAGATTGTCTTTCTGTTAACGATCTAAAAATATAATTTATTCTCATTATTAGACTTGAACTTTGTTATTTTTTTTTTTTACATCTTAAACGAATATCTTCAATTTACAAATATTTTTTTTATTTTTTACACGTAAAGCTTTGTATTACGTTTAGTAACTTTTGAAGATGAAAAATATTTTTTCGTCAGATCAGCATGAAGACCTATTTATACGCAAGGGGATGTCTAATATAAATGGCTGACGTTTTATTACATCTGCGCAGAACGAAACGACATTCATTTTAAGTGCGCAGATAGGTGTCATATTTATTCGGCAAATATAGTATTCGATTCCAATCAAAAGAAAAAATATTTAGCTAACAATGTAACAGCCAATGTAGGTCGATTGCTGCACCTGTCACCGATCTGTTTATTTATAATTTGTTATATACTCTATAGTCAAATGTAAACGTCGGTACGTATGTATTAAAATCATATTTTTATTGCAAATATATTACAGCGTTTTTTGCAACAAAACCTCTGCGTATATATGCGATGCATCGCCCATGTTTTTGATATATGGGAAGAATCAATTTAGAAACATCTCAGAAAGTAATAAAAATATATTCAAGGAGGACAAGTTATATTGTTTAGGAAAGTATATTTTTATTGATGTATATTTTCGTGAGAGACGTATGAAAACGAAAACAAAATAAAACAATTAATGTACTACAATGATCAATACCAAGCTGAATATCAAGATAGACATTACGAAGAGCGATTTGGGATCATGTGTTCGCTTTTCTAACTAATATCAATGTTGGTGTCTATAAAACTTGCGTTTTTTTGTAATAGGCACAAAAATATGCATATATGTTTTAGTGTGCGCTTTTAAAATAAAGAATCATGCTTGATTATTTAATGACAACGACACGCACCAACATAGGTTCGGAACTGAAGTAAAACTACTATATATAATCTATGGCTGCATTTACTGTTAGGAAGGTTGGGTCACTGTGTCGATCACGAAAATGTTTTTCATCAGAAACCATCTGGCACATTTATAAATCTGATTCGTCCATGAATTAAATACTGTAGCCGGTCTGGCGCTCCTATAATTCACCTCGATGTTCTCAAAAACATCCAAAGAAAGATCTGCAGTATAATAGGTCCTGACATGGTCTCTCGATTTCAGCCACAATTTCACCGACTTGACGTGGCTTTCCTCTGTCTTTTCTACGATTAATTTTCATGGTAGCTGTTCTGACGAGCCTTTTTTTTAACCTGTTGCCCCGACCACAAGAATTTAATGGTGCTAGAAAATTGGGATCTCGGTCCTACAGGTTTATTGGTAAAAGAGCTAAATATAACCGCTACTTCTACTCCAAAAGTTTATTTTCTTGTACTTCTTCCTATGGAGATCCCTTCTGTTTGCTTGTTTCCCTGATAAGTAAAATCTTCAGAATTTAAATCCAAAGTAAATAAGGCATGTTCTAATTTCAGGAATCCCGTTCATCCTTCATGTTTTTTATAGTAACCACTAGTCTTTTTCTCTCACAAGAAACCCCTGCGTACTAGTGGCAGTACAACCTTGCTTAACGCACAATGTTAATAAAACATTAAAAAATTAAAAATGCTAAAAAAAGTCATTCACAGATAAATATACGATGCATACAAGTATGAATACATACATTACCGTGCTTTTGTGTTCAATTTAAATAAAATTTTCCTTTGTATTCATATTTTTCTTGTACATCCGGTTCACCCTCCACCCACGTATATTGAAGGGGTGTAGAGGCTCATCCCTTGTTTTCTTTTTAGGATGTGGTTTCCGTCTTTCTCTTTTCCAATCTTTTCACTCTTACGTAGCCCCCTGCACATCAGTGGCGTTACAGCCTTGCTCGGAGTGATATGGTAAAAAAATACTCTAAAAGAATTACTTTCATTCCCTTGGACGAGGTAAAAATTTCATCTGAACTTGCCCGTTTGTAAATATTTGATATGGTATTCTATATTCAGCAGATTGTCATAAAAAAATTAATCTTAAATTTGAATTTTTAAGTTGTTCATATTCTCTATTGTTTGGATATATATATATCCACCGGAAAAAAGAATTAATAATTATTAACGTAGAAGTAGTTATTTCGGCTATGTCATTCATTCCTTTCTCCATGCCCTTTCCACCACGATGACCATCATCCATCGACTGTTAGCACCAACAGCGTAAACGAGTCACATTTCTTCAAAGTTTTCCCTCGCTCTGAAAGGAACGACATGAGCAAAATATGTCCCTGGGCCATTACTCTGCTACTATGCGCAACAAACAAAAATTAATTTAGAGACATGGAAGTTCAGGATGTTGAAAAACGCTGGTCTCACTCGAGAATGTCTAGAAGAAGAAGAGCAGATTGAACATCAGTTTTCTGGCAATAAGCGAAACTAAATCGCCTAACAATGGAGATCTCACCAGGATTATGTATAATAGAGATGAAAATAACAAAAACCAAGTCGGCTTCATACTGGACGAATAAATGATGAAATACGTTCTGGGACACTGACAGTTATCCGAAAATGTTAAACCGAAAAGAAAGCTCTTCAACAGAAATTTTATAGTAGTCTATGCACCAACAACGCAAAGCACTGAGGAAGAAATATAGTCTTTCTACTCCACACTAGAGAATTCCAAGGTTTACTACAAAAAAAAAAAAACTTAGAATCATCATGGAAGACTTGAATATTAATGCAGGCAAAGAGGGTATAACTGCCAAATTCGGATGAGGAATCTGCAACAACCGACTCGAAAAATGGTTCCAATGGTGTACAACAAATGACCAGATAATAAGCAACATCTGGTATAAAGAACACACAAGAGGCCTCTGGACATGGAGAAACCCAGGAAACGACAAGACAAGCCATATCGATGACATAACAATAAAAAGAAGATTCAGGAACGCAGTGGTTCAATGCAAAATATATTCAAGTGCCGACTGTGGAAGCGACCACCTCACCATCATCTGCAAAGTAAAGGGGGAAAAACTTCGGAGATTGAAGGAGATAAGTGCATCATCCAGGCTGCAGTGCAACACATTCATGAATTGCCTTAACCTGCAGACAAATTATACAGACAGTGTAAGAAAGAAATGCAAAGAACAAATTGAAAAAGGTAATTCGAAATAGGATACACAAAAAGAAGTCCCATCAGCAAACATTTGAACAAAGAAACTCAGACGCTGAAGAAATAGCAAGTGGGTGACTGCAAAGGAGGCAGTAAACTATGACAATGCATGAAAGGGACCACTAGATATTTCACAAAAAAGGCCCAAGTGCAGACGGGCTAACGGAGAATGGCTCAGAAGCAAATATGCAGAAGTAGATTGTGCAAAAGTAATAAAAGAGACATGCATAAAGAAAAATGGAATCTAACAGAGCAAGAACATGCTCCTCAAAAGATGTATAAAATCCAAGGATGAAACGATCATATTAGAGGAAAAGCAAGTATTCCAGCGAAGGAAAAATATATAAAAGTTCGTTTCGACGACAAGAGAGTGAAACTGACAATAAACAAAGATGCTGTCAGATTTGAAATATTAAAATCCGTATTGGAAGCTGCAATGGCCAAACCAAATAGAAACAAAGCAGCTGGACCAGATGACATTATAATAGAGATGCTGAAACTTTAGAAGATTTCGGTATAGAGAAAAATACAGAAATAATTAATAAAATCTACAACAGTGTAGTAATACCAGACTACCTAGCAAATCAATTTTCCTAGCTCTGCCTAAGAAGCCAGGTGCAAACTTATGAAAACTCTACCGAAAAATCAGTTTAAGGAGCCACATAACAAAGCTTATCATATGGAACCTGATGAATAGAGCGTGGAACAGAACCAAGCCATATAAAACTTGCTTTAAATTTTGAAAAGATGATTTGAAAACCCGTTTAATATTCAGATAGTTGAGAGGTAACACGAAAGCGAGATGAAAGAATTGTAATCTGCCGAAAATGATTATATAGATTGTATTTTTTTATTTTTTCCTGTAAGGAACGCAACCTTTGAAACATGTTATATTTTAATAATAAATATCACGTACGGTTACCCGTTAAAGAAAATACGTGTCAGAAGCATGCACACAAAAACCTGTTTCAATTATTTAAATAGACCGAATGGCGCGATTTTTGTATTAAGCTTTTCAATTATCTCTTAGTAAATATAGTCTTCACATATTTGCAACGTAAAGTGAACCATGAAGGAGTGTTATATATCCATAAATAACAAACACGCATATATATAAGAATATATCAGTGATATTTTTATTAAACGAACGATGGACCGTGTGGCCTAGTGAACAGAGAGTTGAGGGAGCGCGCCTCTAAGGGTTGACAGGGAGACAGGGGGTGTCGTCGTATCTGTTGCTCCTCTACTCTGGTCTTGTCTGGCTCTCTGCCCAGACTCGTCTGTCGAGACTGACTGACTGACTGACTCTGACTCGTCTGTCGAGACTGACCGACTAGTTTCTTCTTCGACTTCTGGCGAATCCTTGTTTTCGAGGTCTTTTTATATCTTCCAAAACCGGAACTTGTTTCTTCCGGGTTTTGCCTCGATCACGCGACGCCTACACGACGCCTACGTAAATTCTCAGAGACACCTGTTCTGTCTGCCTCTTGTGGCCATTTCCGCTACTGCCGGAAATAAGGTCAAACAAACATCCGTTCCTTTCAACGGCCGGAAAACGCCCCCGCTTCCTCACTTCCTTCTTCGGGTGGGGCCAGATTATTATATTACAGGAGGAAACATTTTAAAATATGCGAAATTTTAAAGTATAATAAAAAATAATGAAAATGAAAGCAATATTTTTTATTTATTAAAACATATTTTTTTCCAGATTATGATATCCTATATATATTTGTTTACTAACTTAATGAAAAGTTTGTGTCAATACAATAATTGCATGGTTTTATTGCATTTTTGTTTTCGAAATTCAGAGCAGATTTTCGGAAAAAATGTTGTGGGTTAACATCTGTAAAAATATATATATACCACGACTTTATAAAAATAATTATTCATAAATGATTTCAGTCAATCGTGAATAAATCCTGAAATTTTCATCAAATTCAGACTATTAATGAATGTTTTTAAAGAATTTTCTAAATTAATGCGTTTTCACCGGCAAATGATTAGCTTGAGTAATATTACGATTGCCGTAGAAAACCCTTGTAAAAATTGAGTCACTCATGGACGAAGAAAACAATATATATATATATATATATATATATATATAATAGCTGGATATTAATGCCAGGCTACACCTGTCTGAAAGATGCGGATAGCAATTCCCTTTTACAGATGCCGGCTTATTCCACAGAATCCATTTGTGTTTTCTAGATTAAAATTATACAGATTATAGCAGCCAGTAGTTATAGGTTTTGAAAGTGAACACAAAGAGAGTTCAGTTTTTTGAAGAAATCTAGCATATTAAATACTTCCACCATGATGACGTAGTCTTCGAGGTAGTACACCCACTTGGGCTTTGAATGTTTCCTTCCTTTGTATTCACAAATTTTAAGGTAATCGTGGTTTTCCGACTATTAAAGGAAAGCCAGGTGACACACCCTCGCGCGCGCACACACACATATGTGAGTGTTTGTGTGTGTATGGTGGGCCAAAATTACGTGTACAGATTACAATATTTTTTTTATATTTTGTTATAGTTCAGTTCCATTGATCTATTATAATTACATTTGTATCAAATTGTTTGACCTCATATGCCCTTGAAATATGTCCTTGAAATAATCTTCAACCTCACAGAGTTCGTGAAATATCTTCAGAATACTGTAACCCACAGGACTACACAAATTCCGATCAGCATAAAAAATGATAAATGCTTCCAAAATGAATTTCTTCTATTTTGTTGATTTGTTTCTCGTAAAACCTTTTCTGTTCTACACCCCTTACTAAAACGTGATCCGTTGACGTTATATCAGGTGAACATGGTGTCCATACAACGCTGCTACGTTGTCCAATCCATCTTTCGGGAATGCTTTTTTAAGGGAGTCGCTTATTTTCGAAATATAATGAGGAGATGCTCAATTTTGTTGAAAAATCTGTTCATTGGAACTATTTCTGGTACAGAATTGTGGCACGATCCCGTCGTGAACATTGTTAACCAATAATTAACCAACTGTATAACTAAAATTGACACACCCTGTATATATGCGTGTATGCATTTAGTAATAATTCGAATATGATTCTCCTCAAATTTACGGTTTAAGTGGAACATTTCTTTTTATTTCATGAACTGCCAATCTATCTCTTTTAATGATCCTCCAACAGAATCAAGCATTTTATTTTATTTAATGTCTGAAAATATATGAAAATTCAGATATATCCCTATATACGTCGTGACGTGTTTTTCTTCACCTTAATATAAGTATTGTATATTTTCATTTTGATCGACACATTTTTTATTTCAGCTAATACTGTCAATGTCACAAGCTTAATAAACCAGGAAAAGATAACGGTATTTATTCTTTATCAACATTTCAAAATACCAAAAAACCGCTTTCACTAGTCCCGTTTAGCGATGGATCATTTGTAACATTCCATCAGCAAGTAATGACTCATTTGTATCATTGTTCTTAAGCCCAATAAGCGTACTATCAAATATATACGTCTGCATGGTGTAATTTCCAACTTTTATCAACTGTCTGCAATTTTATTACAGAATATATTTAATAAACTGCAAAATATGTAATTACTCGATCCGTTATCTGAATATAGACACTTTCAAATATAGACACTTTCAAATGTCTTTTACTGAATAGTTATTTTCTACGTAACACAAAGTGATGTTCCGTCATTAGCTGGCTCATGCTTTGCCGTTTATCTTTTCTTTATACATCTAGTGTTTTATATTCAAGTTCTTTCTATTGCCCAAGTTTAAACAGTTTGCTGATTTCATGCAAAAATGTTGGTGTCCGATTGCTTCGTCAAAATGGATCCAAATTTCTGAAATTCACAATTTTATTTTTTCTTTGGGCAATTTTGGCTGTTATGCTGCCAACAAACTTTCATAAGGTAGTAGCTCTTCGGTCAACCATTGTTTTGTTGCCTGAACATAAATTCTAATGATATCAGGTTGATAAATAGATTAAATTATTTTATAGAATGAGTCATATTCTATTCGTTGCCTTTCAGAATTTTCATTTCAAAGTCGGTATTTATAAAAGTCTTTTATAAGGGTGCCATTATTGTAAAGCATGTTAAACGAGTAGTGATTAAGTCCATAGTCCATTCCACAATGTAACAATTCTTGAGGAAAGTAAATGTGGGACATCCTTCTGAACAATCAAATATGGCAGGAATGAGGATTCGTCGAGCATCAGTATTAGACATGGCTGATATTAACGGATCGATATTAGATTATATGGCCCACCTAATCATTGACCGACCATTACCATTATTCCTAGTAGGCATATAGAAGAAGATACTGAGAAAAAATAGGTCTCATATATATATATATAATTGTGAATTTAACAGCAATCCCACTTTTGTACACGATTCATTAAAACGATTGACAAGGCACTGTGGTTAAGTTTATATATTTTTAATTTGTTCTTTTAACTGTCTAGTTTGACTGCATCTACTTTATATATATATATATATATATATATATATATATATGATCAGTTAAATTTAGAAAGAAAACCATTTTTGATAATAGCTAAAGTATACTATGGCGGAAGAAGCTCGAAAATATATCAGTAAAAAAAAAACACACGTATAAAATCTTATATTAGAATCATGAACACAGCCTCTTCTGCCTCATTTCTGATGAAACTTGCATATATATATATATATATATATATGTGTGTGTGTGTGTGTGTGTGTGTGTGTGTGTGTGTGTGTGTGTGTTTGTATACACTAAGCAAGATAGTGGTTCGAAAACATCTTCAATGCATAGCGAACAAAAATGCACTGAATATGCTGAGCTAACAATTTTTAAAGAACAAAACGCATAACACTTATTGCTACCCAGGTTTCGATCACACTGGTTTTTAGACTAGCTTGCCTGAAGAGACATGCGTGGTCGAAACCTTGGTAGCAAGTATATGTTGTGTGTTCTTTTAATATATATATACAGTACTTTGCAAACGTATTAGAACAAGAACTATTTTATCTTTTTTGAGGTATCAAAATGAAGTTTATAATCACCCCTGTCCTAACACTTTTGCACACTAATAGTCGTGTGTAACAATATTATGACACGGGTGATTTTCCTAAAACTTCACTGAAATTCAAATACAGGGTCAAAAGCCAAGAAAATTGCTAATAAATATTGATTATTTAAAACTAGGTGTAAAAGAAATATATTTAAAAAAAGTTATATTGAATTTTTCCTATTTTCTATTAAACAAATTCTTTTGAAACTACTCCTTTAAACATCTATGGAATATTCTGGATAAAAAAATTGATAAATCTAATGTTACTTCGCAATACATGAATACAGGTTGCTTGACAAGAGATATCATTAGATACATTGAGGACACTTGTGATGCCAATGCCTGAGGTATGTGATTAAAGCAAAAGGCTATTAAACATTAAATTTACTGTGTAAAAAGTATTTTTCTGTTTAAAGGATTTGTTGAGTAAATCAAATAAAATTATTTTAATTATTATTTTTTATTTTCTGTCAATATGCCTCATAAAAGATAAAATAGTTCTTGTCCTAGTACTTACTTCTCACCTTTCTAATCAGAGTACTATTAAACAACATTTCTCAGAAAAACATAGTCATGTAGGTAATATCAAAGAGAATTTAGTCACCAATACAATAATTCTCACTCATACACACAGTAAAAAGAAACTTCAGATAATGGAGGCCATCAACATCAAATCCAAACAATGCACACTTAATAAAATCATGTTTAAATCTTGTCATAACACATGACCTTGCATTTAAATATATGTTTCTGTAATCATTTCGAGCTCGCACGCGGCGTAACGTCATAGAACCGCATTACAAATTTGCGAACTGCGTTTGCTATTTTTGTAACTGTTGGCGTTGCTTAGCCTAATTTTTGTCAACACAAGATAAAATCGTCACTGATGGTGGATGTTTTTGTGTTAACGTCTTGTAACCTCTCTGACGTTGGCTCATGTGAGCCGAAAGCTTAGAAACAAATTAATAAAAAATTATCCAAATGTTGGAGAATTTTTGTCTTTATTTTCAACTGAAATTAAAGCTAAAATACGATGTTTAGAACGGCTCATGATTAAACATAATAGACATCTATTGTCTCTTATATTTAACAGCAATATATACATATAGTGTAGGTGTGTGTGTATGTGTGTGTGTATTTGTATTATATATTGTATTTTTTCATAAAGATTACGATTGGATCTACTTATTGGGAAATGAAGCAGCTTATTTCACATGTAAATTGATCACCAGATCATGCATGATTTTTCTGTACGAATTAGATACGAGAAATAATGAAAAATTTATCAGGACTAGTGGTATTAACAAAAACAAAGACATGTACATTCTGCATTTAATTAATTGTGAAATGATAAGTTCACATCATCTACAATAATTTTGAATGTTTAAGCATAACCTAGCCAATAATAAATTCAGCTAGGTCCGGTATATCTCTTGTGATTATCTTACTGCATTTCTTGATTGAATCTGGTCAACAGATAGTTTCTTGCCTTAAACCTATTTCTATTTTTAACATGTTACAAGATAATCCCTGGGCTTGATATATAGTTTGCGTCACTAATAAAACTCTCCATTTTTTTTATAAACTACTAACCTTCAAATGGTATTTGACAAAATGTAGGTCTTATTTTAATTTTTTGTTTACAAATTACAGTTATTTAAGTGAGGCTGACGTTGCAAATTTTTAAAAACTATGGAAATATTTTATTTTTATTTGTTGATAAAGCAATACTTTCTGAGAGAAAAATACTGATCAAGCAAAGCAATGGTTTGATAAGTCTTAATCTAAATTTGCTCCGTCAGAAATAACGATTAAGTCGTGGCATGCTGATATGAAATGAGGTCGTACTGACACAAATATTGCTGAACAGACAGCTAGCCCAAAATCGGCAGTTACCCTGGAAAACAAAACAAAAATTATCCAAAAACTCCATTTGGCTGATCGTAAATTAAAGTTAGGTGTGAGAGCAGAGGGGCTGAACGTATCAGAAGGCAGTGTAATCACTATCTTGTATGAAGATTTGTTAATGAGAAAGCTGTGTTCAAAGTTGATGTATCGCTTGCTCACAGTCGATCAAAAACAACAACGCGTAGACGATACAGAGCTTTGTTTGCAACTGTTACAACGCAATAGGAATGTTTTTTTGCAAAATATGTGACAATTAACAAAACATGAATGCACCACTTCAATCCTGAGTCAAACCGGCAGTAAGCTGAGGAGACAGCAACAGGTTAAAACCGTTCAAAATACTGAAGAATCAAACAACAGCAGATTTTGGCTGACGTATTTTGGTTTGCGTAACATATTTTTTATAGATTGCCTCGAGAAAGGACGAACCATCGATATCAAATTTTATATAGTATGATTGGAGCGTCTGAAGAAAGAAATTGCAAAAAGAGGCGACAAATGAAGAAGATTAATAAGATTATTCATCATCACACGCACCGTGTCACAAGTCGATCGCAACAATGGCAAAACTGCGTGAATTGCCATTCGAATTTCTTCCGCATCCACTCTATTCTCCAGATCTGGTTGCCAGGAACTACTGGCCGTTTGCAGAGCTCAAAAGAATGATCCAGGGAGAGAAATAGGGCTCCAATGAAGAAGTGGTGTCTGAAACTGAGGCGTATTTTGAGGCCAAAGACAAATTGATTTCAAAAGAGGTATCGAATCGTTAGAGAAGCGTTTAAATCAGTGCATCACAATAGAAAGAGACTATTTTGATGAATAAAGTCAAATTTTACCTAAAATTTGTTGTTTATTAGTTAGGCCCAGGATTTATTGAATGATATGTTACATACATACACACATCCTTTTCTTTCCAAATTAAACTGCCTCCTCTGAATGTCTTTTGAATTATTCTATGATCCCTGAGCGTAGTCGTTAACGGCCAATATCCGAGGTCTAAGATATCAGCCCATACCTCTTTCAATGCTTGCTTCTAGGTTCAATCCTCTTTCGACTTTTCATTAATGATCTGCCTAAGAATTCACTCCAGCCATTTGTGAATATCTATACTGACGATACAACTGTTTATGGGTGCGCCTATAAACTTTGATACGAGCTTAGCAGCTGATCTCTTCTCTGGAATATCTCTAGCTGTTCATTCGTAGAAAAGTTGGCCTATCACACACAATATCATTAAAACCAAAGTAATGACGTTCCATCATCACCCAGTCGTATGAGAACTTAAAATATCAGGACGTTCCCTCAGGAAGGCACCATGGCAAATGATCTTAACCTCAACCACGACTTTTTGCTGAAGATGGAAGAAAAACATAAGTGGGCCCTGTACCTATCTAGCAAGTACTTGAATTCTCTTACCGTTCTCTAACTTTATAGAAGTCAGATCATTATTTCCTACTATACAATGCGTATTCGCAAACCTTTCACTGCTTTATTGCTATTTTCATTTAAAGTGTTCTGAACTACATTCCTTATTTCAACTAGTTCTGAAACCCGCTATGATGTGAATATTATTGCAAACTACCCCATTTGCTTTGTATTTCATCGACGAAATATAAGTTCTATTTGAGCCATTTCTTCTCACTAACCGTTACATTGTGGCACGGACTTCAAAGAAGGTGATTCCCCTGATTGCTATATTTTAGCTTGTTTAAGTCTAGAAATAACTGTAATCGTTCCAACATATCCACAAAAATTGAGCCTTTTACCATGTAACCCTCTACTGTGTGTAGCTCTTTGGTCGTGCATATATTTCGTCTCTCTCTCTCTCTCTCTCTCTCTCTCTCTCTATATATATATATATATATATATATATATATAAGTTATCTTTTGATCTCTTTTAGAAGAAAGACCAAAACTTTGGCGTACAAATCAGTTGTGTTTCCAACTATCCTGGATGCATCTGAAGCCTGGATATATCTTATCGACATATGAAATTTCTTGAATGATTTAATCAGATTTGTATTCGAAGTACACTGAACATAATTTGGAAGACAGTAGTACTAATGACAGTATAATGGAACAAGCCGAAATTACCAGCATTAAAGACATCACCACAGAAATTCAACAAATAGATATCACCAGCCTACCAAAACAATGTATTTTACTTCCGAATAAAGGAAAATCAAAGAAGAAGAAGAAGAAGAAGAAGAAGAAGAAGAAGAAGAAGATATTAAAGGAAGTTTTAAAACAAAACTTAAATAATTTCAACATCGATAACACTAGTTCAAAATTCACTGCAATAGATAGAAATGCCTGGAGATCCATTTTCAGAGACGTAACTATCTTCAAGTTGAAACGAACAAACAAAATAGACGGAAAACAGACGACATCCACAAACCCAACTGACTGACCCACTAATAAATAAAAACATTGAAACATATATTTTTCTTGGAAATCTCAAAATGATTTTCGTAATCTTTAATTTATATGAATGTCTTTTGAAGGAAAACGTATATTCATTGATAAAAGCGAAGATTAGAGTAGATAGTATCATAGAGGTTAATCTTTATACGGTTATATATATTGATGAAGAGAAAATAACTATTTGAGAAATATCATTTTACTATAATTTTAAAATTTTGCGTGTTAATCGATTATATAAAAGCTACAAATTTTTTAAAGTTTTCATTTAAAATGACAATAGTAATACGTAGCGAAATTCTCATTCACTGTCTTTACTCGTGCAAATGTTCTTTTATGCAAATGTCTATTTACTCAATGACGTAGCAGCAATGTAATAGATATAGACATTTAAACATGGTCATGGTAACCTGCTGAATGTTTTTTATTCATTAATATTATAAAGAATTTTGAGTTAAGTAACACGAAATACGACATTGTCATTAGTGCCATTATATAAACTACTGATCTCCTATGATTTTCATGCCAAATTCTCTCCCAGTTTTGTAGACAATGGTTAGAAAAAAAAGAAAAGATGAAGTTCCGTGGATAGAAATCTGTAAAAAGCTGTAGAATAAAGATGAGTAAGTTGGGAAAAATCCATACCTTTTCAAATAACTCTACTTTCGATCCGGGATATAAATAATTGTATTTAGTATGCAAAACAATTTGAACCATGACGATGAACCGGAATAGTAGAAGACCTCGCAAGGTGATATTGTTGCTATATGACAGAGCACCGAAGTTAGAAATCACAACGTTTTACAAGAATTAAAAAATCAAATATTAGAAAACTTTACTTTTTCTGATGCGGTTCAAAATTTTTTTTGTGAATTTAAAATATCAAGGTTAAGTTTCTGCGTAAAAATAACAAAATAGAGAGAAATACTGACTTATCTCAACCGTTTAGTTAGATTATAAAATGGCATAGGGAATCTTTTTGCTACCAACAATGTGCACCCTGTAAAAAAAAATACAAAAAGATAATAGCACATTTGTTCATTAATTAAACAATGAGTTTTCTGTATATCGGTTTTCTCTACAATCCAGTATCTACACCCCATAAAAAGATATGGGCAAAGTGTGATTCGAATTCTGGATACGCAGCGAAACAATCTAGATTAATTTTGGTTTCTGTTTTGTCACTGGTTTCAGTCCTTCAGACACCGCTTCATAGATATTGTCAACAAAAGACGGTTGTTTGTTTTCTCAGTTATTGTGTTCTACGAGGTGGGTGTGCAAATGTCGTAGTATCTATTTTAGGAGGAAGCAGATTGAAAAGAAATGAAGGGGAACGTATGAACGTTTATGTTTTTAGTCTCCCTCCACGTGCATCTTTAACGTCTCTATGGAATCTGGGTGCGGAAAGCGTATCGATGCTCCAAATTAAATACCCACTAGCTTTGAGCTGTTTCGGTCATTTATCCGATATTTAAAGAAAGAAAAGCTGTCACTGTCAGAATACCACACCCACGTTGTATTCTGATCAACCGATAACCGTCTTAGTTTAGCCTCTTTATAGAAGTAATTAGCATTCTAGTATACACTGCCTGCCAATTTATGATCGAGATAACTATTTCTAATATTTCAAAAAATATCTAATTAATTCACAGAAAATATTAACACATTGCTGGCAACACTGACTTGCGCAATCACTGAAATTTTCGCACTGATCTTCGCAATGGAATCAAACTGGCGCCATATTAGTTATCAGCACTGTGATTTGAGGGTGCCAAATTATTAGAAAGGTTTAGTTAAATTCCCAGAATTGAGCGAACGAAACGTTTTTTAATGTTGAACGTGAATGTTTATGAACGAAAGAAGCTAATAAATAAGATAATCAAACAAATAATAACAAATACAAAGGCACAGTCTTAAACAAATTAATAGGGAATGTGCTTTCCCTGTTTTGCAATTACTTGAAGAAGTCGACGATCCATTGAATTTGTTAATTTAGGATGTCATCTGCTGTGTTACCGCGAGATATGTCAAGCGGTGCTTCTTACAACTTATCGTTGCTCGTGAATTGTCGTCAGTTGGCGTACAATTTTCGCTTCATGATGCTCCAATGGTTTTCGATTGGGTTTAAGTCCGGATAATTTGCTGGCCACTTTATTTTTCGAGGTCTATCGAAGCCTAAATATTTCAAATATTCATTAGTCTTGTGAGCAGCATTTGGGGAGCATTATCTTGCATAAAAACAATGGCCCTTCTGAAGGCAACTCTTTGCCTTTTCATCGACAGTTCAAGATATTCCGTCATAAACGTTATGTATGCATCAGCAGTCCTTTTGACGTCGTCTGGTACTCTCTATGGTCACACTAATGTTTTTATCAATAATACCACCCCAGATCATTATGCCTCTACCTCCTTGTTGGCTTCTCAAACGCTGATGGCGATACTGTACGTTCATTACCCAGGATTCGCACCATCTCTCTGGCCGATCATGTGTTACTCGAGTTTTGTCTGTGAAAAAAGCTTTACAGTAATCAATCTTCATATTGTCTTCGGGCCATTTTAATCGATTTTGAATGTGATTTATCATCAACGGTGGCTTCGATACAGGTTTGACTGTTGTTGCTATTTTCCTCAGATACCAACACCGAGTACTTTAAGACACAATAGGATCACCAATGCAACTGAAAAGCTCTTGACTAGTAAGTCCAGGGTTCTTCGTTTAAGCTGTGATATGAGACGAAGTGAAATAACCTTCAGCTTGCTTTTATTTGCTCTTTTGCGTAATTGTGTAGGGTCGGCAGTGGACTTTTTTTACTTTTTCATGGCACCTCCCTATCATTTTAGAAATTTATAGGATAGATTTACCTTTTGAGAGTTGGGAGGTGATAGTTTTCTTTTCAGCATCACTCAATTTGCTTTTACGGCTCGTCTGTTGGCTTTTTTAAAAGTTTGGCACACTCAAATCACAGTGTTGATAACAAATATGGCGCCAGTTGGTTTACATTACGCAAACCAGTACAAAAGTTTCAGTGGTTGCGACGGTCAGTGTTGCCAACACTGCGTAAAAAAATTGTGTGAATTGATTGGGTGGATTTTGAAATATTAGAAAAAAGTTATCTCGATAATAATTAGGCAAGCAGTGTATACCAAACCAATGCAATGAAGAAATGTAATAAATTAAAGCCAAAAAAGTAGACATTTTTACTATCGATGCCTACATTATAAAGTGAGCAGTAATTCTTCAAGGAATCGAGACACAATATTTGAAACAAAAATAAACCTATAGATGTATAAAATATTTATTCATAATTTAAATTTTTATAGAGGTAAGTTAATTATTTTGCTTTATAAAAAATGATTATTCATAGATCCAATTTTAATTCTTTGCGCTGGTTTAATGTATAATTACAAACATCCTCAGAAGAATTGACTTAAGCTTTAAAAGGATGATGTTAAACGGAAAATTTAATTGATTTATTCTAATCAAAGAATACTCATTGGCTTTAAGCAAAGCAATATAAGAATATTAGAATGAACATTAAATTCAATTATCATGACAGATAACTTCAAGCCATAAACTATACATTTGATTCACAATGATCAAGACGTCTCACAGTTTTATTTCCGATCTGGTAACTTTAATAAATCTCTGTGAAATCTCTGTATCTACTCACACACACACACAGAAAACACACACACACAGAAAACACACACTCACACACACACACAGAAAACACACACACACTGAAAACACACACTCACACACACACACACACACACACGCATATATATATATATATATATATATATATATATATATATTGTCATCTGCAGACAGATCTGTTTTGCCGTATCAGTACGGTTAGACTCCGATTGCTGTTTTACCCAGGATTGAAACCCGACCGAAATGGTGTCAGTCGGCGATTCTACTCCTGGGCTATGGGCGTTCGGTGGAAGTAGGTAGACATTTTAGCGCATATCATTATACGCGCCCAATAGGTAGAGCGCTCTAATTCATTTCACTGAATGAGCGATGCGTACATGCCAGAGAAGCTACTGTTTATCAAAGTCTACTATTTTTCCAGACACCACTTAATTGATGGTTATTTCAACAGAATAATGTTGCAATCCACGCTGCAAGACGGACCTTGACCTTTCTACAAGAAAATAGAGTCCATCTCTTGGGACATCCTGCATGCTCACCAGACTTGAACTCAATTGAAAATGTTTGAGGATGGATGACAAGAGATGTTTATCGAAATGGCAAACAATATTCAACAAAAAAGTAACTTTGTTCAGCCATCTTGAGAAGCTGGAGCAACACCCCCCGCACCTTAATGGAAACGCTGATTTCTAGCATGCCCGACAGAATATTTGAAGTCATCAAAAGCAGTGGAAGTAGAACTCATTATTAAATTTGGTTGTTGAATGTTTCATACACTTTTCATACAATTTTTGTACAAAATCGCCTCATTTTTTAAAAAAAATAAATTTCTAAATAAAATGTTTCGTATGTAGTTTTTTGTTTCCATAACCTTTTAGATTGTAGAATTTGTAACCGTAAGTGGTAGGAGTTTAAAATCTATGTGTAAAAATAAAATTATTTTTAATGATTTTTAAGTGGTCTTAAAATTTTTATCAGGAGTATATATATATATATATATATATATATATATATATATGAGTTGAATAAATGGATTGAAATACGACAAGATGAATGGAATAAATAAGGAACAGGTAGAAATAAGTGTCTTTAATTTTACATGTTTCACTTTAACAAGCTTCTTCAGACATTTTTAAAGATGTATGATTTAAAAAGTTTAGAAGAAGTGGAAAATAGTATGTTCAGTGAGTTTTGATTTTATTAGTTAGATACCTGTCAAGTGTAAGAAAACAACGGATGAATATTTTAAATGTAGAGAAAAATCTTAATCTGTTTACGTGTGTGCCTCACAAGCAATAAAAATCACTTGGTTATATTTATGAATGTAAGTATATATATGCGAAAATAATGCATATGTCAATATAGACAAATTAAATGTATTTATATATTAGTAACTTTAGTATATTTTTCTTATAATTT